>CM022707.1:25943975-26508975 GCA_012295165.1 Asparagus setaceus
TCACCTACCAAATCGCCGACGAGCATTCTCACCATTTTCCTCAAGATGATCCCGAAAATCTCTCGCCATTGCTCGCCGTATGTTATGGAGAGGCCGAACGGCATGACCGTAGCAATATATGCCGACATGCGCTCAACCGTGGTGTTTACGCCATCGGGTACATCTTGATCCGATTATACCCCTAGCCATCCATAAAGGACATCCTCTAATCCACATGTATTGTCAACTATGACGCCGGTGATTGGCGAGGGAAATCATCCTTTTCAAGGGCAGCATTAGGTCTCTCAGAATAATACGCATCCTAATCGGAACCATTCTTCTTCATGACCGGACTATATTCGCCACCAATCCGATGTTGAATTTCCTCGAATAACTCGATTCTATGAGTTTCTTCACTTCGCCAACAATTGCCTCCAATATTTGTGGATCTAAACCGCTTTTGCTGTTTCGACAGTTTGACATCCGCCTTGATGTTGAGGCGATGTGTTGCCATTAGGCTCGTTCCTCGTCAACTCGTGCTAATACATCGATATATACTTCCGATTAGGGCAATCAACTCTTCCTTTTCTTCCGGGAGAGTATTGTGATGTTTATGAGCTTAGGATGCTCCTCATCACTATATTAACCTCGACTACCTCGCCCTAGTGGTTCTTTGTTCAACTTGTCCCCAAACCGCCTCTCGAGTTGATGGATCCATGGGTCTTCCCATGTTGGCATATCTTCATCACCCTCAATAGCGCAGGATCGATCGTGGCCATATTCGACATCAAAGCCTTGAAAGCCCAGGCCGGTGTCAATCCCAAGTCAAGAGTCGACTAATGTCCGCTCTCACCGGTGGATTATTATCAATCACCACTAACATTCATCTTCTCGAGGAGGATTCAGATCCCAATCCCCTTCTAAATGCATAGTAGTTATCCTTTCCTCTGGGACATATGCCGCTTAGGAGGGGTTCGAGGGCCTCGTCCAAACATAGACCTTCCCTCGTGGTCAAGTCATACCCCATCTTTTCATGATACCCTGCTTTCGACTATATCCGAATGTGTGGAGGATAGGCCCATTGTCATCTTCACCTTCTTCAAAGAAATGATTCGCTTGAACCGTGATCCCTTTTCCTCAGTAAACCAAGTCTTTCTTACTACTTGATCTTCGTGGATGACAAGTGTTGTCCCAAAGGAGTCCCGAACCGCTTTGTGTGAAGAAGATGATCGAAGCTGGCGTGTGCAACTCGATCATTGTATAACTCAAGTATCACATCATTCAAAGATAAAGGATACTCTAAATCGCCATTTATTGATTCATCGGCAATTTGCCATTACACCATCTCGACGCATTCTTCATCGCCAAGATTGATTACAAGGTACAATGTCATTTAAAACAAAACCTCCACTATAACCAAGCCCTGCCAGACGCCTTCTTCACGGGCCGTCTCATCTTGGGCCGATGATTCGCCGACTATTACAGAGAGGAGAGAATCATGAAATAATTCTCCATCCCCTTAAACGGTTGTTTGTCCGCCACCACCGCCTTGACTCATTATTCGTCGGTCTACATATTTGAGACACCGATGAAGAGTAGATCGGACTATAACGCTATTGGATCCAAGGTCAATCCAACAATAAGTTATAGGAAGTCTCGCCAATCACATAGCAGACTTCGACTTCAAGTCCCCATTTGGCACTTTATCCGGATTTTACCAAGTGGGCGGACCCACCGTGTTAAATCCGTAGATCATTGTGCCGCTGATGCTAGCTTGCCGCGTGAATTCCGTGATGATACATGAGGCGCAGGGCATGATGCTCACAATGAACCCTGGATCGACTTGGATCCTTAACTTCACTAGAGCCAATATACCCTATGAAGTATAGCGCCTATCGCGCTTGGAATCGCCCGCATATCCTCCTTTGTAAAGGTGATGCAGGGAAGTGTTTAGTCGCAAGGTTAGATTGCCGCCGACTTTTCGACTCGCCTAATCTCGGGTGAGGAAGACTTCAATCGGGCGAGGGCTTCTTGAAGAGCTTCGCCTCTTTGATAAGCAAAGAACTCATAGAGAGTGATCCTTATGGGATATTGGCATTGGGCCATGACATCGGCTGTATGGAGAGTTCGGTTCCCGCTTATCTCTTCCAATCGCGACCAATCGGTGACCGCCGAGTTGAACTTCATGCGCTTTTGCAGTAGCTTTATGCCCACTTGCCGCTTTCCGCGAGTGAGGGATTTGTTGGTACCCCCACCAGAGCCGCTGGCATTAGGTGGGGACTTCGGGTACTTGTATTTATACTCTTGTCCACTCACGGTGGCATGGGCTTCGTGTCCCTTCTGACAACCGAATGTTACCAACTGCTCATCATCTCCTCCATGCTGGTAGCATGACATGCCTTTCCCTTCGCTCGCTTTTCTTCAAGAAGAGGCTACCCATTGCTCATCTTCCAAGAGTCCGGTGGACCCACAAGACTTCGCCATTCGGGTCAGATACCATACAAGTCCTTTACGGCGTTGCTTGTGTGGGTCATCATTCACCGTTTCATCGCAACTTTGACCACCGTTCGTGTTCAAACCATGTCAATGGCACCGACCAAACTTATGGATACCGATTCGCCCGACCTTCTTCTCTTTGGGCGGCTTCATAGTAATGACCCCTACATCAATTAAAGCACGGATTTTGTCCTTAAGGCTCAAACAGATTTAGTGGGGTGATGAACCGCCTATGGTAGTCAAAGATTCGGTCATTCAGGTTCATCGCTTCCTCTTGATTCGGAATCGAGGGAGCTTGATCTTGTTATTTTCCACAAGATATTTGAAGAGACCGGGAATCTCGCCGCCCCTAAAGGAATAGGACTTCGAATCTCGCTCTGCTGCCTTTCTCGCTTTTGTGGCCTGTGCTGCCACGCTGATCGCCTCGCTGGCGGCGCCTCGCCGGCACCGGCTGCCGCTGCCGCCGGGTTGAGTTGAACGCTTGTTCGCGAACCGCCTTGGCTTGTTTCTTTCCTTTGCCGCTGCGGACGTTACGCCGGAGCTTCCGTTGTCCACCGACTTCGCTTTTTCCTTTTGAGGAATCTCGCTTGTTCTCCACGAACCTTCAAGTCCTTCCACGCTATCGATGGTGTTGTATCCATTGCTTCAAGCACATCTATTGATAAGTTGTCGGCAGGTTTGGAGGATGAACTCCTCGTTATTGATCCCGCAGCTCATTGCCTTGTTCCGAATCGCTTAACAAAGATGTCCACGGTTTCTCCGCTTTCTCGCTTCGCCGAAAGTATCACCCGATCGATACTGGTATCGCCATCAAAGAAATTGGTAAGGAAGCTAGACTCCATGTCGCCCCAAATTGCGGAATGCTCCCTGCTTGAGACGGCGGTGCCATTCAAAGGCGCCCCAAGGGTGCTAACGAATGACCGAACCATCGTGGGTTCGCCGAATAACTCCGAGGTGTGACTTGAAATAAATCGTGTCGCTACGTTTGGGAACCCCTCCCAAATGGTGTGAAGTTTATTAAGTTAAACTTCGACTGCACGGATTGATTCCCATTCCTGCATGGGCAAGGAATACCGTTTCTTTACTTGAGCGGAAATCAATGAATTGATTTTGCTCTCCAAGTCTTTGATCTTTTCGCTTTCCCGAAAGCAACAACATCTATGTTTTGCCCCAAGGCGGGGTTCGTGAGGGTTATCATCTTCTTGTGCTTCCTCCTCGATCCGAATCGCTATCATCTTCATCGACGCTGACGCTACCGACTCGATTCACCTTGATGTTTTGTCGTGGCTTGATCTGTTGGTCGCATTTCTCTCATCGCTCGCGATGGCCAACTCCATTTCTAACTTGAAGTTTTCCTGTTTATTCAACGCCGCCTAGCATTTTGGCCACTTGATTCAGATCGATCATAAGCGCTTCGGGGCTCCTTCGCTAGATACGCGATGATCAGAGCGCGATTATGAGCCAATATCCGACGATCATCCTCCGCGGTATCCCTTCGTAAGTTTATCGTGACCGACCGCCGGATAGTCCCGACCGCAAACGAAGTTAGCCAGCCGCTATGATGCGCCGGAATAGCCCGTGACGATGGTTCTTGCCGTCATATTATTAGTGACCTCTCGGCAACTCACCCTCTCGAGGTCCTTTATGGAATCGCCTTGACCTAGGTCTCTATGATCTCCGCGGTGAGTCTCCGAAGACCGACACCCTTTCCGAGCTTCTTGATGGCAATTGAACTCCGAGAGCATCGCCTTAATGAGCTTGAGCACAAGCATGACCGCCAATTTGGGGAATCCTTCGAGATTTTCTCGCACTTCTGCACGGTAGTACCCTTACCTGGTGTGTACGGAGCAACTCCGCCAGATGTCGGCGGATCTTTCGTATAACGCCCTCATCGCCGATGAAAACGCTCTTCCGAGGACGGTCAATCCATCGAACTTCCAAAGTGACTCGCTTAGACTTTCGCCGATGTGGGCGCTGGTTCCCAGACTTCTGACTTCGATTTTCAATCCGATAGGAGAGGCCGCAGGAATCTTCTTGTCCTTGTTGGAACGGGTGCCACCTCCCCGCATGAGGAGTGACCCGTGATTCTCTTCGAGGACCAGACGATCCTTGATAGTCGGTTTGGTGGTGGTGACGGGTTGGCTTCACCATCGATTCGATGCGACGCTTTGACTTTGAGGTGTCGCCAATCTTGGACCTTGGCATTGATCTCGCAACGCCGTATCCTTCTGGGGTGCCGGTGACAGAGTGTGGGCAACCGAGGTTGGGGCACCATTAGACTTGGGCCTCCAAACCCGGCAGACGCTAGCGCTTGCTACTTCTTTCTTTAACTCACGAGCCCGCTGCACCAAAGCTCGCTTGCGCAAGCGAGTGCGCAGCGCGCCTCCTGCGCCTCGGTGGAGCGTTCCGCTTGACACGGACCCACTCGCCGCTGACGGCTGGATAAACGGCCGATCACTTGAGGTCAAGCCTCGCGGAGTTTGATCTTAGATCCGCTTTGTAGCGACCCCATCCATGGATTGCATGGCCTTGGCAAGCTTGCGCCATGCTTTGTCGCCGCCTTTGGCGAAGCTCGCTGGAGAGTGCCGCGATCGCTTGCTGCTCATCTCTCGCACATCCGACTTCGGCGGCGGGATTTCACACCGCAGCAATGGAAGGGACTCGCCCCGGGCTCTACATCGAGGCCCATCGGGTTCTCCTTGCGCCGAGACCTTCTTGGAGCGGGCGGGGAACTGATCTCGAGGAGGGTGAGGATAGGTACTCCTCGAACTTCTCCCCGGTCGAACTCGAACTCGACCTCTTCTTCCACCGATAGGGATCCGCTGGTTGCGCATCTACTCCTCCGACTGAGGGCCGGGTTCCAATCGTGGTCGCCACTTTTGTTCAGTAAAAGTTGGGATGATTGTCATTGATTTGCAACGCCAGATCCTTCGGCTTAGGTGCCGAGAGTGTGGGCAACCGAGGTTGGGGCACCATTAGACTTGGGCCTCCAAACCCGGCGACGCTGGTGGCTTCTTTGCTACTTCCTTCTTTAACTCACGAGCCCGCTGCACCAAAGCTCGGCTTTGCGCTAAGCGAGTGCGCGCCGCTCGATGCGCCCTCGGAGCGTGAGCGTTCCGCTTGACACGGACCACTTCGCTGTTGACGGCTTGATAAACTGCCGATCACTTGAGGTCAAGCCTCTGAGTTTGATCTTAGATCCGCTTTGTAGCGACCCCATCCATGGATTGCATGGCCTTGGCAAGCTTGCGCGCCATGCTTTGTCGCCGCTTTGGCGAAGCTCGCTGGAGAGTGCCGCGATCGCCGGGCGCTCATCTCGGCACCATCCGACTTCGGGCGCCGGGATTTTCAAGCAATGGTTGGACTCGCTGGCCCCGGGCTCTACATCGAGGCCCATCGGGTTCTCCTTGCGCCGAGACCTTCTTGGAGCGGGCGGGGAACTGATCTCGAGGAGGGTGAGGATAGGTACTCCTCGAACTTCTCCCCGGTCGAACTCGAACTCGACCTCTTCTTCCACCGATAGGGATCCGCTGTTGCGCATCCACGACCCTCCGACTGGGTGGCTCCCATCACTCGGGTCGCCGCCTTGTTCGCGTAAAGTTGGGATGATTGTCATTGATTTGAACTTGCTTACAAACTTCACCAAACAAATTCAAAGAGAAATATCGCCTTTTATTTTAAGGCTTACAATGAAAATCAAAAAGATTACAACTTTTATCCTTTTGAACAAACACGAGGATCTCGCTATATCGGATCCTCGCTATGCGGTTCTTTGCCCGTGCCGGGACTTATTGTGTCCGTGGACCACCGCTAATCCCGATCCGTAGAGACCCGGTTCGAACTACAGATGTAAAGGCTCGCTTTCACAAGGAAACGTTACCGAGGGGATCACACTCACGGGAGAGGATCGCCGAGCGGTGAGATCTACTAGGAGAAATCACGCATATCCTTGAGATTAAGACGGCTTAATCTAGAGGGTATCTCAGAGTTCAATTCAATTCGCTACCTTTGATTGAAGATCCGACGCTGATCGACTTGTGCTCGCCGCTGCTCGAACCGCAAGGCCGAGATCTCGCGAGGGCTCTTCGTAAGTCCGCTAAAATCCAAGCCAAAATCCCAAAATCCGACCTCAAAGTCTCTAAAATCCCGCCTCGCTCACTCACCAAGACCCCCTATTTATACATCTCAAAAGGGGGTGGTTCGCCATTGGTCGAGTCACCTCGCCACCGGCCGAGGAGGCTCTACCATGTTGGTCGAGCCACCTCGCCTTGGTCCGAGGCTCTACCATGTTGGTCGAGCCACCTCCTGCTTGTCGGTACTGGCCAGTTGTCGAGGTGGCTCGCCATAGTGGCCGAGCCACCTCGCCACTTGGCCGAGGTCCCGTGATAACGCCGGTTCGAAGTCGTTATTCCGCCGATTCTTCGCCGATTCTTCGGTCTTCCCGCTTAGTTTTGCCCCTGATGTCGCCATGTGTTCGAACCGGTCCATCAACTTTCGTGAGCTCGAACGGTTCGCTTGCATCGACGGACTAAGCACGGTTGATTCCGCCTTTGTCAACGCTGAGTTTAGCCAACGCCTCGTTGAGCCGTCGTCGGGTTTTCTCCACGACGCTGCCGCTTCATGCTCAGACGCTCACCACCCACTTCATGAGTTCGCCGACTCATGGCGCTTTATGGCAGAATCACGCCGACGGCTGCTCGAAGTCACACGGATGGATCGCTCTGCTGTCGACCCACCGCTAATTTAGTCTTGTTCTGCATCGATAAGCAATTTTTATGCCTACACTATTTATAAAGTTTTGAGAGTTGTTTGTAATTTTTGAAACTTTCATGCGGGTGGTTGTAAAGTTTTCGGGGGTTGTTTTGTAAAAATTTTGTGGGGTTATTTGTAATTCATAAAACTTTTAGGGGATTTTGCAAATTATTTATGGGTGTTTGTAATTTTAGAAACTTTTAAGGGGTTGTTTATAAAATTTTTAAGGAGTTGTTTGTAATCTTTTGAAAATTTCAGTATAGTATTTGTTACTTTAGCAACTTTCCTGGGGCTAGTTGTAAAATTTTCAAATGTCTGTTTGTAAAATTTTCAAGAGAATAATTGCAGTTTTTAGAGATTTAAGGGGTTGGTTGTAAAACTATAAGTGGTTTGTTTATAAAACTTTAGTGGACTATTTGTAAGTTTTAACTTTTTAGAGGATTGTTCATAATTTTAGATTTTTATGGATTATTTGTAACTTATGGATTTTAAAGATGGGGCTGCTTATAATTTTTGAATTTTTATGTGCTATTTATAATTCTCAAATTTCTCAAGGATTTATTTATAATTTTTAAAATTTAAGCTGTTGTTTGCAACTTTCATGGGGCTATTTGTAATTTTAGATTTGTCGTGGGTGTTTATAATTTTGAAACTTTTAACAGATCATTTGTAAAATTTTTAATTATTTATAACATTTTAAAATTTTTAACAGGGTGTTTGTTATTTTCAAAAGGATTGTAAAATTTTTAAGGAAATATTTATAATTTTATAAACTTAAACTTTCAAGGGGCCTCAGATAATTTTTAAGGTCTTTGTTTATAAAATTTTAAGAGGTTATTTATAAAATTTTGAACTTTTCATTGGACTTTTGTAAAATTTTGGATTTTCTCGGTATTGTTTGTAATTTATAGATTTTAAAAGGAGCATTTTATAGTTTTCTAAATATTATGGTACTGTCTGTAGTTTTGAAAATCTTCCACGAGTTTATTTATAGTTTTTGAATATTAAGAAGTTTTTGAAATTTTTATATTTTTAAGGGATATATTTGAAATTTTTATATTTATCAGAGGTTGTTTCTAATTTTTAATCTCAGGGATAGTTTATAATTTTGGATTTTTATGAGATGGTTTGTAGTTTTGGATTTTGAAGGAGACAGCTTGATAATGTTCTAATCTTGAAAACTCTGTTATATAAAAGAGAGATTTGATTAATAGAATTTTTAAAATATGGATAGTCTTAATTTGATAAGAATTTTTAGGTTAAGTGGATTAGAAATGAGGGTTTTGATTATTAGAAATTTCTAGTTTTGGGTTGTTTTAATTTCATTTGGATTTTTAGGAGAAGAGGATTACCAAATATGTGTACATGAACACTTTGAAACATGACATGTTTCTACCACATTTATATATAAAGGAGGGATATGATTATGGGATTTTTCTTATTATGTATAGTTATGATTTGAGTAGGATTACCAAATATTTGATTATTAAAATTTCTTATTGTAAATAGTTTAAATTTAATGAGGATTTTTGTTATTTTGACTTGGTCTTGTATGACCAAATCAACCATTCTCAGTTGAGAGAATTGTGGGGAAGTGGGTTGTTGAGAGAATCTCTCTCAAAGGCAGTAATTGAGGGGGTGTAGATGATGGGTAGCCTCTATATAAAGTGCAGTCTTCTCTAGAGAAGAAACTACACAGAAACAAAACCCCCTATTCTATTACTGGAGCCCCCTCAAAACCCATCATTCTATCTCCTCTTTCATTTTCGTACATTGGTATCTGAGAAGGTTACTGTTCCATTGTTTTAACAGTGTTTTCTCAAGCAGAAGTCCCATCAAACTTCCATTGTTTTAACAGTGTTCTCTCGCTTTCCTATGACCAACTCTTATTAAATATTTATTTTTCTTTTCCCAACAACATCAAGTCCGTCCTTTCTTAAAGAGCTTTTCAAAAGAACCCCTGTCCTCACTTTGTCACCGATTTCAACATCAATCAGAGAATCATTTAAGCCCTTGGAGTTTCTGTTCTCTGGCGCTGCCCAACACTAATTGCAGGTGCTCAATCATTTCATCACAAATCAATTCACTTTCAACGGTGCGCCTTAGGGAGTTGCTTGTTCAATCAACACCGCCAAGTAACAATCTCGCTCTAATTAGAGCTTCTTTTCTCAACTCACAAGAATCAAGTTCATTTTAATTTATTTCATTTTTCGCTCACATAGTATATACATATGTATCTTAGCATTAATTAGTAGTACACATATCTAATTTTTTTAAATTGAAAAATTAGTTTTAGTTCTTTACGGATGGCTAGTAAACTTGTTCTATCAGAACTAGGAAAAATTGATAAATTTAATGGCAATAATTATGATATGTGGCATAGAAAAATAGGATATGCTCTTATTCATGACAATATCGATGATATAATCGAAACCACTACTCCAACCCTTACTAATAAATCTACACCTGAAGAAAAGAAAGGGTTTGAATAGTAGAAGTCAAAAGATAAATAGGCAAAAAGCCTAATGCTCATGTTCATGGAAGATAACTTAATCAAAGTTTTTGAAACTTACAAGACTTCCATGGACATGTGGACTGCTATAAAAGAAAAATACGACATTGCCTCTGAAGTTAACATTCAACACCTCTTGCATAAGTATAATTCTTCTCTTATGCAAGAGGGAGACAATGTCGTAGAATATATTAATAAAATAATTATCATGGCTAATGACTTATCCACTGCTGGGACCGAAATCCAGAAAAGAATGCAAGTGACAACTATATTGAATAGTCTACCACCTTCCCTTGCTGTGGTTGCCATCACATTAAGAATGAACCTAAGAATGAACCCTGCCATTAAATCTGTCACTGATCTTCCTATGCACCTAGCGATAGAACCGGACTTAATAGCTAGTAGGAAGGAACCATAATTGAACATAGTGCAGCAGGAGATGAATTATGTCTACCAAAGGCATAATGCTGGAAGCTATAAAAGCCCTAGTCCTCATAAACCACAATCACGAGGATCGAAATTGCAGTAGTTCAAAAGAAAGAAAGTACCCCGTGGAGTGTTTGGGTCGAAAGTTGATTCCATTGTAAAACTAGAGAAAATTTACACTTTTATTTTCAGTTACAAAGAATTTAGATAACTTTCTTACAAACTCGAACAAAAGATACTACAAGTGTAGATCTCCTGTTTTTGTGGGACTTTTCCTCGCGTCGGGACGCAGAACCGTGGACCACCGGCAAACGATCGTCGAATCGACGGGTTTAGTTGATGCTTCGCAAAGGAAACAAGAACTTCAAGAAATATCTTAGCAAAGTAAGATATCTACTCTTCCCAAGAATTAAGGCAAAGCTTAATCTCGAGGAATCTCCGCTTGGACCGTGGTTCTTGAACTTTGGAAGCTTGGATTCTCTCTCTCTCCTTACAAAAGCTCGATTTTTGTTTGATCTCTCGATTGCCAAATGCGATCCCTTGCCCAAGTGGATGTAGGGGGTATTTATAGTCCTTGGGAAGCGTGCCCTCTGAAGAAACAAGTCATAAGTGCTCCACATTTGTAGCTACGCGCAGCTCGAAGTGCCTTCATGCTGCCGCCGCCACCGGCGAGGTAAGTCGGCCGCCAGCCGCCAGGCAAGATGGGTCACGACCGGGCGCTGTCGCCCCTTCACCGTTGTAACGGTTTCGCCGCTTTTAAGGCACGATTAAATGCCCTAAAATCACGCCTAGTGGTATTTTCGGCGATGTAACCGCACATTAAAGTGTCTCAACGCTCTCTCGCATTGATAAAGTCAAGTGGGCCCCACCGGCATTAATTTAGACCCTAAGAGAGCTCGCGCTTCGTATTCGGTGTCTCGCCTTTTGCAGACACGTAAGTGCCTCGCTTATAGCGAGACACATCAGGTCTCGCCGCCAGGCCGGAAACCACGCATCGCCGACATCGAAACCTGGCCAGGCGCTATGCCGCAAACGCCGTGGCGATTACTGTCTCAATGGCGACAAACGAAAGTGTCTCGCGATCAGAAGCAGACACAATCTCCCATGTGTTGACTTCTTGAGATTTCGACGACGTTGTCCTTCGATCTTCTCATGATTTAGTCATATTTGAGGTTCTTCGGCAATTTTTGATGCCTACAGATACCCTCCAAAGTTTTCGCACTCCCGATTTTATCGAGGGTCCGAATACTTTGGATAAGATGCTTTGCTTCGCTCATCGCTGAACTTTGTAGAAGAGGCCTGTTTTGCTTCGCCAACCCTCTACGCCACGCCACACCATATTTTGGGATCAATAAGCTGTTGCATTTGTATTTGAATGAATTGAAATGTCGAAGTCGATTTTGGACTAATCATCTTCATCTTGAAAGTCACCACTTGGGTTGTGATTGAATGCCTTGGGAATCATTCAGAGAAAAAGCGTCGTCTGGTTTTCTGAATATCAGATTTCCAGGAAAGCTTCTGTATGTACTATGGAACAATTTGTCTTGAATATACTGCCTTGAATCCCGTATGGAGAATAATTGTCAATATCCGGGATTGTCCCACTTGAAGCGAGCAAGGCAATCGAGTATCTTGCTCAAGGGTGGTGGTTAACGTTGTCTCGCTTGAGCGAAGCGGCTGGATCTGCCTCGCTTGAGCGGGGCTGTTGGACTTGCCTCGCTTGAGCGGGGCGGTTGGACTTGCCTCGCTTGAGCGGGGCAGTTGGACCTGCCTCGCTCGAATATGCGGGGCTGTATAAAAACCCGACACTAGGGTTTTAACCCCCATTCGATCCGCCCGCCTTCTAAACTTCAAAATTTTCTCAAACTTCTTCCCCGAAGCTCTTCTCTGACTCAGCACGCCTCTAACAAACCCCTTGAGCATTCAGGTATGTTCGAAAACCCATCTTTATAGATCTAGGGTTTGGGTTGTATTGGGATTTTGGATTGAAAAGCTTGTTCTTTCATTTTCTTCCTGTCAGATCCGAAGCTCTTGAAGCAAACCCTAGCTCAATTGCTTTGAGTTCCCCCAAGACCCAACTTTTCCCTTGTCATTTGAACCAAAACCAGATAAAAAAAATCTGATTTTTAATCATGTCGCCTAAGAGATCTCGTGTCCCCAAGGGTAACTTCAAGCTAATCCTCCCAAGAACCTATGGCCTCGCTGCTCGGGTAAGTTTCCTCTCATTTTTTTATTGATTTGAAGTCCTATTTTTGTCAAAACTTGAACTTTTGTGCATGAATCCTCATTTGATCTCTTTCATGAGGCATTTGGGCAGAGTCGAGGTCCTCCTTTATGATTCTAAAACAAGTGTTTTGCATAGCCAAAACATCTGTCAAATCAACGAACAAAGCTTCGATTGTCTCGTTTGCGAGGCGGTCGAGGTCGCCTCGCTTCGGGCGAGATGTTGGACCGCCTCGCCGCTGGCGACGGTTGAAACCGCCTCGCTTCGGGCGAAGTCATTAGATCGCTCGCTGGCGACGCTTATGATTGTATCGCCGCTGGCAGCAGCTTGAACTGCTCGCCGCCGGGCGAAGTCAAGCGCCCCAACACTTAGCCATTTTTATGTTAATTTTGACCCCGCACTTATAAGTGTATATGTGCTTTGCGCTTGAGTTTCCCCTACGGCATTCAATGTTCATGAGCCAAGTGGATTGCACTGTACTGTTTTCCTCTTCTCAAGAGATGCCACTAGTGGTGATGCTCCTCGCTTTCGGTCCAAATCGCCTCGAATTATTGGGCGTTAGAACATGGTGATCGCCGTGGATTTACTTAAGAATGATCACCGACGCCCCATCGACAAAAAATGCCGGATCCACGAGATAATGAGGAAGTCCGGCTATTTATTTGGGGATTACATTGCGGATCAAAAGCCTTATCCGCTCGTGACCAACCATGGTCGTATGAAGGTGATGGCTCTAATCTTTATTTACCTCCATTTGCCCTAAGATCATTCATCTTTATGCCGCGCAATTTATCGCTTAAGAGGAATATGTCTTGGAGGTTGGTGAGGATATGGAGCATACTGCGGATATATTGGTAAAGATGTCGCTCCGTGTTCTAGTGACAAAATTACGCTCGCGCTTTACCCGCCTTGTAGGTCATGACAAAGACACCTCATAATGAACTGATGGTCAAAGCCGACACCTTGAAGAATCGCTAGCCAAAATAGGAAGGAGTTGCCTCCTAAGAAATCTCATCGGTGCCGGTTGGGTACATTCTCTGCCGACCGATGGTGGACACGATGACATTTCACGCTCGACCGATGGAGTCGGAACTCAAAGAAATTGATTATATGTTCCCATCCGTGCTAGCATGTATGGAATTCCTCGGCTTCGTATCATTTCCTCGCATTGCCGGAAATCTACAACCCGATAGCAACACTTTCGGCGAAAAATGGGGAATTGGGTCTACCACTTCATGAAATGATGAAGGTTTCGGTCTTCCAATGGGTGAAGCACCATATCAAGAATATTTTCCGGCAATCGGCGATTGAAGGAAATGAAAGAGAAGAGATCACTGTTTATGAAATTACGTGGGAGCTAACTTGCCACTATCAAGGCTGCAATAGCGGCGGTGGGCGTGAAGGCTAGGAGGCTTCCGCAGATTAGTCATAAGCACCGACATTATCTATTCCGAACTTAGAGGATAACGAGGATGTAAGTGAACGTAAAACCGCCACTCCTACGTCATCAACAAGGCGATTGCAAAGATCAATGCCCAATCCTTCACTACCCCATATGCTGAGGGCAAAATTCCTAAGGGGACGAAGTTTGAGACTTTCTTGTGGCAACTACAAAAGCAGATCAAACCACAAACTCTCTTGGCGGGCTACTTGGCTATCTGGTTGAAGAAATGTGTAGTCCGCACCAATCTTGGATGCCACGCCTTTAGAAGTGCTTTTCCCACCGTTGAGCTGGTCACCGGCCGCCTTTCTCTTCTTAGGCAATGGTGGCGGATATTCATGGTGGACTCCGACGGATAGTCTCTGGTTTTCTACATAAGGGCAAAGGGTCTTCTAGCGACATCCCAACTGTCAAAGTAGAACTACCGTATACTTATTTGATGGCCTGGCTCGTACTCCATCGTCGGATCGATGGCGGCCCGACATAGTAGATTATCAACCGCCTTTATTTACGATATTGGAAGAATGTAAATGGAAAGCGAGACGCTGGTCCGCTGCCTCGCCAACTCGTAATTGCCAAGAGTTGGGAATTCTTTAAATGTTTCCGAACTTTTCAGCCGATATGATGACATCTTTGGTAGATCTTCTTTGGGCCTAGCGGAAGTCGAACTATTACGGATCTTGGTTGTTTCCGATGGCTAATGAACATTCGTGATCGGTTACCCGATTTTCCCGTGAAGAATTCTCGCGACATAGAGCCTTATCTCCCATGCCGTTTCTCCGTCAATTCGGCTATGATCAAATCTACATCGGAATCCAAATCGGGAATGAAGACTCATGGAGGTCTTATTGGCGGTGCGGCGGTATTGGAACATAAGCGCCGCACCAATGCCAAGTTCGATCTCCTGGCTGCCGAGCGAAGCTTGGATGACTTTTCTATCGCAAATGGCTCATTGCAGCCTAATGCTCCCACGGAAGTAGAACATAACAGAGCCTACACCAACCCGTGCTTCCCCAAGCGAGCTCGTCCTTCAAAGAAATCAAAAGGCAAGAAGAAGGTCACCCAAGAAGAGAGTGAAGAAGAGGAATTTGATTATACGCCCACACTTCAAGAAGAAGAAACGACCGCTCGCTCAGCCAGGTCCCAACTGAGCTAAGTTGTAGTGCCATCGCCTCGCCGCTCTCCAGTTCGAAGAGATGTACCAGTCAAACCCTCTTCTCGTGTTCCACCTCCTCCGAAGCGTCCTTTGAAACGGCCTCGCCAGAAGGTCGTTCTTACTTATCCCCACCGGATGACGGTCGAGACAGGGGAAGAAGAAGAGGTAGAAGAAGAAGAAGTAGCGACCGAGCTTATACTCCGAAAGAGGGCTCGTCCATCACCGACCGTTCATACTCCCGCTTCTATCGCCCGGGCAATAATGCGTACGAAGAAGGTCGTACATAGGCCTCATCATACGAAATCCCCAAAATCACCAACTCCTAAGGCGATAGACACTGATTTTCCGCTCGGAAGAGAAGGTACGACTCGTATTCATCATCTCGGACTTTACCATTTCATCTATGATTATTAATTATTCCATTTTTTTCTTATCTGAAGAAGGCGAGGTTCCAGCTGAACCTTCTCCTCCAAGAGTGTTCACTTATGATGATCCAACACCTGAAGCTATGGATCAGGATATTCAAGATACCACTACCGGCGCTGACATTGACGTCCCTTCTGCTTCAAGTGTCCGCAGTACTAATTCATTTCATCCGATGGCGACTTAGAATCATGAAAGAGTCTGAATTGGTTCCTCCACTTATTGCTAACGCGCTTCATATTCTTTTAGAAAAATTCCAAGAAATGAGCGCAAGCGTTAGCCAGCCTGAGCCAACTCCTGGTATGAGATTTGAACTTTACTTTTGTTCTCCCTTCATTGAATTGAAGCACTAATACACTGTAACTGCAGTGATGAAAGAGCAGATTGAGGAAGAAGCAGCTTCAGGCGGAGAGCTTGATAAATCTACTGAACCCACGGAACCGGCTCTTGGTATGTACATATATGTTATTATGATTCTCATATATATAGATATGTGTATACTAACACCCAGAGCGTATTGTTGATGTCACAATGAAAGCCGAGGCCAACGGAGCCCGCACATGAAGAGAATTTCGAGGGGTCATTTGAACAAAGCTTCGCTCAAATGATCTCTTTCTCTGAATTTGATCCACATCTGATTTCTGAGATGCTATCGGAATCTACTCAGAAGGAATCTACTGTAGAAGCTAGCTCTTCTGTCGGTACGTGTCTTATCGTCCAAGTCTTGTCAATTTTTTAATGGATAATTGACACTTAATGGTTTTCTCACCTGTAGGACTCATTACTACTACTGTAGAACAAACTCCTGCGGTCTCGTATTTAGAGATTCAACCCCTTGTTCTCCCTACTGAGTCCATCATTGTATCCATCGTTGTCGAGTCCGCTTTGTTCAACCCGACCACCAACTACTCAAGCCAACTCGACCGCCGTGGTTCACGACCGAACAACCAACTATGGAGCAAACAACTCAAATTGAAGGCCCTATTATTCACCCAGGACCACCGGCTATCCAACCTGAAATTGAATCAACTTCGGTGGTTCCCCAAGCTGAATTGATGAGTGTAGAAACAACACTTGCTGGAGGATCTTCTAGCCGTATCGGTATATCTTCCAATTTTGTTTCTCATGAAAGTTCAAGCATGTAAGACTTAAAAACTAACATTTCTTCTTCTACAGCGCCTTCTTCAGTATTGTATGACACGATCAAGGCGTTGATGTCGGATGATGATCCGGAGAAAGCGGTGATAAACGCGGAGCTCGAAGGGTTCATCTTTCATCAAGAATGTTATCGAGAAAGTCACAACCAAGGGCTTCTCTCTTAGTTCTTTCAAACGGCTTCTTGATCGACGTGTGGCGTCCATAAGGGAAGAGGGCTTTTCTGATTTAGCGGACTCTATCACAGAAGACTTAGCTCAATTAGAGCAAAAATTAGGAGAGCTTCAGAAACTACGGTCCGAAGGTGCTTCTTCTTACATCTCTTCTCGGGTTGAATCCATCATGCAAGCTCGAGAGGTTAAGCGAAAGGCTGCTGAAGAAGAGCTACAACAAGTGCAAGCCCAATCTGAACGCATAAGGGCCACTCTGCATAGGCGGAATGAGGTCAATGCCAAATTGATCCGTTCAGTAGAGGCGCAAGATCTTGAAATTGCTCGCCTGAAGAAGGCTTTGGAAGATGCTGAAGAGGCTCACACTCTTTTGAAGATCGACTTGGCCAGCTCAGAGAAGACTCGCTCAAAATTAGCCGAGCAATTGAAGGCATCCGATGAGAGATTCCGAATCGATCGAAAGATCATTCAACTTCTAACTATTAATGATGCTTCTAGAGTCCTTCTCGAGAAGGAATTGGAACAAGAATACCAGACTGAGCTTTCGGAGCTGGAAGAACAGATCCGCCGCCGTCAATTCTCCCCATAGGACACTTTTGATCTTTGTTTAGTCGACAATGTATTTTAAACCCCATCATTTATGAAATAAAATTTACTTTTGTCAACTTTTATTACGTTCTTTATTCTGCTTTGAACGAATGGATATAACCTTAATAGGATTTTTGGCAAACCCTCAGCCATCAACGGATTTGATATGCCTTTACCAATTACCGTTTGAATTGGGCTAGCATGTAGATTATCTAAGTCCGTTCTACATATAACGTTGTGCTAAAAGAATAAATTCTCTCAGACTTTGTACTACGATATTGAATACGTAGGTTTTATCAATTATCACGGGAATTGACTACCCGGCGGCGTGTGTTAGACGCTGACTTATTCCCGATTTAAGGACAGGAATAACACCTACTACGCATAAATAGGCGTAGATTTAATATAATCAGCTATGTAATAAATACATAAACTTTTGGAATTGTGTCTTCTCTTGGGGCGAAAACGAACCCGTTGTGTCTTCTCTTGGGGCAAAAACGAACCCATTGTGTTTTCTCTTGGGGCGAAAACGAACCCGTTGTGTCTTCTCTTGGGGCGAAAACGAACCCGTTGTGTCTTCTCTTGGGGCGAAAACGAACCCGTTGTGTCTTCTCTTGGGGCGAAAACGAACCCGTTGTGTCTTCTCTTGGGGCGAAAACGAACCCGTTGTGTCTTCTCTTGGGGCAAAAAACGAACCCGTTGTGTCTTCTCTTGGGGCGAAAACGAACCCTGTTTCATGAAAGAAATTAATAATAGGTGTTAATATTATCGGTGGCTTCAATCATTTAAGATTTTCACCAATGAGAGCTTAATGAATGTGACTGCTCACAAGTCAAATCATTCAATCTGCAGCGGATTATCTGAATATATTAGGGATAATATATCTTCGTGAACTTTCCGCATTGGCATCATTAACTTGTCACCATCTTGAGTGATCAAGCGATATGCTCCATTTGAGTAGACCGTATCAATTATAAACGGTCCTTCCCATTTAGGCCGAATTTGCCTTTCTTCTTGGAATTGAGAATCATCTGTCACGGACGGCGAAAGTACCAAATCTCCTTCCTTGAAACTCCGATGCGGACTTTCTTGTTAAAGGCTTTGGAAATTACGGCTTGGTATAGCTCAATCGTTGTTGAGCTCCCAGCGTTCTCGTCTAACACCTCAAGCTCTTCAAGACGCTTTTGATGTTGCTCGCCGCTTGTCATCCCTATCGCAAGGGCTACACGGCGACGGAATTTGTATCTCTAAAGGCAAAAGCGACTTCACATCCGTATACTAAGGAATATGGTGTGAATCACATCGATGTTGACTGTAGTGCGATATGCCCAAAGAGCTTCACCAAGCTTATCATCCCAATCGCTTATTGGTTTTGACTAGCTTTGCTAAGATTTTGATGATAGTTTTATTAAAGGCTTGACTAAACCATTTGCGGTGGGATTATAAGGCGTGGGCGAAATGTCTTGTATTACGAACTTGCGAATCGGCGAAGCGTTCTTGATGAGCGAGGACCATTGTCATGCACAATTAGTCTCGGAACACCATATCGATAGATAATATGGTGTTTAATGAATTTGATGACAAGATTCGCTTTGACTTCTTTGAGTGGAATTGCTTGACCCATTTAGAGAAGTAGTCGGTAATTGCCAAAATAAAGCGATCACCTTTTATCGACGGGGAATATGGGTCCTACCACATCCATTCCCCATGTTTCAAACGCCAAGAAGTAGCCGACGGGTGCATCTTCTCGGTGGTCGATGCATGTAATTTGCATGTATTTGACACGCATGACATCGTCTCGCATATTCAATTGCATCTCTAATCATGGTCGGCCAATAATAGCCTAACCTTCTTAGTCTATCTCGGCTTAGGACCAGTTGATGCGACCGCAAGTGCCGCCATGTGCTTCTTTAAGTGCCTCTTCCGCTTCCTTGGTCGAAAGACATCGGATAACAATCCATCATATGTACGACGATAAAGTGTTCGAGATGTCATGCAGTAGACCTCGTGCTCTTCTTCGGATAGATTCCCTTTCTTTTATATCTTAGGTAAAATACCGTGTAAGACATAATCTATAATAGGAAAGCCAATCTCGAAGTTGAGTCTGTTGAAGTAGCATGTGTTTCCTTGACATCCAAAATATATTACGGTATGAAAAGTTGGTGTGTCCTCACAAAGGACTAATTGTTCGTTTGAGGGGTTGCGCCAATGAAATGTACCAAGGTGCCAATGCATCGGCATAAGCGTTCTGAAGCCGTGGTATATATTCGATGAAGAAACTTTTGAATGATTCTGCCATCTCTATTGCCGCTTCATGATATGGGATCAAATCCGAATTTCTAACTTCATAGTCTCCACGAATTTGCTTAACTATGAGTTGAGAATCCCCGAACGCTTCGAGATATTCGACCCCCAGCTCTTTCGCAAAACTGAGTCCAATAAGTAATGCATTGTACTCGGCCACATTATTAGAGCACGGTTCACCGCTGAATAAGCTCGAGGCATCACGTGTTTCTCAGGAAACTAAGACAACTCCGACTCGAGAAATCTTAGAACATCCAGAGCACTCGCCACATTGGTTGCGCCGACGCCCGTCGGTATAATTGCCACACATATTCATGAGAAGTGTGATTGACCTCATAGGTTTCGTCGGGTAAATCTTCATAAAGTATAGCTTTATCGCCGACGGTCGCTACGGCTAGAAGATCACAAATTGCTTGTCCCTTCACCGACTTCGCCGCTTGAAGTGGATGTCGATATAAAGGAGTAATGCCCATCTCGCTAATCGCCAATTCAAAGAAGCCGGTTGTGTCATGAATACTCGAATTGGGTTAACATCGAGATGACATGTATCGTCTGTCCAACCGGTAATGGCGCATTTTACGGAGTGCAAATACCAAAGCTAGGCATTCTTTCTCGATATCGGGATATCGAGATTCAGCGCCACCATTGTCCGAATTTAAATAATATATCGCTTGTTCGTGACCGTTATCATCATCTTGTGCTAATAAAGCACTTAATGAATGGTTGGTCGCTCGACATAAATCAAGAACGGCTTCCGATTTCGTGCGACGAGAACAGAGGATTTGATAGATATATTTTAATATCTTCAAAAGCCTTCGACAAGCATCATCCCAAACTAATGAAACACCCTTCTTGGCTAGCTTGGAGAACGGCCGACACTTGCCCGCAAGGTTCAAATAAACCGCCTTATGTAAGCCAATCTTCCTTGCAACCCTCTCGAAGTTCTTTGAGATTCTTCGGGTTGTAACTCATTAATCGCCTTCACCTTGTCCGATCAATATGAATTCCCTTTGACGTGACGACAAAACCAAGGAATTTACCACCGCCATTCCTAAGAATGACTTAGTTGGATTCATCTTCAATTGATGACCCGCATAAGTTCAAATACCGTCACGAGATCCTTAATATGATGGCTCTTATCTCGGCTTTTCACTACTAAATCGCCAACATAGCATTCGACGGTCTTTCTTAGATGATCTTCAAAATATTTGTCATTGCCCGCTGATAAGTAGCTCTGCGTTCTTGGACCAAAGGGCATAGCGGTATAACAAAAGATGCCGAGAGGCCCAAATGAGGTATGTTTCTCATCGTCGGGATGCATCTTGATTTGATTATATCGGAGAATCCGTCCATAAATGACATTCTTTCAAACCCACACGTATTATCTATGATGGCGTGCGTGATGGGGAGTGGAAAGTCATCTTTAGGGCATGCCAAGTTTAGATCTCAAATCGATGCAAACTCTAATTGTCCCATTCTTTTTTAGAACAGGAACAATATTTGCGACCCAATCTGGATGTTGCTCTTCCCTGATAAAGCCCGATTTTATGAGCTTCTTAACTTCAGCTACGATCGCTTCCATAATTTGCGGACGAAATCTTATTTGTTGTTGTTTCACGGGTTTAGATTCCGCTTGATATTAAGTCGATGCTGCTGCTATACGGATCAAGCCGGGCATGTCTTCATAATTCCAGGCGAATACATCAATATATTCCCGAATAAGAGAAATCAATTCCTCTTTTTCTTCTGGAGGAAGACTACCACTCACGAATATGGGTTTCGGATTATCTTCATCACCCATATTAACTTGAACAAGCTGCATCTTGGTGGCGGTTCTCTTTGTTCAAACCTATCTCGGCCGAACATTGGATGGAAAGTCCAAGGGTCTTCCCATTCTCGTAAATAATCATCTTCTTGGTATGCGGGACTTATTGTGGTCATATTGGACATTAGCCCCTTGAACACTTCACCAAGACTAAAATCGAATCGGGCTAAAGAATCGGCGGTGTCATGATCATCAATTTGCCAACAAAGATTCGCCGAGGATGAAGAAACATAGCCGGACCCTTTTATATTCATAATAACGATCGGGCTTTCCCTTGAACATGAGAGGGTCGAGGCGAATCCAACACCGCCAACCGGCCAAGACCAGCCCGTAACGGTTATATCCCCATTTCTTCATGTAATGGTGCGCTTGTGAGCTATATTTGGAAAAATGTTTGCACGGATCGTCGTTGCTATCTTCAGATTCCTCACAATAATCTTGTGGTGGAGATTTTCTTCCTTTTCCAAAGATTGTTTGCTTTGCATCTTTCAAAGGAAGGAGGAATGTTGATCCCGTCGAACTTTGAAGGCATTTCTTCACCTGGTTCAATGACGAGAGCGGTACATGCACATCATGATCCCTGTACAATACCTGCATTACAGTATCAACACTATGTACATACTCTAAATCGTCATTTATTATATGTTCATCGGCAAGTGCCGATTACAACTTTCTCGGCGATTCAGCTCCGTCAAGATCGATTACAAGAGGTTCGATGTCATTAAATACAAAGTTTCCATCGTGTCGAGCCGGCCTCGGTATCGACTTCATTACCGCTGTCCCACTCGGGCCGATGGTTCAAGATCGGATTCAAAGACCATACAAAGAGAGTCGATAAAATAATTTTCTAACCCTTAAATGGTTGCTTATCGCGACCACCGTCTTGACCACATTATCGGTGTCGACATACTTCAAGCGATGTAATGTGGATGGGACTATAAGGCTACCGTGGATCCAAGGTCGACCCAATAGTAGATTATAATGGTTCTCGTGATCGATTACATAACATGTAACCTCGATTTGAGATCTCCAAGGCGGCACTTTATCCGATTTTACCCAAAGGTGCGGACCGGTATTAAATCCATAAATCACCGTGCCTGTAGAAGCCAACTTGCTAGCCGGAATTCCAAGATGATACATCAACCGGAGTGGCATAATGCTGACTGCAGATCCAGGATCAACTTGAATCCTGTTGACAGCAATCGAGCCAATGTACCCAGTGAAGTATAATGGCCTGTCATGCTTCGAATTTTTCACCTGCATATCCTCTCGGGTAAAGGTTATGCAAGGAAATTGTGTTGCTGCCAAGTTGCAGTGTTCGGTCTTCTCCGGAACCTGCTTGACTTGAGTGATAAAAGCTTCTGAATCAGCTAACGCTTCCTGTAAGGCTTCTCTAGTCTCTTTAGAAAGACGTAGTAACTCATAAAGAGTTATCCTCATTTGGAATGTTGGCCAAGCGGGTCATAACGTCGAAGCGATATGATGAGCGGAACTTCGGTTTGTCCCTCTAATCGGATGATTAAATCGGAATGCCTCGGGACTTGCACCTCTTGAAATTTGTTTATCTTTCCGCTTGGTTGTATCCTCTTTGGCTACTTCTGTTGTTCGACTTCGGGTTGTGTTGGTGGAGTCATTGCCACCCCGGTTCGTTAGAGTTTTGGCATTCGAATCGGAATTCTCGGGGTATTGATAACTGAATTTATGCCCATACGGTAGCATAAGGCTGGGTTACCTTCGTCACGAGAACTTCATGTTCATTTTCGGATAATGAAAGAATTGGAGCTTTTAGTCACCCTCTTCCGGAATTGCCGAAATATGAGCACAGAGCTTGCCTTTACGCTTGGACTTCCGTGTTGAAGAAGACCCCGCCCATTGCTCATCTTGAGTAAGATCCGATGAATCCAAAGTACTTCGCCATTAGAGTCGGTATGATACCAACCCTTTACGGCGTTGCCCATGTGGATCATCATTGACCGCTTTGACTTTAACCTCGTGGACAATCTTCTCAGAATATGGCATGGGTAGTAGAGATCCAAAGTTGATGGCCACCATATTTGAACCAACTTTCTTCTCCTTCTTCGCCGTTATGATTCCCGCATCGATTAGAGCTTGAATTTTGTCTTTAAGAACAAAACAACTCTTGGTCGGATGATGGACCCTTCTGTGGTACGCACAGTACTTGGGATCTGAGGTCTTGTTAGCCTCTTCTTGATTTGTGATTGGAGGTAATTTGATCTTGTTGTTATCCAAGAGGTATTTGAAGATAATTGGCACTTCTTCCTCTTTGAAAGTATAGCTCTTTTGGAACCTAGCATCCGGAGCTTTCTGCAATTCTTGAGGTTTTTGTTGAAACCTCAATTGCGGTTGCTGCTGTTGTGAAGCTTGTTGTTGCTGTTGGAATGCCTGATTTGCTTCAACAGCATTAGCTTGCGCCTTTCCTTTGCCACGAGGCACAAAATTCGGCTTTGAGGGAACCGTTGTAGGTTCACCTCTCTCATTCTTCTTTCTCCTGATGAACCGTTCCGCTTCTTCACCATTGAGTTTCAATTCCTTCCAAGTGGTTGGTGGTGTAACCCCCATGACTTCCAACAATTCTATAGAAAGATTGTTGTGGCAAGTCTTCAATATGAACTCTTGATGGTGGATCTCGCAATTCATAGCTTTATTATGAAACGCTTGACTAAGGTGTCAATTGTCTCCCCACCTTTTGTTTCTCATCTAGGAGAGTTCCAATGGAAACTTCGTGTCATCATCAAAGAAATTACCGAGAAAAGAGCTTTCCATGTCGCTCCAACAGCTAATGCTCCCAGCCTTTGAGTCTTCGATACCAATCGGCGCCCCTCAAGGGTACCGAACGAATGACCGAATCATCAAAGGCTCATTTTCCGAGATCACCCCAAGTGAGATTTGAAATAGATCAAGTCTTTGTGTGGCGAACCCCTCCGTCAAAAGGTGTGAAATTAATCAAACTGAATTTCGGGCGGTAAGGATTGAATCCCACTCTCGGATATGGACACGAATTCGGTCTTCTTAACCTCTGGCGATCATTAAAGCATTAATTTTGCCTTCAAGCTCCTTCATCTTTTCATTTTCATCCTCGGCTTGTTTTGGATGATTCCTAGTAAGAGGAATTGGAATACTTCCGCCTTGGGTAGCGAACACCTTTTTCTTAGGAGGTTTATCGGCATAAATGTGTTCATCTATCTCCGAATCACTGTCTTCGACATTATGGGTATCAAGATTGATAGCTTTACCCTGTTGACTAGATCCAGGCTGTTGACTAGATCCAGGCTGTTGACTAGACCCAGGTTGTGCAACCGTATGGGTTTGCAATTCCCTCATCTGTTGCATAGCTAGCTCCATCTCTGTTCTCATTTCAGCCTTAAGCTCTTCTCTTTGCTTGGCTAAGGCTTCTTGTAACATTTGAGCCAGGACATCGGGAGTAATGGTAAAAGCCTCCCTATGGTGACGACTCATACTTGAAACAGTATCGTCTGAAGCTATTGCTGAGCAGGCGTCGGAAATTTCATCTTCGGATGAATCTCCTTCATGCATTCTTCTATAGTCAATGCGTCGCGTAGCTCGCAATTGCAATCGGGACATTCTCTGGGAAATCTGAGACCCGACCTTTCCTCCAGGGGAAAAGTCAGGATCTTCATCAATCGCCGGTGCTTTCCCTTTGTTTACCATGTTAATAGTAACTTCAGGAAGTTCGTCGGTTCGGATGGTAGATTTTCTCTTTCTTCGGGGTCGTCTTGACTCGGCTTCGAGTCTTCCGTTACTGGCAGGGAAAGCCTCTCGAATACTGAAGCTCTTTGTGGTTGAGCATTTGATTCGGAACAGGCACATCCTGACAGTAACGTCTTGATTAATTGTGCACACGAACAAGAACAATTTATTTCATCAATCGTTCTCTTTCTTGTGTTGCCACCTCCAGCCTGATGGCATAGTTGATATGGTTTGTCACCCCCAAGTATAACGTTGCCCTTAACTGGAGGACACGTTTTCTTTTGGGGACGTCGGCCATTTGACCTGGGAGACAACTTCCGTCGCTTGGCTTCATCATCTGAAGTTGCTTCGGCATGAATTACCAGGGTTTGATCATTTTTTGTGACTTTGCGAGTCACTTTGTTTCTCCAAAAATTTCGTGGACCCCATAGGGATGCTCAAACGAGATGCGATAAGAACTCTTGAGGCTTGCGAAGTCCCAGTTTGCTCAGGACATTGTTGTGTGCAGGTTGAATGACTCAAACGTCCCGACTTTGGACCAAGACGACTGAACACCGAAGTTGAAGGATTCGTCGTTGGTATATTGCCAGAAGAAGTGGACTAAGAGGAGGAAAAGTGCATTTTCCGCTAAGGCATGAAGCACCGCCCGCTGACGCAGGTAGTCACATCGCTTCGCGCGGAGAGATCAGCTTTACACCGCCGCTGTTACGCAGGCGCCTTAGGTCGTTCACGCTGGAGACAGCCGAATCGCCTCTACCGAAGACTAGCGGCGAGGCAACCTCCTGAGCCGATTTTGACGTCGACTTTGGAATCCAAATTTTGTGATTTTGAGTCGATTCCCTGGTTGATTTTGACTCTTGTGCCTTGCGAACAACGCACGCGGCGCTGAAAGCACGCGCGGCACAACGCTTTAGGGGCCTTTGTCAATCGGGTCCTTTTGACGAGAACCCATTCTTCCTTGGGAGGAGTGTTGAGGGGCTGAACTTGAGGCATCATAGATTGCTGACGCCTCTGATCACGTGAGTTCGTATTGTAATGAACTCCGTCTGTTGATTCCATGGCCTTAGCAAGTTGTCGGGCCATCTTTTGACGCTGTCTTTGACGAGCCCTCTTCGTCAAAGCGGTTGAGATCTTGTTGAATGACTCCTTCTTCTGAAAAGAGTCAACTTGAGCAGAGCTCCCGGCTTTGAGATCCGCCGGGGTGTTGTTGTCAGGGGAAATCGCCTCTGTTTGAGATTCATTGCGCCTCCCAACAGAACGAACCTCCTTCTTTGGAGATGAAATCCTCCGATGCTTGCGGGGCGAGGAGGACTTTGATGAAGAAGAGGAGAGATATTCCTCGAACTTGGCTTGATCGAAGAAATAATCCAGTCCATCGACCATGAGGTCGGCTTGATCGCCGCGAAGGTCATACACAACGATCTCGGGCTCGAGACCGTTGGCTCCCACTGTGGTCGCCATCGTGTTTGGGTCGAAAGTTGATTCCATTGTAAAACTAGAGAAAATTTACACTTTTATTTTCAGTTACAAAGAATTTAGATAACTTTCTTACAAACTCGAACAAAAGATACTACAAGTGTAGATCTCTCTGTTTTTGTGGGACTTTTCCTGTGCCGGGGACGCGTAATCCGTGGACCACCGTGCAGCGATCGTCGAATCGACGGGGTTTAGTTGATGCTTCGCAAAGGAAACAAGAACTTCAGTAAATATCTTAGCAAAGTAAGATATCTACTCTTCCCAAGAATTAAGGCAAAGCTTAATCTCGAGGAATCTCCGTTTGGACCGTGTTCTTGAACTTTGGAAGCTTGGATTCTCTCTCTCTCCTTACAAAAGCTCTGATTTTTGTTTGATCTCTGATTGCCAAATGCCGATCCCTTGCCCAAGTGGATGTAGGGGGGTATTTATAGTCCTTGGGAAACGTGCCCTCTGAAGAAACAAGTCATAAGTGCTCCACATTTGCAAGCATGCGTACCGAAGCCGCTTCGCGCTTATGTCGCCGGCGGCGGTAAGGTCACGCTTCGCCATGGCCAGGCAAGATACGCCACCGACGGGCGAGGCGTTGTCGCCTTCACCGTTGTAACGGTTTCGCTTTTAAGGCACGATTAAATGCCCTAAAATCCGCCTAGTGGGTATTTTCAGCGTGTAACCGCACATTAAAGTGTCGAGCGTCTCTGCATTGATAAAGTCAAGTGGGCCCCACCGGCATTAATTTAGACCCTAAGAGAGCTCGTTTCAAGTATCACGGGTGTCTCGCCTTTGCAGACACAGGTAAGTGCCTCGCTTATAGCGAGACACATCAAGGTGTCTCGCTTCGTGGCGAGACACATCAAGTGTCTCGCTTCGTGGCGAGACACATCAAGGTGTCTCGCTTCGTGGCGAGACACATCAAGTGTCTCGCTAGCGGCGAGACACATCAAGGTGTCTCGCTTCGTGGCGAGACACATCAAATGTCTCGCTTCGTGGCGAGACACATCAAGGTGTCTCGCTTCGTGGCGAGACACATCAAGTGTCTCGCTTCGTGGCGAGACACAATCTCCCATGTGTTGACTTCTTGAGATTTCGGCGGCGTTGTCCTTCGATCTTCTCATGATTTAGTCATATTTGAGGTTCTTCAGCAATTTTTGATGCCTACATGGAGCTTGCTACAATTGTGAGAAGTTCGGGCATTTCAGGCCCACTTTCCCACAAGGTGAAAAGTAGGAGAATAAATGAGGCTATAAGCATCTGGAACAAGGGGTTACTAGCAAAAGAGAATTCGTCGGTGTGACGGAATGCAATGCTGTGATGACGGACATCAACGGTTGGTGGATCGACTCTGATGCGACGAGACATATCGCAAAGGACAAGAATGGAGTCACAAAATTCACCGAGCTGAAGAAAGGAGAACAGAGGATCTATATGGAAAACAATACTCATCTCGATGTAGAAGGTATTGGTTCATATAGATTGGATCTTGGGGACAGTGTTCTTGTCCTCAAAGATGTGTTCTATACGCCAGGAATTCGGCGCCATCTGATCTCTGTTCCCAGCTTGATGAAGAAAGGACTGGAAGTTAAGTTCTACAATAACCGGGTTTCTATAGGCAAAAATAATAAAGTGTATGATATGGGCAAATATGTGCCCGAGCATGAATTATGCATTCTTCCAGTAGTTTGTAATAATTCTGATAATAAAATTTTCAATTTGAACTACTCGTCCTGTTATATTTCTGAGTCTGAATAGTGACATTCTAGACTAGGACATGCTAGTATTTAAAAAATAAAAGAAAATATCAGAATGAACTTATTACCTGCACTATCTAATATTTAATTACCATCATGTGAACATTGTTTAACTAGTAAAATGACCGGGAAATCTTTTATTGGCGGACAAAGGGCCAATGAACTTTTAGGGTTGATACACTCGGATATTTGTGGTCCCCTAAGTGTCAAAACTCATGATAATGAAGAATATTTTATTATTTTCATAGATAATTATTCTAAATTCGCACACGTCTATCTTATATCTAGAAAATTGAAAGCTTTTGATTGCTTTAAGAGATATAAGATAGAAGTTGAAAACCAACTTGGAATGAAAATCAAAATTTTGAGAACTGATAGAGGTGGGAAATATAACTCTAAAGAATTTGAGAGTTATTGTATTCAGCATGTAATTAAAAGGTATACAATAATGCCGTATACACCACAACAGAATGATGTTGCTGAAAGAAAGAGCAAAACATTATTGAATGTAGTTAGATGCTTATTGTCTCATTCTGGTCTCTCTAAAATTTTTTGGGGAGAAGCATTGTTAACTGTAAACTACATTTTAAATAGAATTTTCACTAAGTCAGTTGTATCTATACCTTATGAGTTATGGAATGGGCGGAAACCTAATCTGAGTCATCTCAGGAAATGGGGAACTATAGCTCATGTTCTCATTCCATACCAACTTAGAGATAAGTTAGATTTTAAAATAGTAAAGTGCAGATTCATAGAGTATTCAGAAAAGTCAAAAGGTTATAAGTTCTACAATAAAAAAAAGGGGGTCATTGAAAGCAAAGATGCTACATTTCTAGAAAATCTAGAGAAAGAGGAACAAGTTCCAGAGGAAACAGAACATCTAACTGTAATAGATGATGATTATTACAGTGTTGTTCCCACTAATGACCCAGATATTGTGAATGAACCTAACCTTGAAAATGATGAAATACCTATAGAAAATGATATACCTCATCAACCAGTTGTAGGCAACAAAAGACTAAGAACACGACCTTCATGGACGGATGATTACAATTTGTATTCATGTGAGCCATCTTGTTTCTCGGTAGACACAAACATAGAAGAAGAAGATCCCTTAATCTTCTCTAATGCGATGAAATCGCATGAATCAGCTTTATGGCTAGAATTCATGAGAGAAGAACTTGATTCTATAGAAAAAAAATAAGGTATGGGAGTTATGTGATCTACCGAAAACTAGAAAAGTCATAGGATGTAGATGGGTGCTTAAAAAGAAATACTGTGTTGATAGATCTATTGATAAATTCAAAGCACGATTAGTTGCCAAGGGTTACAACTAGAAGGCAGGAATAGATTTTCAGGAGACGTACTCTCTTGTAGCTAAATTTGCATCCATTAGAACTATTTTGGCTATCGTTGCATATCTTGATTTGGAGTTATTCCAAATGGATTTTAAAACTGCATTCCTTAACAGAGAGTTAAAGGAAGCTATATATATGCAACAATTTGAAGGTTTTCAGGTGAAAGGACAGGAACATAAAGTTTATAAATTAATAAAATCTCTATACAATTTAAAACAGTCTTCTAGATAGTGGTATCTCAAATTTCATGATGCAATCACCAAAGGTAGTTTTATTCAAAATAAATTAGATATTTGTGTATATATCTTGAAAAGTGGGAGCAAATTTACTATATTATCATTATATGTGGATGATATATTGCTCGTCGAAAATGACATAGAAATGTTGAATAAAATCAAGGCAGATCTCAGCGAAAAGTTTGAGATGAAAGACATGGGAGATGCATCATATATTCTTGGAATTCAAATAAGATAGAAAGTCTAGAATGCTAAGTTTAAATCAAGAAAAATATTTAAGATTAGTTCTTAAAAGGTTTGGAATGGAGAATTCCAATCCGGCACCAACTCCGTTGGTCATGGAAAAGAGATTGTGTAAAGAGAAAAGCCCTGGAGAGGGGCAAAAGCCATTAGATGTTTCTTATGCTCAAGCAATTGGAAGCTTAATGTATGCAATGTTATGCATCAGAACTGATTTAGCTTATGCTGTAAGTTTGGTTAGTCGATATCAAAGTAATCCAGGACCAGCACATTGCGAAACTGTTAAAAGGATTATGAAGTATATTAGAGGTACATTGACTCATAGACTGGTTTATCAAGCCAATTTGCTTGATCTCCTCGGTTACTCCTATGATGATTTCGGAGGTGATAAAGATGATGAAAAGTCCACTTCGGGACACTTGTTCATATTTGGAGGAGGAGCTGTTTCTTAGAGTAGCAAGAAACAATGGTGTGTTGCTAGATAGCAAGAAACAATGGTGTGTTGCTAGATATACACAAGAAGCTGAATATATAGCTTGCAGCATGGCAACTACACATGCTGTCTGGATAAGACGGTTTTTGATTGATCTATATCTCAATTTGTTAGAAGGACCTGTTGATATTTATTGTGATAATCAAGCAGCGATTAGCTTGATCAATAGTGGCTCGAATAGCTCCAAAGGAAAATACATTGAGATCCAGTATCACTATATTCGAGATATTATAGAAAAGGAAGAAGTCAAAGTGACTTATATCCCTACTACAGATATGATTGCTGATCCTTTGACAAAAGAAATACCAACGAAATCTTTTATCAAACATGTAAATTTGATGGGACTTAGGAATAAATAAGTCCAAGTAAAATTTTATGAATAATGAAATAAGAGTTACTCTCTATGAATAGTGAGAGGAAGGGTAAGAAGAAATATGGATCTCACGGATAGTGGGAGTCATATCACTTGGTTAATTTGGTCAAGCGGGAGATGTTATTTTGACTTGGTCTTGTGTGACCAAATCAACCATTCTCGATTGAGAGAATTGTGGGAAGTGGGTTGTTGAGAGAATCTCTCGGTAGTAGTGAGGGGGTGGAGATGATGGGTAGCCTCTATGTAAAGTGCAGTATTCTCTTGAGAAGATACAACACAAAAACAAAACCCCCTATTCTATTATCGGAGCTCCCCTCAAAACCCATCATTCTTTCTCCTCTTTCATTTTCGTACAATTTTTAATTAGGTGAAGATAATATTAGGTGTCTATTGTCATCTTCTGATAAGATAGAATGACACATGACTATTTTTTGATATGACACATGTAATGCATTTAAATAATACATGTCAAGCATTATGCACGTGCTCGCATGAGTGGATGTGGTTTCTTTGGTTTGTATCTGATTTCTTTGTTCTTTATGAGTTTCGTTTTTAAGTTATGACCATCATGCTTCTAAAATTTGAATTGTACTAAAATTTTTTAGTTTCCTCACTTAACCCCCAATAACTTTTAACAAAAAAAAAAATTCAATAATGGCTATTTGCATTTTTTATTTCTATAGGGAGCTATTTGTAATATTCAATCTTTTTTGGATGGTTTTTTGTAAGTTTAGAATTTTTAAGGTCTGCTTGCAATTTTTAGATTTTTCAGAGGGCTTTTCAAAATTTAGATTTTTAAGGAGGGTTGTTTAAAATTTTCAGAATTTTAAGGGTGTTATTTATAATTTTCATATTTTTCAGGAAGTTTTTGTTGTTTTTGGGTTTTTTATGGAGTTGTCTACAGTTTTTGGTATTTAAAACGGGGTTGTTTATAATTTTTAGATATTTCGGGGGGCGGGGGGGGGATCATTTTTGATTTCATAATTTAATAGGTCTATTTATAATTTTTATATTTTTAGGGGTTATTTGAAGTTTTATGGGTTAATCTGCAAATAGGAATGATATGAGAAGTACATATTGGCTTTGAGGATAATGTGCATTAGTGTACAATTATAGGGTAACACCATTATGTGGGTTAACTGCAAAACATGAAAATATTTTGGAGGATTTCTAAAATTTTCACACTTATCGGGGGTTTTAAAAAGTTTTGGGGCATAGTACTAAGTGACCAAGCTTATTGGGAGTTTAGTGATATTTAAGCTTTAAAAAATGGCCACATGGCAATCTTTTGATATGTAAGGCCAATGGTAAACCACTAATCTCTCTTTATGTATAAAGAAAGGATTTTATTTACGGGTTAAGTGAATTTCAAAAAATTTTGGGGTTTAGTACTAAAACACCCAAACTTGTTGGAGGTTTAGTAAAATTTAGCCTTTAAAAAATTAGGGACATGTGACCATTTTTTTGAGATGTAAGACTAATATTAAACCACTAATCTCTCTTTTATATTAAAAGAAAAGAGAATTAAAAGCATGATTATTCAAAATTTTAATTATGAATAGTTATGATTTATTAGGATTGCTAAATATTTGATCACAATTAGAAATTTCTAATATGAATAGATTTAATTTGATGATGATTCTTAGGTGAATATAAGATTAGGTATCCACATGTCACATTTTGATAAGATAAGATGTGTCCACTTGTTAATTTTTCGATATGACACATGTCAAATTTCTGTGCGTTTAGGAGTACCACCAATTTATCTTTATATATAAAGGGGAGATATATTATAAAGTGATGACACTCAGTTTCGTTTTTTTATTAAAACACTTTCGCAAACAGACATCTCGAAAGTGAGGAACAAATTCATAGTATGCACCATTCCAACCCCGTCACTTGGATACATGCCTAGTGCAAGGCCGACGGGCCTTGAGTTCCAAGTCTGGGTCATCATATTTTACGGATCATCCGTTACAACGAGCATATATGCCAAAGATAAATACAACGAACAAACAAACTCCAAGCTAACGCTCCCACAACAATCCAAAGCTACAAAGGCTTCACACAAATCACACTTATTGAGCCCAACCTTAACGCCCATCTCAATAATGAATCACACTAACATTAAACTCCAAAACCGTATTTAAAGTTATCGAATCAAATGAATAGGTGGTAGCCAAAGCAAACCCAGTAGCAAACCTAAAGAGCCCACTCCCTCCTATAACGGGCATCTCCCTTACCGGGTGAAGCGGGGCGTTTCGCCCGAGAACCGTTAGCACGCTCCCATTATGCTTCCCTGCAGTAAAACACAAGTTCATGGCCATCAAAAAGCCGAACTCTTCTTGGGCCGTACCTGTGTACACACCCTGTGCTCGCCCCAATTGGGTTGAGTTTGGGCTTGGACCTCGGGTAAGAACATCGTCCATAACCGTTATCACGCCGAAGAAAGTGGAGGAGTTGTTAAGCCCCTTGGTGATGGGGACTGCCGTGGGGTTGTGGCTGGTGATGAAATCATGGAAGTAGAAGTGGAGGTGGCTGATTTTTTGTCTGAAACGGGCCTTAGATGGGCTTGGGCTTGTTTTGATGAAGTTTGTTGGTTTGGACTCAACATTGAGGAGGAGGAGGAATAGCAGGAAGAAGAGAGACTTGGCCATTTTCAGAGATGTGGTTGCATGTCAGGTTGAAAGTTTGTGGGACTATTTATAGTCGAGCAAATTGTCTTATATGAGGATTTTTGTGCAAAAAAATTTATTAAAAAAATACAAATAAACTTTTGTGAATTTTACCCAAGGGAAAATTTAGGGTACAATTCATCGACTTTGCGATAAGGGATGTACAAAAATATCCGTAGTTGACAAAATATACACGTATGTTAGGATTCGAATATGATTATTAAAATCTATCTCCGGAAGGATATGATTACGTACACTGATATGCAGTTGAATATCCGGATCCATAGTCGAAATATCCGAATATATGTTGGGCATAAGTTGTAATAGTTTTAATATTTAAATTAATGGATTTAAGATTAATTTTGATGATTAAGAGATCTAATCTTTGCTTTTTTAAATATAACAAACATATTAATGAACTCTCTCATATCATACGAACTATATATTCTTTCAAGATTTTCTAGTTGTTTCATATTTATTTTGTATCTTAATGTATATCCGCTTATATATACACATGTATATCCATATCTATATCTGATTTTAGTGAGTATTGATATAAATTTTTCTTACCGAGACATATCTCTATCCGTATCCGTGATCGACAAACATATACATATATGGTAAGTATCATATTCAGGCTATAACCAAATTGTATGCACCCTTATGTGCAATAGTCCAAGAAAAATAATGGTATATCATTTTTCTCATGGAAAACGTAACTCAAAGCTAAGTATCAAGGAACCAGATGTATAATTAGCTCAGTACCTTACATGCATATAGCTATTTCATTTCCATAAGAGAGGTAGATATATATAAGTGAAGTGGTGATAACTATACTACTACTTCTACACTATTTCTACACTACAAGAAAGAAAAATGTGAAGTTTATTCTCTTCAACATATTTCAAAACGGGGTTGTTTATAATTTTTAAAAGGAGGAGGCACAGGAGTCATCTGATGATTTGACTTCCGCTTCCGAAGAGTCAAACAGTGAAAAGACAGTATCTGCTGAGCTCCAAGGGGGAGAAAACAAAGGTGACTCCGCGGGAGGCGAAAGCTCTGAGAGTCAATCATCTCCTGAACTAGAAGCAAGCGAAAAATATGTGGAGGAGAAGGTTATGAAAGCTGCTTTTGGCTCCAGCCTTCCTGCTCCGTTGATTTGGCTACGTGTGCTGCCTACTCTTGAGTTGAAAGGGCAAAAAGAGCTGTTGGATGGTCTTCCCCCAGGGGTTTGCTTTGCACATCGCAAAGCCCCCGCCGTGTACAGGCTCTTTATTCAATCAATAAAAAAAATGAAAAAAAAAAGAAAGACCGAAGTCAATCCGTGAGAGTTTGAGGATACCCCTCGAGCAGTACCTCCCGAAGGAAGTTACCGGCCTCCTCTATCTCTCTTTCGAGGACTTATATATATATATATATATATATATATATATATATATATATATATATATATATATATATATGAGCTCTATGAACTTAAGTTCATAATGAATAGTGGTGCACCAACTTTTCTAACCACTCATCTTGCTTTGGGATCCGTGAAAGATATAAAGCCCACTTTGAGATTTGTGCATCACAAATCTCAAGACAAGATGAGTGGATAAAAAAGTTGGTGCACCACTATTCATTGTGAACTTAAGTTCATAGGAGCCTTACTCTATATATATATGTATATCAAATCTCCTATATATAGACACACACACAAAAAAAACCAAAATATCCCTAATCTCAGAAAATGCCCTCACTATCATTTTCAATAAGGGATTTGCATATAAAATCACAGACATTTACTCTATTTGAAAATGTGCACCCCAAATCCCCCCTATATATACACACAAACACACAAAACCAAAATATCCCTAATCTCAGAAAATCGCCTCACTATCATGTTCAATAAGGGGATTTGCATATAAAATCACAGACATTTACTCTATTTGCAAATGTGCACCCCAAATCATTCTCTCCCAATTGGTGTGAAGTTATCTCATTAACAACTGCGAAAGTGCATTCACGTAAACATGTAAGTAAGATAAAATATTTGTTTGCAAAGTCAAGTATTTTTTAAACTAGAAAATTAAAGATGGTGTGTAAATACCATATATTTATCTAAATCATATTATACATTCTGAATAAAATATTTAAATTAAAGACAGTCACCACTTTCCACCTTCATGATGACTTCAACAGCTTTTTTGGAAGAAGTTAAATATACATTAAATTTGACTTATATGTTTATTTTAACTTTCACATATCTCTTCCACATAAAATAGTCCGAAGGCCTCAAGAGTTTTGTGTAAAAATCTTAGACAATTTTATTCCTACTAAGTTAGAACGATCATAAGCACAGCCAATTCGCCAGAAAATCTCTTCACACAAACCCCCAACAGACACACGTGCTAGCAATCCAACAAACAGTGAACAAGAGTGTCTCACATGCTCTTCAACTTCAAGCTTCCTGCAAAATCTCAAGACAACTTTGCCCCGGCTAGCTTAATATACTCATGACCATGCCACCGGGCACGGATAAGCTGAGGTCAACCAACCTCATCACAAATAAAGCAGCACGTATGATGTAGCTATAATCTTTTTTTTTTCCATACTAGGTAGGATGCACGTGCATTTCACGTGGTTAAATATCTTATTTTTTCTATTTATTTCTTTATTATGACTGGGTTATGAAATAGTTTGCAGCTATCATAAAATATATTGAAATATTTTGGATGTCTCCATGGATAAAACCTTGTTGGTTTTAATTGTTTGTCTTTGGAGAAATAGTAAACTTGAGGCTTAAATATGACGTTTTCGTAATAAGTCATTTATCCGATAGCCTTGTATATTTGACACCAATAAGAATATTATTTAAATAAAAATATTTTTTATGATTGCTTGATAATTTGGTTCGTCAATGATAAAATTGATATTCCTTCTATATCCGCGGTATATTACGTAAATCTATTTTCTTTTAAAATTTCGATTATAAAAAGTCAATATATGCTACCGAAAAGAATATTATTTAAAAGAATGACCCTAAATATATACACACACATAAAAATTAAGAATAAAAATAGACTTTTATAATACTAGTTTTATGCACATGCAATGCACGTGGTTAAATATCATTATTATTAATTTTTTGGTTTATTTCCTTACTATAACTCAGTCAAATTCATTTTGAGTTGAAACATAAACAAATTTCTATATAAACAAATTTCTTCACAGAGAGCTTGACATGAGGAAGGATAGTATTGTAAAAGTTAAAAATACTAAGTAGCTAACAATTTGCTAAGCAGATTCTTCTGACATTTGCTAGGAGGTCACAATATATCATTACAATCAGCCAAGAGAAGTGATATGTTGATCTAGTGCAATATCTTTATTTATTAGTATCTTGAAGTCTTCAAAAGATGGGTAGTCATTCAATTTGCGTAGGAATTTTGCATATGAGTTTCCTTGCAATATATCCATCAAGCTCTTAGTTGTGGTTTCGCTCATATTTGCATTATCTAATATCCCCATTCGATTTTGCAACTCGTTCCCTGTATCATGAAGTAAAGCTGAAAATGTGAAGGTTTATTTTCTTGCGGAATTAGAGCATGGAGATTATGGTATATTTGGCTTTATGCTCTAAAGAAATTTCTTTTCTATTTGATGCAAGCTCTCTATCAAATCTTATCCCAAACGATGTGAATGAGAAAATATTGCTATACATTCTAATCTGGCTTCAAAACTCAATTGCCTCTTGTGATTGCATTATATAAAGGGCATATAATTCATCTAGAATATTCACATCTGCTAGGTAAAGTTCACTATTGTGACACATGTTGGAGGCTCGTGTTCAAACATTTTGGCTCCACAAAAGACACAAGACTTTGGAGTGTGTAGCTTATATAATAAAAAAACATCCTGGTTCGTGGAGAATTTATCTTAGCAAAGATATTACCATTCAATATTAACTCATTGTTATTATATAAAATTATATGACCCTTTCTAATAAATTATAAAGTATATCTATGCAAACCTCGATGCTCATAGGCCAGTAGTTAGGATCCGCAAAATAAGTCAACTTTACATTGTCATTTGATACTGGTAGTATTGTCGGCAGAGTCGTTACTTTTCTCTTTATCCTATTATCCACATTTTGATATATATAACAGCAATAATATATATTTTAGTTCAATTAAAACCTTGGTTTGAAGCCATTTTGAGTAAGTTCATTTATGCTACAAACTGTTGTGTAGTGATTATGCAATCCAAAACTAGAGAATAAACTTCTACAAAGGAAAACCAATTTGATATGTCAAATTAGCGATTAGTTTACAGATATATATGGGCACTGTAGATAGCGAGAGAAAATAGGTTATATCTTCATGGAAATTCTACAGCAAGCGACCAACTACAATGATCATAATTGAAGCATATAAATTGGTGATTAGTTATTACTTATTAACTTGATACACATAACTATGGAATAAATCTCAAGCAAGAAATTGAAATTTGAGATGCAATTATCCTGTAGTTAAACAAATAAATGTTATAAGAGCTTCTCTTTCTATTAAATAGTAAAAGTAGTAATTAAAATTATTAAATATAAACAATATGAATGTCCCTTAATATTTACTCTAATGGGTCTTTTGCTATTTTTTAAATTTTAATGACATTTTCTGCTAATTATAAATTGTTCATGGAGCTATCTGTAATTCCTATATCTTTAGAGTACTGTTAAGCTTAAAATTTTTATGGTTTTGAAAATTTTAAAGTGCTTTCTACAAATTATAAACTCTTTAGGGATTGTTTGAAATTCTTATGTTTTCAATTTACTGTTAAGTTTGAAATTTTAGCTTGTTTTTATAAATTTTAAATTTGTGAGGGAGTTTTTCATTATTGTTTAAAATGTAAGGATTTGAAATTCTCATGTTTTGTTTGTAAATTTTAAAAGAGAAAAAGCAAAATTCAATGACATAAAGATACAAAATTCAACCTGGGAAAATAGGGTATTTTTATTTAATTATCATTGAGCAAACTTTCATCGTATGTTTTTGATATAATAATAATAATAATAATAATTATTATTATTTGGAGATAATTTTTCTTAGTATGTGCCTTATGCTCTAAATTTAAATTACAAGTCATTTATGGATCTATTTATAATTTTCATATTTTTAATGTATTGTAAGGTTTGAAAGTCTTGTGGTTTTGTTAAAAATTTTAATTTTTGATGGAGTTTTTTTTACAATTTTTAAATTTTCAGAGTGTTTTCTACAAATTATAAACTCTTTAGGGATTGTTTGAAATTCTTATGTTTTCAATTTACTGTTAAGTTTGAAATTTTAGCTTGTTTTTATAAATTTTAAATTTGTGAGGGAGTTTTTCATTATTGTTTAAAATGTAAGGATTTGAAATTTTACGGGGCTTTTGCAATTTTAAACTTTTAGGATATTTTCTACAAATTAAAATTATTTAGGGACTATTTATAATTTCTATATTTCCAGTGTATTGTTAGATTTGAAGTTCTCAGGTTCTTCTTATAAATTTTAAAAAATTTAGGGTTTCTTTACAGTTTTAAACTCTTATTTATCAATTTTCAATTATGAGGGTCTTTTTGTGTTTTTGAAACTTTTAGGGCATTATGCAAATTATTAACTATTTATGGGTCTATTTTAATTCTGATATTTTTAGTGTACTGTTATTGAGGATACTATTATTGAGGATTTGAAACTCTCATGATTTTTTTATAAAATTTCAATTATGATGGTGTTTTTTCATTTTTGAAACTTTTACTGTGTTTTATGCAAATTAAAAATCATTTATGGGTCTATTTGTGATTCCCATGTTCTTATGTACTTTTAGGTTAGAATTTCTCAAGTTTTTGTTGCAATTTTAGAAACTATTAGGATATTTTCTACAAATTGAAATTATTTAAAGGGATATTTATAATTCCTATATTTCTATTGTATTGTAGGTTTTAAATTCTCGGGGTTTTATTATAGATTTTAATTTTTAGGGTTTTTCCTCATTTTAAAAAAAATTAAGTATTTTTTTACAATTTATAAATTATTTATGGGGCTATCTGTAATTCATATATCTTTAGAGTACTGTTAAGCTTAAAATTTTTATGGTTTTGAAAATTTTGAATTTTTAGGATTTGAAATTCTCAGTTTTTTTGTGAATTTTCGATTTTGAGGGTTTTGCAACATTTAAAACTTTTAGGGTACTTTCTGCAAATTATAAACTATTTATGGGTCTATTTTTAATTCTGATATTTTTAGTGTACTGTTATTGAGGGTTTGAAATTATCATGGTTTTTGTAAACGTTCAATAATGAGGGTGTTTTTGCAATTTTTGTATTTTTAGGGAGTTTTATGCAAATTAAAACTATTTATGGTTCTAGCCGTATTTCTCATTTCTTAGTGTACTATTAGGTTTGAAATTCTCAAGGGTTTTAGAATTTTTCTTTTGAATTGTGTTTTTGCAATTTTGAAAATTTTAAAGTGCTTTCTACAAATTATAAATTCTTTAGGGAGTTCAATATTTTTCTAAAGATGCTATATTGTGAGCTTTAGCTTATTAAAATTTAAGATATCAAGTAACTTATTAATTATTCAACTAATTCTGATCATACTAAATACAAATTAAATAGAACATATTACTATCTGCTCAAATAGCATATGGTAGATAATATAATATGAAGGGAAATAAATCAGTACATTAGGATATAGTTTAGGATTCTCATATAGATTACTCGATGTTATTTTTTGCGCAAGTACATATTCCAATGTGTTTCATTGAATGTAAATCAACACATCAGGAAATCCATTTGACAAAGTTAACGTGCTACAAGTTGTAAACTGAAGTAAATCAAACACGATTAGATTCAGACTCGAATTCGAGGTAAGACTCTCTTCTTTCTTGTGGGATTTCAAATTGCATTGGATCTTAAATTTTTATTTTGAAAATTTACTTTGAGGCTTCTTTTGGACTTTTATTTGGGATTTTAATAGTTACAAAATGCCAATTTTGTTTTACAAACCTTCTATTTACCTATAATCAACAGATATCAACTTGCCCTATAAATTTGGTTTCTTATGCATTTTTTATGGTAGAAAATTTTAAATTGTGAGATGACAGAGACCTCTTCGTGAGGAATCATACCTATAATCTCTCTTAAAAAAAGGTGTTATATTAATGCTTGGGATGAATCTGAAAAAAAAAAAAAACCAATTGTCAAGCTCCAGCCCGTTAATTCAAAGTACTCGCCACTTATTTCTTGTTTCCATATAAGACAAATTTATTTGCCCTACGTTTAAAAATTTGGTCTAGTATTCAAAACAAAGATGTTCAAATTCAGATAAACCCACGTGGTTTATCTCGCAAATCTATTAAGCCCTTAATCTATTATTTCAATCTATTAAGCCCCTATGATTTTGGTTTTGATTCTGTTTAGCCCCATGATGGTTCTTCATAACTAAGGAATGATATTTTTATCTTAGTGAAATTATTCTTATTAACAATCGGCCAATCAAAGAGATTCTAAGTAAAAAATTATTAACAATCGGCCAATCATAGAGATTCTAAGTAAAAAATAACCAAAAACAAAAGAAAAATTACTCCAAATGAGGATTATCATACTTCAGATTGCACGGGAGGAAATAAACAGGATCATTTCCCCCATAATAATCTCCCACGATTCCGATCGAGGGATTATAAGTAGAAATTTTGAAAACCAACCGTTTTGAGAAAAAAATAGGCAAAAACGACCGTTTAAAAAAAAAAATTAGCAAAACCGACCGTTTGATTCGATTTCTTGAAGAATTGCACGGACTAGTAGTCCCGCAATTAAGCCCTACTAACCAATCATTAGTCATTTGCTAATCCACCATTAGCGGTGACTAATGGTGGTTAGCAGTTCTAATTGCACGAGACTAGTAGTCCGTGCATTTAAATTGCGGGACTACTAGTCCGTGCAATTCCATTCGACAAAATCGACCGTTTGATTCGATTTTCTTGATTTTAAGCGATCGTTTTGCCTAATTTTTCAAAACGATCGATTAAAATTTCTCCGGATTATAAATATCTCATGTAAGTTGTATGTGACAAATTTTACAATATTCCAAGTTTAGCGACCGGTTTGATTTTGGTAGTGTTTTGGGTGTTAAACCACTCTTGAGGCTAACTAGAATCAAAACCAAAATCACGGGGGCTTAATTGGTTAAAATAATAGATCAAGGGCTTAATAGATTTATTAGGTAAATCACGGGGGCTTATCTGAATTTGAACTCGCATAAGATTATAAGTTTATATATACAAGATATAGTGCAGAGAGATCATGTGTCTCAAATATTTTGTCCTCATATTTTAAATCATACCGTCCCTCGTGCTAGTAATTTATCAAGCTAATAGTTCATCATGATAAAAGAAAGGTGAAGAAATTATGCTTTTATAAGAAAAATAAAGACAACACAAAGAGACATATATGTTGAAGGAGATCTTGACAAAAGAGATTCTGATATAAGAGGAGAAATTGCTTAAAGAATTGATAAATGTGAATCAAATGCACAATATTACTAAAGAAAAACAATGGAGACAACAAAGAAACTTTCAATGGAGACAACAAAGAAACTTACTTGGAGAAGAAATTTATTTTGCTATGAAAATTATGTAATTTCTTGTGTGAAAATTTACTTAACTGATGATGATATGTAAGATTAAAATCAAATTTTAAATTGTTCAACTATAAGTAATTCACGTGGAATTAGTATAGGATAAATAGTCTTTAGATAACAATTTATAAATAGTTCACATATGAAGGGAGCATAATTATATAGTCAAGTTATCATCAATCCGTATGATTATATAGAATGAATAGTCTTTGGATAGCAAAAGCTTATCTTGATACACGTGCAAAATTAAAATCAATTTTCAATTGTTCATCTATTAGGATAAATAATCTTTGGATAACAAAAGCTTATATTCAATTTAATAAATCAAGTTGTTATTAATTCATATGAGTTTTTGTTTCTAATATGATGATATTAGTTTTGAAAGTTAGGATAACGATGTAATATACAAAAGGGTCAATGGTAATATTGACCATATAATATTTTCCTAAACTCACATTTTTATAAGGAGTATGATATTAATGAATAAGGTACTCAAGAAGCATCCCTATGACAATAATTGAACAATTAAATAAGTATACACAATATGATTAATACATTTTATCTAGTGATAATTGTAACTGTAACAAACTCTCATTGCATCTGTGAATCTCCTCACTTCAGTTCTTGAATACTTAGTATAAAATCACCTTGTAGAGGTGTTATGGTCATAACCACTAATTAGTGATTAAAGAGGAAAACCAAGTGTTAATATGGATAAACATTTACGCTCGTTAACTTGGAGCAACATGAACCTCCACGCCCGACCGAGCCCTCGCTACCGACCTCGCCATGGTCCGTTAAGCGGCTGTCACCATAACCAACACGAAGGCGGTGTGAGTCGGCCCATCAACAACTCTCTCCGAGGAGGCGAAACCGACCGCTGGCTTCGATTTTGTCTGGAATTGCACGGGACTAGTAGTCCGCGCAATTAAGCCCTCGCTAACCAATCATTAGTCATCTAATCCACCATTAGCAGTGACTAATGGTGGTTAGCGTAGTCTAATTGCACGAGACTAGTAGTCCTGCATTTAAATTGCACGGGACTACTAGTCCTGCAATTTCAAGAAAATCGACCGTTTCGGTCGATTTTGCTGATTTTTTTTAAACGGTCGTTTTTGCCTAATTTTTTCTCAAAACGGTCGATTTAAAAAATTTCTCCGGGATTATAAATATCTCATGTAAGTTGTATGTGACAAATTTTACAATATTCCAAGTTTAGCCTGACCAGTTTTGATTTTGGTAGTGTTTTGGGTGTTAAACCACTACTGAGGCTAACTAGAATCAAAACCAAAATCACGGGGGCTTAATTGGTTAAAATAATAGATCAAGGGCTTAATAGATTTATTAGGTAAATCACAGGGGCTTATCTGAATTTGAACTCGCATAAGATTATAAGTTTATATATACAAGATATAGTGCAGAGAGATCATGTGTCTCAAATATTTTGTCCTCATATTTTAAATCATACCGTCCTCGTGCTAGTAATTTATCAAGCTAATAGTTCATCATGATAAAAGAAAGGTGAAGAAATTATGCTTTTATAAGAAAAATAAAGACAACACAAAGAGACATATATGTTGAAGGAGATCTTGACAAAAGAGATTCTGATATAAGAGGAGAAATTGCTTAAAGAATTGATAAATGTGAATCAAATGCACAATATTACTAAAGAAAACAATGGAGACAACAAAGAAACTTTCAATGGAGACAACAAAGAAACTTACTTGGAGAAGAAATTTATTTTGCTATGAAAATTATGTAATTTCTTGTGTGAAAATTTACTTAACTGATGATGATATGTAAGATTAAAATCAAATTTTAAATTGTTCAACTATAAGTAATTCACGTGGAATTAGTATAGGATAAATAGTCTTTAGATAACAATTTATAAATAGTTCACATATGAAGGGAGCATAATTATATAGTCAAGTTATCATCAATCCGTATGATTATATAGAATGAATAGTCTTTGGATAGCAAAAGCTTATCTTGATACACGTGCAAAATTAAAATCAATTTTCAATTGTTCATCTATTAGGATAAATAATCTTTGGATAACAAAAGCTTATATTCAATTTAATAAATCAAGTTGTTATTAATTCATATGAGTTTTTGTTTCTAATATGATGATATTAGTTTTGAAAGTTAGGATAACGATGTAATATACAAAAGGGTCAATGGTAATATTGACCATATAATATTTTTCCTAAACTCACATTTTTATAAGGAGTATGATATTAATGAATAAGGTACTCAAGAAGCATCCCTATGACAATAATTGAACAATTAAATAAGTATACACAATATGATTAATACATTTTATCTAGTGATAATTGTAACGTAACAAACTCTCATTGCATCTCGTGAATCTCCTCACTTCAGTTCTTGAATACTTAGTATAAAATCACACTGTAGAGGTGTTATGGTCATAACCACTAATTAGTGATTAAAGAGGAAACCAAGTGTTAATATGGATAAACATTTCGCCGCTAACTTGGAGCAACATGAACCTCCCTCCACGCACTCCACGGGCGCCTACGCCATTTAATTCGCCATGGTCCTAAAATCTCACCATAACCAACACGAAGGCGGTGTGAGTCGCCCATCAACAACTCTCCGCTGAGGACGCGAAAGCGGTACTAGTCGCCCTCGCAACCCGTATCCACCATAACCCTTCCAACCGTCTCGCTCTCCAGATAACGTAACACGAAGCAAACCTAGCCCCTCTTCTTAGCCATCCGCCCCCGGAGCGTGGAGGGCGGCACCGCCGCCCTTCAACCGACATCTAACGGACGCTCTAAGAGGCCGCGGCGAGTCGGCCACCCGCCTCGACTCTTCCTTTCTCCCATCCTCGCGGATTCCTCCCCGAGCGACGGTCGCGACAAGATCGTGATCCATCAACATCGCATTAAATGCACCGACCCTTTAATTCCCCATCTCTCACAGATTTAAGGCACCTCGACCCATGCGCCTACAGCGCCAATCCCATCCCATTAATAGCTTAATAGACCACACCAACTCGAATCACCCGCGATTGACACTGTGAAGGCCGCCACCCTAGCATCGAGAAGTGTTCACCAATCAAGAGCTCACACGGAGAGGGAGGGTCGACTCACCGCTGGTTCCCAAACCAATGGAAAGACGGAAATACCCCTCAACCCTAACTATAAAGAGCAACGTGAGCGACTAACAAGGTAAGCAATCTTCGCAGAACACCTGCTCCATTAAACTATCTCCCACTCTACTAACTTGACCGTCGGAGGAACCACAGGAGATCCCAACTCCGCCTCTTCCGGTGTCCTTGTTTCGTGTAGGCTAATCCTTTACGGAGTCGTCATTGGCTTTAGGAGAGAAAGCGGACTCCTCTTTAAAGCTAAACTCATCCGAGGTTAGTGATGTGATTATATACATCAACAGTTTGGCCACCGTGGGGCCTCCTTTCTTCTTCTGCGCTATGTCCAGCCGGGCGATGATCTTTCCGGTCGAGAACCTACAAGCGGGCTATGTCACTCAAGCCCAACTCCGTGAATCCACCGAAGATCACCCAAGCCATGCAGCCACTATGCAAACCTAACTCGAGCTTTTGCAGATGACCTTCGCCTTCTCCCTCACAAGACAAAGAAGCGCCATCAAGAATAACGGGCTGCCTTCCACACCGCCATTCCACTTCCGCCGGCACCGCCGCCTGAGGGCGATCCCGCCCTGAGACTCCTCACATTGACAAGTCACGGAGGGATCACCAGGAGCGTGCCGTCTCACCCCTGCAGAGACAGCCGGCTCATGGCGCCAATGCCAGGCGCCGCCCCCTCGCCTTCGACCTCACCGATGAGAGCTCTCCAGCCCAAGGCGCTTAGGGCACGTGCACGGCTCAAGACCTCATGCCGCTACCAAGAACACCATTCCCAACCGCCCACCAGCAGCAAAGCGACTACAAGGTACCAGCCGTCCGCCGACGCCATCGGAGGGAACACCCCCTTCACCGACTCCATCATGAGAGCACCGGCCGAGAAGTTCAAGATGCCGACGATGGACAAGTACGGGGGTGATAGAGACCCGGCCGAGCATGTACAAGACTACCACAACACCATGATCATGATGCAAGCACCAGAAGCGACCATCTGCCGCTGCTTCCCTGTCACTTTGACAGGGAGCGCCAAGCTTTGGTGGAATTCATTGGAGAAGAAGTCCATTGGTAGCATCAAGAGCTGCCGGCAGTTCATCCACCACTTCTTGGCCAACGCCAAGCCTAAATTGCCCTCCAGTGTGCTCATTCAAACCAAGCAGGAGCCGGGCGAGAGCCTCAGAGCCTACATTAAGAGGTTTCAGGCGAAGAGGCTAGAAGTCGAAGACCAAGGGAGCAAAGTAGCTATGGCGGCTCTGGTGGCGGGGCTGCGACCTGGCGACCTGTCTAAAGCCCTCAACAAGAAGCCCATCAGAGCTACTTAACACTTGATGTCCAAAGCCCATGCCTACATGAACATGGAAGAAGCGGAAGCATACAAGATCGCATACAGCCACGAAGTCCAAAGAAGACGGCCACGACTATCCCGCTGCCCCCGCCGCCAGCACGCAGACTCCTCATCCTCCTCACCACCACCTACACCACTCCAGCGCCCTTCCCACTAGGTCGGTTCCAGACCACGGAGAGAAAAGCCTGCACATCCCAAGAAATCCTCCTCCCAAGAACAACCGCAATGGCGGTTCGACAGAGGGAGGATAGAAGAGCAGATGCTCCCTCCAAGGTTCACAGCCCTCAACACCTCCTTTCACCCGGACAGGGCTAGAGAGGGCTCCTCCACAAGCCCCCGCCACCATGAGAGCAGCACTCCAAGCAAGAGAGACTCACGGCGATTCGCCCGATACCATCGAGACCACGGCCACACCGTGGAGTGCCGCGGTCCTCCGTGGGACATCGAGGACCTCATTCGAGAGGCTTCTTGAAGAACTTGATCCATCGAGAGCGCAAGCCAGAGGGATCACCACCGACTCGCCTCGATCCCCCGCCTCACCCGACTCCAACACGAAGCCGGACAAGGAAGTCGGGAGTAATCAACACCATCACGGAGGTCCGACCTTAGGGGAGTCCAACAACGCCCGAATAGGTATGCTAGGCACGCTTATGGGTGAACAGTCATGACAAGAGGCGTATATCGATGTGTCCATCTCTTTCAGCGAGGCGACTTGGAAGGAGTCGACGCTTCACGACGACCATCGCCATATCACCATATGCTTCAAGGTGAAGAGGATCATGATCGACACCGGAGCTCACGACATATTGTTTTGGATGCGTTCAACCGCATGGGCATCGACCGTCCAAGCTCCACCGCCTATAGGACCCCCGACGGCTTTACGGACACTTCGCCTCCCGAGGGCCGATCACCCTCCTCCGACCGTAGGTCAACCGCCATGCCAATCCACCATTGACGCCCGCCAGGTAATGGACATCAAGTCGCCCATAATGTCATCTTGGGTCGGACATCTCTCCACCACTTGCGGGCCATCCCGCCCACCTATCATCGATGATCAAATTCCCACACCAAGAGGGGTCGGACGGTCCGGTGACCGTAAGAAGGCCCGCCCGCCACGCCTCACTACAAAGGGGAAAGGAGTCGCGACCGCAATGCCTATCGAGAAGACGGCTCGCCAACTCGAAGAGAGGACGGAGCGCGAGAGAACGGCTCCAGTTGAAGATCTCCACGAGATCCCCATCGACAACAAGGGCGAGAGAACACTCAGGATCGGATCCAAATCTCCTAACCATTAAGAGGTGCGATAATTGCTTTTCTTTTATCTAATCTTGATGTGTTTGCTTGGAGTCCAGAAGACATGCCGGGCATTTCGCCCGACGTCATTTGCCATGAACTCTCTGTCGACCGACACGTCAAGCCGGTTCGACAGAAGAAGAGGCCCGAGCGGCAAAGGCGGCAGCAGGAGGTCGAGCCCTCAGAGCCGACTTCATTCGGGAGGTCCAATACCCCGAATGGTTGTCCAACGTCGTCCTAGTGAAGAAGTCTAGCGGCAAGTGGAGGACGTGCGTCGACTTCACCGACCTCAACAAAGCATGCCCCAAGGACAGCTACCCCCTTCCCCGCATTGATCAGTTGGTGGACGAAAGTGCAGGACATCAATTGCTAAGCTTCTTAGATGCTTTTTCAGGTTACAACCAGATCCGCATGGCGAAGCATGATCAGGAGAAGACATCCTTTGTCACCGACCGGGGCACCTTTTGCTACAAAGTGATGCCCTTTGGTCTCAAGAACGCCGGCGCGACCTACCAAAGGCTGGTCAACAAGATCTTCAAGACACAGCTCGGCCGCAATGTGGAAGCCTATGTGGGCGATATATATCTCTGGTGAAGCGTCACCACATCACCGACTTTGCTTGGAAGTCGATCGTATGCGATTTGGCGTCCCTCGCTCATTCATCACCGACAGCGGCACTCGGTTCGGCGGGGGTTCCAAGATTTTGTGAAGAATGGGGATCAAGCTCAAGTTAACCCGGTAGCCCACCCCAAATGCAATGGGCTAGCAGAGGCTGCTAACAAATGCATCCTCCAAGCTCTGAAGAAGAGGGTCGACCAAGCGGTCGGCAATTGGGTCGAAGAACTGCCGAGCATCTTATGGTCGTACAGGACGACCCACAAGAGTTCGACCGGAGAAACCCCGTTCATGCTGACTTATGGAGCAGAAGCGGTGACCCCAGTGGAGGTCGGCATGCCCACCATCCGACTCCGACACTTCGATGAAGAAACAAATTCGAAGGACCGAGGGCAATTTGGACTTGATGGAGGAGATCCGGGCAACCGCTCTACACAGACAAGTCGTCAATCAACAGCGGATCGCCCGGCATTACAACAGCAAAGTCCGACCAAGGAGATTCCAAGTCGGCGACCTAGTGCTGAGGAAGGCGGCCTTCGATAAGGACACCAGACGCGGCAAGTTGGCGCCTAATTGGGAAGGACCCTACACCGTCCTCGAAGAACCACGCCCCGGGACATATCGCCTCAGAAGCCCTGATGGGAGAGTCCTACAGCATCCCTGGAACATAGAACACCTCAGGAAGTTTTTTCAGTAAATTTACATTGTAAATCTTGTTCAAAAGCCGTCAATATAAATAGAATTTTGCCTGACAATTATCCTTTTGTCTTAAATGGTACAAGGAGCTTCTTAAATACTCAGCTCGTCGCAGCAGATCAAACCGGCCTTCTTGCCGAAAGTGAATCATGAAAATCCAATTTCATCTGTCAAGTCGGGATGGCTGCTTTGTTGGAGCCGAGCTTAGGGGACCCTTCCCACTGGGATGAGTCGAGGTACGTCCTTCTCGCCTAGTTGAGACAGCGACCCAACTTACCCGGTCAAGCGAACCTACCCTCACCAAGTCGAGGTTATGGTATTCCCTCTGCAGGCGAGTCAAGGAACCCTTCTCGCCTAGTTGAGACAGGCGACCCAACTTACCCAGTCAAGCGAACCTACCCCTCACCAAGTCGAGTTATGGTATTCCCTCTCGCTTAGGGCGAGTCAAGGAACCCTTCTCTCCTAGTCACGACAGGTGATCCAACTCGCTCGATTAAGTAACGGCACCCTACCCGCCAAGTCAAGACGAATTGCCCAACCGCGTTAAGCCGAGCCAAGGCCGAATCCAGCGGAGATCGGCCTGCCGAAATAAGACCTAGGCCACGTAAGTCCTAGGCACCCGACCTCTGTGATTAGTCCCTGTAGTCGTCGGCTCCCACGCGAGCCGGCTCGGGCTTGCTCTTTGCCTCAAAGCGGAGATCGGCCTGCAGAAATAAGACCTAGGCGCCGCGTAAGTCCTAGGCACCCGACCTCTGTGATTAGTCCCTGTAGTCGTCGGCTCCCACGCGAGCCGGCTCAGGCTTGCTCTTTGCCTCAAAACAGAGATCGGCCTGCCGAGAAATAAGACCTAGGCGCCGCGTAAGTCCTAGGCACCCGACCTCTGTGATTAGTCCCTGTAGTCGTCGGCTCCCACGCGAGCCGGCTCGGGCTTGCTCTTTGCCTCAAAGCGGAGATCGGCCTGCCGAAATAAGACCTAGGCCACGTAAGTCCTAGGCACCCGACCTCTGTGATGCGTCCCTGCAGTCGTCGCTCCCACGCGAGCCGGCTCAGGCTTGCTCTTTGCCTCAAAACAGAGATCGGCCCTGCCGAAATAAGACCTAGGCGCCACGTAAGTCCTAGGCACCCGACCTACGCGGTCGTCCCCTGCGGAGTCGTCGCTCCCACGCGAGCCGGCTCAGGCTTGCTCTTTGCCTCAAAACAGAGATCGGCCCTGCCGAAATAAGACCTAGGCGCCACGTAAGTCCTAGGCACCCGACCTCTGTGATGCGTCCCTGCAGTCGTCGGCTCCCACGCGAGCCGGCTCAGGCTTGCTCTTTGCCTCAAAACAGAGATCGGCCTGCCGAAATAAGACCTAGAAGCCACCTGCAAGAACTCTGTAAGATCATACCAAGGATATTATCGCCGACCATTGTGCCGACCCGGCCTGCTCCAAATGCAAGAAGTGCCAATTCTTCGCAGAATCCCTAGAGCCGCCACGAGCTCACTTCTATCTTCACTCTTCCTTTCGCCCAATGGGGACTGGATATTCGGGCCGCCCTTGCTTCGGGCACAGAATTTTGATAGTCGCCATCGACTACTTCACCAAATGGATCGAGGCCGAGCCTTTAGCAAAGATCGGGAGACCAACATCACCAGCCTTTGCTTGAAGTCGATCGATGTCGATTTAAGGCCCTCGCCATTCATCACCGACAACCAGACTCGCCAGAAGGGGTTCCAAGATTTTGTGAAGAATGGGGATCAAGCCTGTTCGCTTCTAGCCCACCCCAAATGCATACAGCAGAGGCGCTAACAAATGCATCCTCCAAGCTCAAGAAGAGGGTCGCACCAAGCTGCCCAAATGGTCAAGAACCGCCGAAGCATCTTATGGTCGCATGTGACCCACCCACAAGAGTTCGACCGAGAAACCCCGCTCATGCCGACTTATGGCGTAAGCGTGACCCCAAAGGGAGGTCGGCATGCCCACCATCCGACTCCACACTTCGATGAAGAAACAAATTCAAGGACTTCGAGGACACCGACTTGATGGAGGAGATCCGCAACCGCTCTACATAGACAAGTCATCAATCACCGGATCGCCTCAAGATTACAAGAAAGTCCCACCAAGGAGATTCCAAGTCGGCGACCTAGTGCCGAGGAAGGCCTTCGATAAGGACACCGTGACGCAAGTTCTTTAATTGGAAGGACCCTACACCGCCCTCAAGAACCGGACATATCATTAAGCTCGGGATGGGAGAGTCCTACAAGATCCCCCGAACATAGAACACCTCGTGAAGTTTTTTCAAGAATTTGCATTGTAAATCTTGTTCAAAAGCCGCCAATATAAATAGAATTTTGCCCGACAATTATCCTTTGTCTTAAATGGTACAAGGAGTTTAAATACTCTCATTGTCAGTACAGATCAAACCGCCTTCTTGCCGAAAGTGAATCATGAAAATCCAATTTCATCCGCCAAGTCGATGGTCGCTTTGTTGGAGCCGAGCTTAGGGACCCTTCCCACCGGGATGAGTCGAGGTACGCCCTTCGCCTAACGCGAGCCGAAATCCCACTCTCTTAGCTCGAGCCGAGGTAACTTCCTTGTCGAGTAGTTCAGCGACTCTTCCTACTAGGTCGAAGTCAAGGAACCCTTCGCCACGACGAAGTCAAGGAACCCTTCTCGCCTAGTTGAGACAAAGCACCCAACTTACCCAGCCAAGCTTAACCTACCCTCACCAAGTCGAAGTTATGGTATTCCTCTCGCTAGGGCGAAGTCAAGGAACCCTTCTCTCCTAGTCACGACAGTGATCCAACTCGCCGATTAAGTAACGACCCTACCCGCCAAGTCAAGACGAATTGCCCAACCGCTAAGCGGAGCCAAGGAGCGAATCCAACGGAGATCGCCCCGCCAAATAAGACCTAGGCGCCACGTAAGTCCTAGGCACCGACCTACGCTGGCCGCCTCACGGAGTCGCCGCCCCACGCTGAGCCGGCCAGCTTGCTCTTTGCCTCAAAATGTAGATCCCCGCCGAATAAGACCTAGGCGCCACGTAAGTCCTAGGCACCCGACCTCTGATTCGTCCCTGCAGTCGTCGCCTCCCACAGCGGTCGGGCTTGCTCTTTGCCTCAAAATAGAGATCGGCTCACGAATAGGACCTAGGCGCCACGTAAGTCCTAGGCACTCACCCACGCCGTCCTCCTCGCGAGCTCCCCGCCATCAGAAGAGCCGACCGTATAGCCGCACTCGGACCAAACCGAAGCTTGACAAAGAAACCGCAGATGAAGACAGCCTTATACACCCCACTAGCGAAGTCGGGCGGGCACTAACGACCACAACGCTGACAAGCATCGGGAGTAAGCCCCACGTGGGTCGACCCGCTTCTGGTCTACTTGTGTTAGTTATGCCCCCACAATGAATTGCCTTCGATCTACTTATCATGTTTATTATAAGCCCCACAAAATGACCTGCTTCGATCTACTTATCATGTTTATTATAAGTTCCAAAAATGCACTGCCTCTCGATCTACTTATCATGTTTATTGTAAGCCCCATGTAATGTAATCCGCTTTCGGTCTACTTGTGTTAGTTATAAGCCCCACAATGTAATCTGCCTCTCGATCTACTTATCATGTTTATTGTAAGCCCCATTGTAATGTAATCTGCTGGTCTACTTGTTGTGCTAATCGTAAGCCCCACAGAGGCCGACTCGTTTTCGACCACACAAAAAAAAGAAGGAGAAATGAAGAATGAATCGAATGAACAACCACCATTCCTGAAATGCAACTTTTCATTGATATTCCAAGCAAAGTTTACAATGGTCCGACGCCCCAAATACCAAAATAAAACTAAAATTACAAGCCTAAATGGGCATCCCAATAGTCACTGTCGCCTTCAGTATCCTCGACTTTCCCGTCGCCTCCTCTGCTCACCTCGGTTAAGCCGAGTGAAGTACTACCAAAGGATTTTATCGGCGTCTAAGCCGAGTGAAGTACCGCAAGATGTCATCGGCGCCTGCCAATGAAGCATCGCCAAAGGATTTTAAATGTTGACCCCATGGCTCCATGTCACATTCATAACCCGAACCCCTTCTTCACCGATGATCGGAGCTCCGCCGCATACTCAGCGGGAAAACCCCAAAGATGGTGGATTCTGGGGAAAGAATCCACCCCACTTCCCAATCATCTCTCAACGGAATTTACCTGCTCCCAATTTGAGACCTAGAAAAGGACGTAAAGACGATCAATCGCTAACCTAATGAGAACACGATGAGTAAAGGTCTCCTCCCTATTTATAATAGAACCCATAAATGCTAAGCCCCTCGTGATCAACGGAAGAAATTAAGAGGGTGGAACTCGAGGAGTCACTCGAAACGAATCGCCGCTCGAAAATCACCAAACATCCGCTTTAAATGAAACCCACTACCATCCCTAAACCTAAAAGCCGAAAGGACGGCTCACGATGACATCCGCTCCCACCGAGAAACGAATGGGCCTCCACAGCCAATGACCATACCACCCGCTGGTCGACCTGACTCACCTACGGGACCACCGCGCTGAAATTACCAATCAGCCGACCGAAGGATGGTCCAGCCTCACCCATTTGTCATGTCGACAAAACATAGATGACGGCCAACCACCAAAGTCGCTATTATCACAAAGCTTAAGAAAGGGCATCAAAAGAAAGAGAGAAGAGAACTCGGCGAGAGAAACGAACTAAATTTTCATTCACCAATAAAATGTATTACAAATACAAGACTTTCCAACTAACAACAAAGCAAAATGAACAAAGTGCCGAGCGCCTAGTCTCCTCCTCGCCGCCCCTCCTCTCCATCTTCATCCTCGCCCTCCTCGTCTCATCCTCATCGGTCGCCCCTCGAAGCTAACTGCACTCCCCGCCTCGGCTTCCGTGCCTTGAGAACGCAGCAGAACCCTCCACCTCGAGGATGCGAGCCTCAACGCCGAGAGCTTCCCGGGAGTGGGCTTGGCAGTCATAGCCTTGATAGCTAGGGACAGCTCCACTTTTCCCATAGGTCCTCGCTTATACTCTTCAGCGACCTCCTTCTTGTCTCCTCCGACGCTGCACTTAAGCCGAAGTTCGATCGATTAACGCCGTCCCACTGATTGATGAGCCGCCGACTCATCGGAGGCTCGCAGTTCCGGCTTCGAAGTCTCTCGCCTACCGCTCTCCAGCCTCTCATTTGAGCCTTCCACTCTCAATCTCCTCTCGGAGTTCTTCAACCGTCTCTCCCAACCGGCGACTCCTTCACTTATCAACAACGATCACCGCCTGAGTGACGAAGTTTAGAGATCACGATCGATTGCTTGGCCTCCAACTCAACGCGCCATTTGGCGCCGACTGACTTCTCCGCCAAGCGGCGGCCGCCTTCTCCGCTTCTCCCTTTCTCTGCAACAAGCCTCTCCGCCAAGTTACCCACCACCTTCATGGCGCTTAGATAGCCGCAAAAAATCTCTTCCCTACCAAGGCCCCTCGTGTGGTAACTCAAGAGGGCTAGCCGAGGCCGCCGAGGGTGTCTCCTCCAGAGATCCTTGTCGGGAGAGGAACTGCCCGAGCGACGAACCGCCCCACCCCGAGAAGCACCGTGCTCTCTCCGAGGAGGGAATGGTCGGGATGACCACCGCTGGGAAGGCTCCTCCTTGCCAGTACCCCTCCCACAGATCGCCGATAAGCCGGGATCGCAGCCTCCTTCCACCTCGAGCACCCACCTGGCTATCCGATGACGAAAAGGAAGCTCTATGCCCAGATCCTGAGTAGGCTCATGAGATCCGACCGAGCCGATTCTTCCCGAGGCGCCTTCCCCTTCCTCTGAGTGGGTTCCTCTGAGGGCGCCTCCATCACTGGTCGCCACCTCGCCACTGCACCCCGCACCTGGCCGGGACTTCGCCGCACTGAGGACCATCCCTCCGATGCACCTCGCCAGTGAGGCGAGAGGACTTTAGGCGACTTCCCCAATGGTCGGGTTCCCGCTGACTTCTACCGCTTCGGGACCACCCTTCAACCGTCTCGAGGTCGGCCCCATCGATTTCTTTTTGTCTTCTTCTTCTTGGTCGGTTGGCTGACGACCGGACGAGCCGCTTTCACCGCAACATCGACGCTAGCTCGGCGAAACTCTCCTCCACTTTCAGCCCGGCAATGGCATCCCTCGACCTTCTTTTGAGGGAGCTGCAGTTCAGTGATCTTCGCTGGCCGACCCCGCTGTGAACCTCAACCGGTTGAGGAACCACCTCTCGCAATTCTCTCTCTCTCTCGTCGGCCGGTCGGTCGAATGAACGACAACCCCGCCACTCTCAGCGAAGCGCTGTCGAATAGGTTGTTGCCCTTCCGCGACCCCGAATAATGGCGGAATTTGTCGAGATCGCGCCTCTCCTCCGCTGAGAGAGGCAGGTTCTTCAGGCCGTCCTTATTAATCTCCGGCCATGAGCGACAGGCCAAGGCGGCGTCGGCGCCGAAAACCCAAACGAACTTATTCTTCCAATCCTTGTTCGAATCCGGGATATCGACGAACCGGCCGCCCACATACCCGAAAAAGAAATGGGCGTCCTTCTTTGTCGCCCTCACCGTGACGAGATTGCCGAAGAGTTGAAGAGTCGGCACCACCTTCACACGGTGACAGATCACCAGAAACGCCATTATCGTAGCGATGGCGTTAGGGGCAAACTGCATCGGAGACACCCCAAGCCGTTCGCATAGCCTCCTCACTTAACGCCGCAGGGAAAGCGCAATCCATTGTCTAGATGCCATGTACAACGGTGAATCGGTCCGCTTATGATCGACAATAGCGCTGTTCTTCTCTGGGAGAGAAACCTTAAACTCCCCAGGAAGATCATACCTTTCGTGGAGCCCCTCCAGATCCTCTTCTCTCGCCTTCGATTGCCAAGATTTGAGCTTGGCGATCCTATCAACGGGAGCGGAAGTAGAAGCAGCCATGGCAGAAAATTTGTTTAAAAAGGAAGAAGAAGATAGGTCTTTAGAAAGTGCAAAAAGAAATCTCCAAATGGAGGAAGGGCATATATAGGCCTTTAAAACCTCTACACAGACTACGAACTTGTTGACTCAAACATCTAACACGATGAACTCCTTTATGCAATCAACAGGACAAATTCTCAACTCCACCACTCAAGCCATAGCTAGATTAGAAACCCAGCTTGGTCAACTAGCTAGCGCTATAAGTGAGAGAGAGAAAGGATCATTTCCGAGTCAACCCGTGACCAATCCAAGGAACGCGGGGTCAAGTTCAACTTTTCAAGATCAAGTGAATGCAATCCATTCACAATCCGTGTAACTGTGTTAATAATCAAGTCCTTCGAATCCAGAGAATTATGTTGAATACATGTATCTTGATGCCAACATTTGAAGAACCCTTTGTTAATGAACCTAGGTTTGTAGAAAATAGAAAACAACAAGATTTCATTTTTGATGAAATTTTTGCGTGCTTAACTTAGAGTTGAAAATGATTCTTTTAAGTTGCATTAATCCAAATATTTTTCAGAACATATATACATATACACATATATATATTATACTAACTTAACAAAAGAGTCTGAAAAATGGGCACCAAATAAATTTCTCTTAAAATCATCGGTAGTTCTTTATTACTAAGCCTAAGTTGGTGAGTAATTAAGCCCGAGGAGTATTTTTATGCTTAATGACCTAAGCCCAATTGGGTTGGGATTCATTGGCCCAAAACTCGCTAGATGGTCACTTAGAAAGCCGATTAAAAGAACAAGACTACCAAGAAAAAAAAAAACTAACCATGTTTTTATATATATGGAAATAATGGTATATGTTCTTGATTTTTCAAAATGGGTTAAGAGACTTGAACATTGTTTGAAACAAAGAGTTAGCATGTTTCCTTCAAAACTTTTGAATTAAATCTTTGAGAAAAACTTGGTTTTGTATCACTACAATGGAAGGATTTTCTTAAGAAGTTTACTTTGAAATCATGATAAAAATGTTTTCTTGAGTATTAACCGACTTGTGAAATTTTTGAATTATTCAATTAGCTTCTTTAAATTGGCAAGTTGACTGAATTTTGTGGGTATATTCACTGCAAACCCTCACGAGACTACAACTCGTCCACTAGGGTAACCTAGGAGTTTAAAGGCTTGTTGTATGCGCTAAATACAACCGCGATTCCTGCGAAAGTGAGTTAGGATTTTTCTTTCTTTCTTTTTCATTTTTCTTCCTTGCTAGAGGACTAGCAAAAGTTTAGGTGTGGGGGTATTTGATAATCACATTTTAATGACATTTTAATAACCTCATTATCTATTTTATATCAATAAATATGTTACTAATAATATGTTTTATCTTATTTTGCAGAATAATGGAGTATTAATGAATAAAAGCTCAAATGACTCAAATTCTCTGAATTTCTACCAATTTTGAAGCCCAAATCGAAGACAAGCGAAGGCCTAAGATACCAAGGGAATCCAAGAAGAATTCGTGCAAAATATCAAGAAAAGATAAAATCCGTTGGGAACCATGGTTGACCAATAGGTTATTAGCCGGTTGGCTAAGATCGTAGATTGGTGCGGAATTCAAATGGAAAGATTTCTCTTCCTTTTTGGCCAAGTTTGATCCATGGTTCACATCAACTCCGTTGGGATATAAATAGGGGTAGTATCGAGGGTTTAGAGGTGTGAAATATTTTGTAAAACTCCTTTTGGAGAGAAAGGGTTGCTCTTGTTTTAGAGTACCTTTCATTGTAATAATTTTTCCTCAATAAATAAATATTTTCTCCTTCAATCCCATCTTCTTCTTCTTGTTCAAGGACCAAAGGAGGATGAGTTGATGATGATGAGTTGCAGGTTTCTCTTTATTTCTCTTTATTATTTCTTTTTCTTTCTTGTTATTTATTTGCTTTGTAGTTTAGATTTAATAGCTTTTGTAGTTTAGATTTAATTGCTTTGTAGTTAGATTAATTTAGAATTTTTCTTTTTCTTTTTATTTTCTTTCTTTCTTTTCATTTCCCAAGATGTTGAACTAAACTCTTGTGGGGATCTAGGTTGCATGAAACTAGTCTAATCTCTTTTGTGTTTATGAATCATCTCTCTTATTGAAATCTCGTCTTTTTAATTGTGATTCCTTTCACACACAATCCAAATCCACTCTCATCACTTCATCATATTTTCATATTATCTTGAATAAAACCCTAATTGTCACGCATAATTTGAGAACCGAACTTGAATCAAACACTTCCTATTTCCGTTCCTCGTGGGATCGACAATCTTAAATACTATAACTTGACAATGGTTGTGCACTTGCGACTATAAAAGGTAAACACTTTCGTTTCTAGGATTTCCTTAACACGGTCATCCGAGTGTTTCCCATCCAACACTCCTTCCGATGACCAAGGCAGGCTGGCCCGAGTCTAATCCGGATAGGAATACACCGTTGCACCCTTTCGGATAGACTTAGACATAGGAAAAACTCTCCCCAAGTAGAAAATCCTAGAAACTTTCAAACGGGTCAAGATCAACATCCCTCTCTTAGAGCCCCTCGGATCCTCTTCTCTAGCCGATTGCCAAGATTTGAGCTTGGCGATCCTATCAACGGAGCGAAGTAGAAGCGCCATGGCGTAAAATTTGTTTAAAAAGGAAGAAGAAGATAGGTCTTTAGAAAGTGCAAAAGAAATCTCCAAATGGAGGAAGGGCATATATAGGCCTTTAAAACCTCTACACGCACTACTTAACTTGTTGACTCAAACATCTAACACGATGAACTCCTTTATGCAATCAACAGACAAATTCTCAACTCCACCACTCAAGCCATAGCTAGATTAGAAACCCACTGGTCAACTAGCTAGCTTATAAGTGAGAGAGAGAAAGGATCATTTCCGAAGTCAACCCGTGACCAATCCAAGGAACGCGGGTCAAGTTCAACTTTTCAAGATCAAGTGAATGCAATCCATTCACAACCAGTAAACTGTGTTAATAATCAAGTCCTTCGAATCCAGAGAATTATGTTGAATACATGTATCTTGATGCCAACATTTGAAGAACCCTTTGTTAATGAACCTAGGTTTGTAGAAAATAGAAAACAACAAGATTTCATTTTTGATGAAATTTTTGTTAATAATGAATCTAAGTTCAAAAAGCATACAACTATTAATACCTACCTTCCATTGCCGCACACATCACTAAAACCCCGAAATTTTGGAATTTAAGCACATCAAGAATTATATCATTTTGAAATTCTTTAAATTTCGGGTAGAATTTTAGCAATAAGGTAGGAGTTAATGTAGAATGTGAGCTTCTCATGTTTCATCTTTTATTCTACATTTTTGTTTTTGTCCCACAATAATAATAAAAGAATTTATTCTTCCCTCATGTGAGAGTTTCTTTTTCTTTTAAAAAAAAAATCTTGTAAATCCTTGTGCATATCTGAAAAAAAAAATATTTTGGTTTCGCCTCCCCCTCAGAAAAATAGCTTTCAATTTTTTCTGTTCCAGTCATCCTAACATCCTAGTGCTTCCACTCTTCTCCATGTTACTTCTGCATTTACATTGAGGACAATGCAAATTTTAGGTGTGGGGTGGGACTTAGTCAAATTTCTCTCAGATTTTAGTCATTTTCATTTTCTCATTTTTCATTTTCTTTTTCTTATTCATTTTTCTTCTTCTTCTTCTTTAAAAAAAATTGTCACTTGCCAACTTAATAGAGTTGATTAATAGTCCTCTAATCACGAGTTAGTTATACACTCAAGTTTACCTTTTATGATAATTTTAAATAAATTTCGAAGAATGATTTTCAAAGTGGTATACTTTACTAAAGTTTAACTTGGATGTTTAATCAGTGATGAAATTTTTATGCGTTTAACTTAGAGTTGAAAATGATTCTTTTAAGTTGCATTAATCCAAATATTTTTCGAACATATATACATATACACATATATATATTATACTAACTTAACAAAAGAGTCTGAAAAATGGGCACCAAATAAATTTCTCTTAAAATCATCGGTAGTTCTTTATTACTAAGCCTAAGTTGGTGAGTAATTAAGCCCGAGGAGTATTTTATGCTTAATGACCTAAGCCCAATTGGGTTGGGATTCATTGGCCCAAAACTTCGCTAGATGGTCACTTAGAAAGCCGATTAAAAGAACAAGACTACCAAAAAAAAAAAAAACTAACCATGTTTTTATATATATGGAAATAATGGTATATGTTCTTGATTTTTCAAAATGGGTTAAGAGACTTGAACATTGTTTGAAACAAAGAGTTAGCATGTTTCCTTCAAAACTTTTGAATTAAATCTTTGAGAAAAACTTGGTTTTGTATCACTACAATGGAAGGATTTTCTTAAGAAGTTTACTTTGAAATCATGATAAAAATGTTTTCTTGAGTATTAACCGACTTGTGAAATTTTTGAATTATTCAATTAGCTTCTTTAAATTGGCAAGTTGACTGAATTTTGTGGGTATATTCACTGCAAACCCTCACGAGACTACAACTCGTCCACTAGGGTAACCTAGGAGTTTAAAGGCTTGTTGTATGCGCTAAATACAACCGCGATTCTGAAAGTGAGTTAGGATTTTTCTTTCTTTCTTTTCATTTTTCTTCCTTGCTAGAGGACTAGCAAAAGTTTAGGTGTGGGGGTATTTGATAATCACATTTTAATGACATTTTAATAACCTCATTATCTATTTTATATCAATAAATATGTTACTAATAATATGTTTTATCTTATTTTGCAGAATAATGGAGTATTAATGAATAAAAGCTCAAATGACTCAAATTCTCTGAATTTCTACCAATTTTTGAAGCCCAAATCTGAAGACAAACGAAGGCCTAAGATACCAAGGGAATCCAAGAAGAATTCGTGCAAAAATATCAAGAAAAGATAAAATCCGTTGGGAACCATCGGTTGACCAACCGGTTATTAACCGGTTGGCTAACCGATCGCCAACCGATTGGTGCGCAGCAGATTCCAAATTAAGGAAAGATTTCTCTTTCTTTTTGGCCAAGTTTGATCCAATGGTTCACATCAACTCCGTTGGGATATAAATAGGGGTAGTATCTGAGGGTTTAGAGGTGTGAAATATTTTGTAAAACTCCTTTTGGAGAGAAAGGGTTGCTCTTGTTTTAGAGTACCTTTCATTGTAATAATTTTTCCTCAATAAATAAATATTTTCTCCCCTTCAATCCCATCTTCTTCTTCTTGTTCAAGGACCAAAAGGAGGATGAGTTGATGATGATGAGTTCTGAGTTTCTCTTTATTTCTCTTTATTATTTCTTTTTCTTTCTTGTTATTTATTTGCTTTGTAGTTTAGATTTAATAGCTTTTGTAGTTTAGATTTAATAGCTTTTGTAGTTTAGATTTAATTGCTTTGTAGTTAGATTAATTTAGAATTTTTCTTTTCTTTTTATTTTCTTTCTTTGTTTGAATTTCCCAAGATGTTGAACTAAACTCTTGTGGGGATCTAGGTTGCATGAAACTAGTCTAATCTCTTTTGTGTTTATGAATCATCTCTCTTATGCTTAAAAGATCATGTTTAGGTTAATCAACTAGAGAACTAATCGATAGAAGAAGAATTTGATAGTTTATGCTTTCCTTAAGTGGTTTGATAGGCTATGCTTATGAATTCTAGGATTATTATCTTGTTATTACTCTTCATGAGTTTGAATTTCAATTAGGTGATAATTTGATAAGTTATGCTTTTCTTAAGTGGTTTGATATCTTATGCTTAATAAATCTAATATGAGATGTGGTAAAAGAGAATTTTTCAGTAGATTATAATTTGAGTTAGCTAGTGGATTCAATTCTAGATTCCTTCATCTCTCTTATTGAAATCTCGTCTTTTTAATTGTGATTCCTTTCACACACAATCCAAATCCACTCTCTCATCACTTCATCATATTTTCATATTATCTTGAATAAAACCCTAATTGTCACGCATAATTTGAGAACCGAACTTGAATCAAACACTTCCTATTTCCCGTTCCTCGTGGGATCGACAATCTTAAATACTATAACTTGACAATGGTTGTGCACTTGCGACTATAAAAGGTAAACACTCGTTTCTAGGATTTCCTTAACCTGGTCATCACAGTGTTTCCCATCCAACACACTCCTTCCGATGACCAAGACGCTGAAACTGAAACTGAGTCTAATCCAGATAGGAATACACCCGTTGCACCCTTTCCAGATAGACTTAGACATAGGAAAAACTCTCCCCAAGTAGAGAAAATCCTAGAAACTTTCAAACAGGTCAAGATCAACATCCCTCTCTTAGATGCAATGGAACAAATTCCCTCTTATGCAAAATTCTTAAAAGATTTATGCACTAAGAAAAGAACCACAAATGTTCTAAAGAAAGTCTTTCTTGCTGCTAATATCAGTGACATGCTCTCAAAGCCCACCCCTTTGAAATATAAGGATCCAGGTTGTCCTACTATCCCGTGTATAATAGGAAACACCGTCATTGATAGGGCATTACTAGACTTAGGAGCTAGTGTAAACCTTCTTCCCTTTTCGTTTATCGCTAGCCAGGTGTAGGAGAACTTAAACGCACAAGATGTACCCTACAATTAGCCGATAGATCCGTGAAGATTCCCAAGGGAGAGGTAGAGGATGTTTTGATCAAGGTTGGAGAATTCATTTTCCTGTTGATTTCATTGTCCTAGAGATGCGTTCGCCCAATCTCAAGGGTCAAATCCCATCATCCTAGGAAGACCATTCTTAGCAACCTCAAATGCTTTAATCAATTGTAGAACCTGGTCTTATGAAACTATCTTTGGAAACATGATCACGATCTTAATATTTTCAACTTAGGAAGACAACCTGTGATCCATCCGATCAACCCTTAGAGGTAAACTTCATTCGTGGTATTTCCAAAGGAGCAAGAAGAGGAGTTGCGTGTTTCTCTTTATTTCTCTTTATTATTTCTTTTTCTTTCTTGTTATTTATTTGCTTTGTAGTTTAGATTTAATAGCTTTTGTAGTTTAGATTTAATAGCTTTTGTAGTTTAGATTTAATTGCTTTGTAGTTAGATTAATTTAGAATTTTTCTTTTTCTTTTTATTTTCTTTCTTTGTTTGAATTTCCCAAGATGTTGAACTAAACTCTTGTGGGGATCTAGGTTGCATGAAACTAGTCTAATCTCTTTTGTGTTTATGAATCATCTCTCTTATGCTTAAAAGATCATGTTTAGGTTAATCAACTAGAGAACTAATCGATAGAAGAAGAATTTGATAGTTTATGCTTTCCTTAAGTGGTTTGATAGGCTATGCTTATGAATTCTAGGATTATTATCTTGTTATTACTCTCTTCATGAGTTTGAATTTCAATTAGGTGATAATTTGATAAGTTATGCTTTTCTTAAGTGGTTTGATATCTTATGCTTAATAAATCTAATATGAGATGTGGTAAAAGAGAATTTTTCAGTAGATTATAATTTGAGTTAGCTAGTGGATTCAATTCTAGATTCCTTCATCTCTCTTATTGAAATCTCGTCTTTTAATTGTGATTCCTTTCACACACAATCCAAATCCACTCTCTCATCACTTCATCATATTTTCATATTATCTTGAATAAAACCCTAATTGTCACATAATTTGAGAACCGAACTTGAATCAAACACTTCCTATTTCCGTTCCTCGTGGGATCGACAATCTTAAATACTATAACTTGACAATGGTTGTGCACTTGCGACTATAAAAGGTAAACACTCGTTTCTAGGATTTCCTTAACACGGTCATCACAGTGTTTCCCATCCAACACACTCCTTCCGATGACCAAGGCGAAACTGGCCGAGTCTAATCCGGATAGGAATACACCGTTGCACCCTTTCGGATAGACTTAGACATAGGAAAAACTCTCCCCAAGTAGAAAATCCTAGAAACTTTCAAACAGGTCAAGATCAACATCCCTCTCTTAGATGCAATGGAACAAATTCCCTCTTATGCAAAATTCTTAAAAGATTTATGCACTAAGAAAAGAACCACAAATGTTCTAAAGAAAGTCTTTCTTCTTTGCTAATATCGGTGACATGCTCTCAAAGCCCACCCTTTGAAATATAAGGATCGAGGTTGTCCTACTATCCCGTGTATAATAGGAAACACCGTCATTGATAGGGCATTACTAGACTTAGGAGCTAGTGTAAACCTTCTTCCCTTTTAGGTTTATCGTGACTAGGTGTAGGAGAACTTAAGCAGACAAGATGTACCCTACAATTAGCCGATAGATCCGTGAAGATTCCCAAGGGAGAGGTAGAGGATGTTTTGATCAAGGTTGGAGAATTCATTTTCCTGTTGATTTCATTGTCCTAGAGATGCAGCCGTTCCCAATCTCAAGGGTCAAATCCCATCATCCTAGGAAGACCATTCTTAGCAACCTCAAATGCTTTAATCAATTGTAGAACTGGTCTTATGAAACTATCTTTTGGAAACATGACTGTCGATCTTAATATTTTCAACTTAGGAAGACAACCCTGTGATCCATCTGATCAACCCTTAGAGGTAAACTTCATTCAGGGTATTTCCAGTGAGCAACAAGAAGAGGAGTGTAGTTCGACATCGTTTTCGACCTAGTCATGGAGGAAACTTTCGACGACGATATAGGACTAGATTCACCAATCAATCATGTCTCTGAAATCAGCTGGCAACGCGAGCCATTAGATATCGAGCCTCGAACTCAACTTCGCCCTTCCATCGAGGAACCCCCTAAGTTAGAGCTCAAACCATTACCCGAAAATCTTGAGTATGCCTACTTAGGGGAGAATGAGAGTCTGCCTGTCATCATCTCTTCAAAATTGACACCTGTTCAGAAGGAAGCCCTCTTAGCAGTTTTAAGAGAGAATAGGGAAGCCATTGGATGGACCATGGCTGATATCAAGGGGATTAGTCCAACCATTGTTCAACACCGAATCCACTTGATTGATGATGCCAAACCTACTAGAGATCCTCAACGTAGGTTAAACCCGGTAATGAAAGAGGCTGTTAGGAAAGACATTCTGAAATGTCTCGATCATGGGATCATTTATCCCATTTCAGATAGTTCCTGGGTAAGTCCGGTCCAAGTAGTTCCGAAAAAATCTGGGATCACCGTGATCCAAAATAATGCTAATGAACTAATTCCCACTCGAATCCAAACCGGTTGGCGAGTCTGCATTGACTATAGAAAACTCAACTTAGCTACGGAAGATCACTTCCGCTTCCTTTCATAGACCAAATGTTAGAGCGCCTAGCGGGACATGAGTTCTATTGTTTCTTGGATGGATATTCGGTTATAATCAGATCCCCATTGCCCTTAAGATCGAGAAAACCACTTTCACATGCCCATACGGAACCTTTGCATATCGCCGCATGCCTTTTGGGTTGTGTAACGCACCCGCCACATTCCAACGCTGCATGATTAGTATCTTCTCTGACATGGTAGAACGCTTTCTAGAAATTTTCATGGACGACTTTTCCATCTTTGGCGACACATTCTCAGAATGTTTGAATCATCTTCGACTGGTCCTATTACGATGTAGGGAGAAAAACCTGACTCTTAATATCTCAATGTTTGAAGCCTAACTTTTTTCACCTTTTCAACTCCATGGTATGATGTCTCCAAAATATCTCACGCTTGCTTTGCTGTAGTTGCTCCGTCGATTATCTTAAAAACTGAATTGTTCACTCCTTGATGGATGTAGAATAACGCCATTTGATCCTTTTTCTTGATCTCACCGTGGGCTTTCTTCTCGGCTTCACTTGCACTCTCTGCGAGATCGGCAACTTCGTTCTCTACGACGCCTAATATATCTGGGTACTCAAACAACACCTTCATCTGCACTCTCCACCGATGATAATTCTTCCCATCCAATATAGGAATAGAAGGCGACGTCGTCCCGTTTAGATTGTTCATGGCTCTGATACCACTGTTGGAACAAATTATAGCAAATTAAAAAATTTAATATCTCGGGTTAAACTCATCACTTCCCCTTAATTTAAGCAACTATAATTCAATCTTCCACAGGATTCACTATAATTCAATCACCTCAACAACTCCCCCTTAATTTGTGAGTATAGTTCAATTCAACTATAATTCAATCTTTCACGAGATTCACTAACTCTTGCACCTCTTTACTCGTGGGCTAACTAATTCATTAACTCTTGTACCACTTTACTTATGGGCTAACCAGACCATGCATTCAGCACATGGCTATCAAACATCCGTAGGAACTTCTACCACTTCATTCATGGTGGCTAACTAGAATATATCACTCCTACGGGCATCCGTGGTTTCTCCCGACACCTTCGGGCACTTCATCTTTTTTTTTACTTACTTGGACCATGACCTTAGGCTCTGATACCATTTATTGGGGGAGAAATCAGACCCAATCTAGAGTTGATGTGGCTTAAACAGAAGCTAGGAATTAATTTTAACCCAAAAGCTATAGCTATTAGGTATTGACCCAAACTCTTATTTAAACTCATCACTCTTTCTTATCTTATCCGATGGGGACTATACTCACATATTAATCACCTCAACAGACATATACCTTTTATAACTCTCAGCCATGAGCATTTAGCTTTTCCAAGAGAAAAGCAGAAATTAAAATTATTGATATCGGGAACAAAAGTCTAAAGGGGCCCAGCAAGAATAAAAGAATATGCAAATTTAGATCTCAAGTGGGTAGTTTAAAAAAACCCACAAAATCAATTTAATAAGAAGAATATAATAAGTATAGGGATTTATACCTCATTTGCAGGTAAGAAGACGTTGGAGAGGTTTTGGAGGATTAGAGAGGTTGGATTGTGAGAGAGGAGGAGAGGAAAGAAGGAGATTTTGTGAGAAATAGAGAGGGTTTTGGTTTTCATTGATCTTTAACTTTTAGAATTTTCTCAGGTTGCATAGAGAGTAGAATGGAGAGCTAAGTTACTCAGATTGTAAGAAAAGCATTATGCCATATTTTTGTGTGAGAGGAAATCGTTTTATAGGAAGGCCGAAGTCATTAAAGTATACAGAATAATAAACTTGGGCCAATAATTTTGACCCTTTTTTCAATTAATTAGATTTAATTAGGATTATTAGAAGAAATATGAAAAAGTTTCAAGGGTAAAGATGTCGGAAAAATTTTATCTAAAATCCCACTTTTAAAGTGAGTATAAAGATTAGTCCCTTTGCATATTTAATATTTTGAAATTAGTCGCTCAACTAATTGAAATTGCTGTTAATTGCACAATTTTGTTAAGTTAGTTCAAAAATATTCCTCAAATTATTGAATTTGGCATTAATTTCCTCGGTGCTCATAAATAATTCATTAACTCTTGTACCACTTTACTTATGGGCTAACCGGACCATGCATTCAATACATGGCTATCAAACATCCGTAGGAACTTCTACCACTTCATTCATGGTGGCTAACTAGAATATATCACTCCTACGGGCATCCGTGGTTTCTCCCGACACCTTCGGCACTTCATCTTTTTTTACTTACTTGGACCATGACCTTAGGCTCTGATACCATTTATTGGGGGAGAAATCAGACCCAATCTAGAGTTGATGTGGCTTAAACAGGAGCTAGGAATTAATTTTAACCCAAAAGCTATAGCTATTAGGTATTGACCCAAACTCTTATTTAAACTCATCACTCTTTCTTATCTTATCCGATGGGGACTATACTCACATATTAATCACCTCAACAGACATATACCTTTTATAACTCTCAGCCATGAGCATTTAGCTTTTCCAAGAGAAAAGCAGAAATTAAAATTATTGATATCGGGAACAAAAGTCTAAAGGGGCCCAGCAAGAATAAAAGAATATGCAAATTTAGATCTCAAGTGGGTAGTTTAAAAAAACCCACAAAATCAATTTAATAAGAAGAATATAATAAGTATAGGGATTTATACCTCATTTGCAGGTAAGAAGACGTTGGAGAGGTTTTGGAGGATTAGAGAGGTTGGATTGTGAGAGAGGAGGAGAGGAAAGAAGGAGATTTTGTGAGAAATAGAGAGAGGGTTTTGGTTTTCATTGATCTTTAACTTTTAGAATTTTCTCAGGTTGCATAGAGAGAGAAGTAGAATGGAGAGCTAAGTTACTCAGATTGTAAGAAAAAGCATTATGCCATATTTTTGTGTGAGAGGGAAATCGTTTTATAGGAAGGCCAGAAGTCATTAAAGTATACAGAATAATAAACTTGGGCCAATAATTTTGACCCTTTTTTCAATTAATTAGATTTAATTAGGATTATTAGAAGAAATATGAAAAAGTTTCAAGGGTAAAGATGTCGGAAAAATTTTATCTAAAATCCCACTTTTAAAGTGAGTATAAAGATTAGTCCCTTTGCATATTTAATATTTTGAAATTAGTCGCTCAACTAATTGAAATTGCTGTTAATTGCACAATTTTGTTAAGTTAGTTCAAAAATATTCCTCAAATTATTGAATTTGGCATTAATTTCCTCAGTGCTCATAAATAATTCTAGATTAGTCTTTAAGTAGTGCGATGACAATGATGCTTTCATTACATGAGTTAAATCTCATTGTTATTGACTACTACATTTCAAATAGAAATGGAATAGACGTTGTTGTTGGGCAAGATGACTGGTTGAAGAAACCCTTCAAGGAGGAGTAAGGTCCCTCAAATCCTAAGAGGTCTTGCAATTTGGTTCCTGAATGACCAAAATGCCCCTCAATTTATGTTTCCTTCAACAAACTAGGGATATACTTATGGATATACTACACTAATAAATACGAGAGGAAATGCATGAATATCTTCGACAGTTAGGTGTAACACCTATTGAGAATAAAATGAGATAAAATTAATAAAGATAATTTGGCCATGTGCAACGGACGTCACAAAATGCACGGTTAGGAGACATGAACAAGATTATAATTACGTTGATAACAAATACTAACTTAATCTTACAGATTGACCGGACTTGTTGGTGTGTAACTATGAGACTTAGAAATAATTTCAAAACTGTTATTAAAGGAAGGTTACGTCAAAACTATGGCTTTGAAATTCCATATACCACTGGTATACCAAACTCTTCATGTGTCTCCCTCCATATAAATCTTATCACCCGTGTACATTCTCTTGTCATAAGCATATTTCTCTTTTAATTTGTACAACTACTACACACCAAGCAGGCATGCGCAACACGTGCCCTCCTTACTAGTATACTTTTATAAAATGAGTACATGAAGTATTAAAACTGTCACTTTCGCTCTTTCATTTTTCAGTAGAAATATCATAGAAATATCATGACCAAAAAAAAAAAAGTCCAAGCTAAACACTTCCGCAACAATCCAGACATATTAACCCTTCATAAATCACGATTATTGCACCCAAGCCCAAGACCCATTTCAATAATGCGTCACAGTAACATTATATTCCACAATCGCATCTCCTGTTTCCAAATCAAACCAATAAGTGGTAGCCAAAGCAAACCCAGTAGCGAACCTAAACAATCCACTCCCTCCAATAACGGGCATCTCCCGCACCGGGTTCATTACTGCGTTTCGCCCGAGAACCGTTAACACGCTCCCGTTATACTTCCCTATGGTGAAATACAGGTTCACAGCCATGAACAGGGCCACCTCGTCGTGGCCCACACTGGCGTAAAACCCCTGGGCCCGGCCTAATTGGGTTGATTTTGGGCTTGGGCCTTGTGTCAAATGATCGTCCATCACATTGGTCATGCCCAATAAAGTGAGGTTATTAATGGCCTTGCTGATGGGCATAGCACTTGGTTTTGGCCCGCTGACGACGTCGTGGAGGTAAAAGTGGAGGTGGCTGAGTTTTTGTTTTAGATGGCCCTTTAACGGGCTTTGATTAGTTTTGATGAAACTGTTTGGTTTGGACTCAACATTTACGAGGAGGAAGACGAATAGGAGGAAGAAGAGAGACTTGAACATTTTGAGATGTGTTTGTATGTGTGAGAGGTTGTGGGTTTGTTGGACTATATGTAGAGGAAAATTTTCATCATTGTATGGTTTGTTTAGTTTGGCTTTGAATTGTTTAGCTTCTTGATTGACTGTAGGGATATCCCCTAAACATAATTTATCAATAACATTACTTCTTCGTGTATTTTGTTGTAGGGTTAATCGTGGATAGGCCCCTGTACTATCGTCCAATTATTGATAGGCCCTTTATAGTTCTATTAGTACAAATAGACCTTTTTACTACAGTCTGATTGCATATAGATCCTTGAGTGGATTTTTTTTCCGACACTTTCAACCATTAGGCGGTCTATTTAGAAATAAATAAAAAACGATCTTCTCTTTTTCTGAGGTTAAAAGAGTCGAAAAGATTTCACTTAAGGAGGTCAATCTGCAACAGTAGAGTTACAAGGCGTCGTCTATCCACCATGATAGGACTACAAGAGGTCTGCTTGCAATTGATGACAATACAAGGGATCTATCCGCAATTAACCTTTTGTTTTATGTTAATCTAGGAAATTTCAAGTCGTTCTTTCATGCTCAAGGCACATAAGATACACAAGATCTTTTCTATAGGAAATAAATATTTGTTAATTGTGTCATGGTGATAAGGTTTTCTGATTGTAGAAGAAACTCGATTTTATAATGCAAAGTTAAAAGCCCATATAAATTGATACTCAAAATCAAAACAATTTGGTGTACCCATACTAATGCAATATTAATACTTTAAAATTAGAACAATTTCGTGGCTGGTTATAAATAAAACATCAGATCCAACTAGTTTTTTATTCTTCTCTCTTGATGCTGAATCATTATCAGTGGATGCTTTGCTATTATAATACCTACTTTAAAAAGAAAAACTCGATAGAAGGACGACACTTGTTCAATTAGTACAAAAGTTCTACCAAGGATTTAAGGATTTTTGAAGGGTGAGATTCTTTTATGATCTTTACTAAACCCCTCATGATTGTTGTATACTTATTTGGTAAAATAGAATATATATCATATCTTACTGAGATAAAATCCAAATGGAAAACAAGTACACAAGTTCAGGTAAACCAAACAACCTCTGGCTAAACTATCAAAAGGAAAGGAAGATGGTTGTGGTGAACAGGACGCGATTAGGGGCGACGGCGATCTCCCCCAGAAGGCTGGTTAGGTTCATTAATGGAGATATCTCCATTCATAAGCCACTATCCTCTACTGTGCCTCCTCCTCTGCCACGTGGCCTTGAGTGGTCTTATCCAGCTCCCAAGCCAAAGAGACCATTCGCTCCATTCGCCGCCTCAACTCCTCCCCAACTTGTCGCTTCAACTCCAAGCCCCCCTGTAGCTCCTCAATTTGGAAACCCTAACCCTCCCTCCGCCTCCATCAAACCCCTCACCTCCTTTGCAGACCTCTTCAAGCAACCCCCTCTTCGATCTCAGACAAGGGCATTCTCTCCCTCCCCCCAGCATCTAACCTCATCGCTAACCAGGGTTGGACGGAGGTCGTCTACAAGAAGAGATCTTCTAAACCCAGAGCACAATAGCTAGCCCCCTCCTCCTCCACCTCCAGGCCAAAAAGGTGCTTCCTTTGTGGGGATCTATACCATATGGCGAAAAACTGCAAGCTTGGAGCAGTTAGATGTTTCAGATGCAAGAAGACGGGACACACCTCCAGATCCTGCCTCTCCCTCTCCCACCCCTCTTTGGACTGCCCTATCAACCACCCCCCTACGACCATCATTCCCACCTCCTCCGCCATCAAGGAAAGGATCCTCAAGCTCTCGTCCTTTGGCATCCTCACCCTAGGTATGGGATCTCCTTCGATTCCAGAGATCAAGGAGATGCTCGAATACCGCTTTAACATTAAAGACTGGAGCTTTAAGATCCTCAAAGCTACAGATAATAGTTTTCTTATTGAATTCACCTCCACTGACTTTCGAGACAGAGCAGTCCTCATGGGATATGTGGATATGGGGTCCTTTGGTGGAACATTCAGTAGGTGGACTGAAACCAGAGGTATGAAGGTCTTTCCCAAGCTTGAGCTCTTTTGAATCAAACTGGTAGGGCTTCCTGTTCACCTATGGGAGACAGGCTTTATCTCGGAGCTGCTCAAAGACTGGGGGGAAGTGTATGCTTGCTCCCGTAGGATCATGTTCATGGAGGAGATTGAAGATTGCAGAGTGCTCCTCAAAACAAAGTGTCGGAAAGACATCCCCAACTCCATCAAATTCAGATATGTCTCACCCATCAACGGTTGGCTTTTGGAGGGAACCGTCTCCATAGTTTTCCATGGGAAGCCAATTTCAGAAGAAGCCATCAAATCCGAGAGGGGTGCTCAATATCTCATGCGCGAAGGCGACTCCACCACCCAATTCTCCTGGAAAGACCTAATGGGTCTTGTGCTGGACTGGGATTCAAAAGTCAGGAGACCTCTCTCCTCCGACATCACTCTTGAAGAGCCACCCCCGGAGGAGCAACAGAATCAGGCTGACATTAAAGGCAAAGGGGTCATTGGACATCATTCAAATATGGAGGGAAACAAAGCTCTAGGTGGGGAATCTTCCCACCAAGCTCAGCCGCTGGATCCCTCAAAAAATATCAAAAGTAACCCTGTTACCAACTACCCAGATATGGTAGAAGTTATTGTAGATGGTAACAATATTTTTTTACCAAGAGACAGGTGGACTGCTTTCTACTCCCAACTCAGGCAGGGACCACAAATTGGCTCAAATAAAGGGCCTTGCAACCTCAACCCTTCCTCCTCTCAGAAAAGCCCCAATTCAATGGATGCCATCTCATCCTCCACCCAGCCGCCTAGGTTTGAAAGAAGGTGCACCATGAGAAGACGCAGACGGGCTCCTCTTTCCCTTTGCCACAAGCCATACAGGAGATTCATGGCCGGATTCAGCAAGGCCGCCACTTTTCAGACCAAAAAGGGTCAGTCATCCTCATCCACTACCCCTTTCGTGCCCATTAATACTTTATTAGATATTTCTTTATCCTCTATAGCTGCTAATTGTGGTGTACTAGAACCTCTACCCTCAAAGGCAATTAAGGACATCAAAGCTTTAGAGGTTGATAGGGCCAGGTTGATCTCCTAATCTCTTTAGGATGATCCCTGCTCTTGTCCCTCGTGTGGTTGTAATTTGTTTATATATGAGGATTGATTCTTGGAATGTTAGAGGGCTTAATAACCCTATAAAAAGAAGATTAGTCAAAGATTATATTCTCTTCTCAGGAGTAGATATAGTGGGTATACAGGAATCCAAACTCAACTCTGTTAGAACTAGAACTCTTCTAGCCATGGGTAGCAATAGGATTAACTCCTGGCTTAGTCTAGAGGCAGATGAATCTAGAGGCGGGGTGCTCCTAGGATGGAATAACAACATATATGAGTGCACTGATTCCTACATAGGTATTTTCTCCATATCTGCTATCCTCATCCATAAAATCTCTAAATGGAAGTTTGTGGCCACCACGGTCTATGGGCCTTGTGAAAGAGAGGAGAGAGAAGTTCTTTGGTGGGAGATCAGAAGAGTTCAGTCCTCATTTCCTTTGCCTTAGGTCCTATTTGGGGACTTCAATGTGACACTTAGTATTAGGGAGAGAAATGGGAGGACTAGTTCAATTAGGGATATCAACTCCTTCAACAGCTTAGTTGATTCCTTATTCCTCATAGATCTTCCCCTTAGTGGGAGACAATTCACTTGGTCTAACATAAGAGCTGACCCCAGTCTTACTAGACTTGACAGATTCCTCATCAATGGTGACTTTGAATCTTTCTTCCCCACTTTGGTCCAATAGGCTTACCCAGCTTCTTGCTCCGATCATATTCCCATCATTCTAGATTCTGGTACTCCCATCCCCAAGCCCCCATTCAGATTGGAAAAAGTCTGGTTCTCCAACCCCTCCTTCAAGGACTTTGTTTCCAGTTGCTGGTTATCATTCAACCTTCAGGGCAACCTTGTTGTTGCCTTGAACTCTAAACTCAAACTTTTTAGGAAAAGGATCAAGTGGTGGAGAAAGCACATTTTTGGATCCACCCAAACCTCTAAGAAAAAGCTTATTGTCTCCCTCCATGAAATATATATCATTCAAGAGCAGAGACCTCTATCCTCTGAGGAAACATCCTCCAATACTCAGCTTCATGCCAATCTGGTGGAAATTATCAAATAAGAAGAAATTATCTGGCGCCAAAGGTCTAGAGTAGTTTGGTTGAAGGAAAGAGACAATAACACTTCATTCTTTCACAAATCTGCTTCCTTCAACAGAAGGAAAAACTTTATTCCCACCATAACCCATGATGATCAAACTTTCACTGAAGAAGGAGACAAGAAAAATTGTCTCTATACCTACTTCAAATCCCTTTTCTCAGCTACCAACCAACCCATCCTCAATGTAGACTGGCCATTCCTTTATCCCACCCCCTCCCCTAGGCTTCAAGACCTAGATAAGGCTTTCACCAGAGAGGAGATCAGAGTGGCAGTCTTTGGCTTGCATCCTGACAAATGCCCTGGCCCTGATGGCTATTCTATTCTCTTCTATCAAGAGTTCTGGGAGTTAGTTCAAGAGGATATTTTCTCTGCCTTTGAGCATCTGTACTCTGATCTCTCTCCTCTCCACAACATCAACTACTCCCACATCATCCTCATCCCCAAGAAGGAAGGTGCTAATAAAGTCAATGATTTTAGACCTATTAGCCTCCTTAATGGAATATTCAAGATCTTCACCAAAGCCCTTGCCAGCAGACTTTCACCTCACATATCCTCCTTGATAGACCCTACTCAATCTGCCTTCCAAAAGGACAAGACAACATTAGACTCCTGTGCTATTGCACATGAACTCATCCACGCTTTCTCCTCCAAGCATAAAGAGCTGTGCATGATTAAGATTGACTTCAAGAAGGCTTTTGACTGCATCAGTTGGTCCTTTGTTCTTCACTTTCTCAAAGCTAGAGGGTTTCCCCCAAAATGGTGCAACTGGATTAAGAATGTCCTCACCTCATCCAAATCTGCCATCCTTGTGAATGGCAACATCACTAAATTCTTCCAATGTCATAGGGGCCTTAAGCAAGGAGACCCCCTCTCTCATATGCTCTTCATATTAGCTGCTGACCTCCTCAACAAGATGCTAACTTCCAGCGTTGACAGAGGAGACTTGTCTGAGCTACACCTCAAGGGTGAGCTCAATAACATCCGTTCTCTCCAGTATGCAGATGACACAATCGTCATGTGCAGAGCCACTACCCATGACTTCTCAGTCCTCAAATCTATTCTCTACATGTTTGAGGGCATCTCTGGCCTTGGCATTAATTATGCTAAAACTACCCTCACCTATTTTGGTAAATCCCCTAACAAAGGAAGCATCCTTGCCAACACACTCAACTGTTCCCTTATCTCCCCTCCTTTTATCTACCTTGGCATCCCAATGAAGAAGGGAGCTATCAACAAGCACGACTGGCAGCCCTTGTTAGATAAATTGAATAAAAGACTCTCTATGTGGAAAAGCAAATAATTATCGATTGGAGGTAGGCTGACCCTAATTAACTCAGTGCTAACCTCTCTCCCCCTTTACTACTTGTCTTTTTTCCAGACTCCCCTCATGGCTCATCAAAGCCATTGATAAGATTAGAAGGAATTTCCTAGGGGGTGGTATGATCACAATCTCCCCTACCAAAGCTCTTGTCAAATGGAATGTGACATGTAAACCAAAAAAAGAAGGGGGACTGGGAATCATAAACCTCCGTGACTTCAACCATGCCCTCATCTCCAAATGGATTAGAAGGTGATTCAAAATAACTCCTTTCTGGGCAAAGTTCTTACATCTTTATATTCATCAAACAAACCTAATCCTAGTTGTACCCCACCTTGCCAATCTGCCTCTAGATTCTAGAAGGATGTCTCCTACTGTAGTTTGGCCTTGAGGAGTTTAGTTCAATGGAAAATTGGGGAGGGGTCCGTGTTAAGTTTTGGGAGGACAAATGGACTGGCCACAATACCTTAGCCTCCATATTCCCTAGGGCCTATCAACTTGCTCTCTCAGCAAATGTTAGTGTCAGCTCCCAAGGGATCCACCACAACAATGGTTGGAGATGGCAACCACTTCTCAGGAGGCCAATCTCAGATACAAATATAGCTGAGGTCCAGGCACTCAGAGACCTCCTCTTCAATCTGTCTGCTCAACCCTCTAATGCTTTAGATATTGCTTGGTGGCCATTCCATCAATCAGGTCTCTTTACTGTTAAATCTTCTAATAACTTCATAAATTGCTCTGGGGTTCTTTCCAGCAGTCACTCCTTCATTTGGAAACCTCCCATTCCTCTCAAAGTGAAAATCTTCCTTTGGCTGCTCACCAAAAGAAAGCTCAACACTAAACTGAACCTTAGTAATAAGGGTTGGACAGGTGATGTTACATGCTCCCTCTGCAATTCTGAAGCTGAAAGTGATAATCATCTCTTCCACGAGTGCCACTTCACCAAGCAGATTTGGAACTATTTCAGCCCATTCCTGCAAGTGCCCCCTCTATCTCTTGAATTTAGCTCCATACTGGATTCCAATGGATCCTTTCTGGGTAATGAACAAGATAGAAGGCTATGGTCGGTCCTCTTTCCTTCCTTTTGTTGGTGCATTTGGAGAGCTCGTAACAACATGGTCTTCCAGCAAACTAAGATTCCCACTAGAGTTCTTGCCTCTAATATCACCTACTTTATAATCTTGTGGACAAGACATATTGCAGGTAAAAATGCAACGACCACCTACAAGGTGGTGACTGACAGGGGCATAGCTCAGTTGCTGCTGCCTGAGGATTCCTCCTCCCACGACATGGCTATGGTGGGAGACAACTTCTAAAGATGAGGCTCTAAAGATGGACTCTACCCCTTTTGTGTAACTACAAACAAGTACTCTTGTTATTTTCTTGTGTCTGTTTATGCATATGACACTGTGTTGTATTTAGGAGCGATGTGTGAGCTCCAACTTTTTGTATAACTATAACTATCTCCCTATCCTCTTCTTGAATGCCTAGCCCACCATGCCCAATTCTTCGACTCCTTCCTTATAGCAGGTGACGGCCAGAGTCCTCTCCCTGCTCTCGGGGGATTCTTTGATTTTTTTGGATCCTCTAGTGGGCTAGTGACTTCAAGGTTAGGATAGAATTTTTGTGTTGATATTTTGCTATATATATACATACATATGAATAGGGAACCTCACCCTATTTCTCTCGGTCAAAAAAAAAGTACACAAGTTCAGGTCACTGGACCTAAAGTGATTAAATTTAAGTTTGTTTATCCACCAGCAATATTGTAAATGTGCATCATGTGTGAAGATTTCTATGGATGGTATCACAAGACATGAACTACCATACTCTTCAAATATGAAATTAATTGGGATTACTTGCGGACAACAAATAAAGTATCTCTCTCTCTCTCTCTCTCTCTCTCTCTCTCTCTCTCTCTCTCTCGTCTTCTACTAGGTGGATTGCACGTGCAATGCACGTGGTAAAATTTTTTAGATTTAATTTAACTTTATAATTTTATTTAGGTAATGTTGTTGTAAAAATTTATTGAATGTAAACAATGGAGCGAACATATGGACAGAAGTTAAAAATTCACAATGTTTGAACAATGAAATTACATTTAGGGATCAATTGGGTGAAGAGAAAGCTTGAGAGGCCAAAATGTGCTAGATGGAAAGATATTTCGCGATATCGTGGGTCTAATTGCACATTTATCTCAGAAAGAATACCAAAACGTTGCTAGAGGGCTGTACAAGAATACCATAGAACTGAATCAGCTCAAAAATACTAAAGAATCCAAACTTTTTATTACTTCTCACAACCATAAGCAAGTTTCTTGAACAAATAGAGTTGAACTTTATCATTATTAAATCTAACCCAGAAGGTAAAAAAACCAAAAGTTCATATTTTACCATACAAAACACAAAGGAATAGAAGGATAAACAAAGTTATTTTAACCTTTTAAATAGAAACCGTTCTTCTCAAATTGGGTAATGGATCTCTCCCACCTAAAATCATCGAAGTCCATTATTTGTTAACCTCACCAGTGTTTGGGTCGAAAGTTGTTTCCATTTGTAAAACTAGAGAAAATTACACTTTTGGTTCTCAGTTACAATGAAAATTAAATAACTCTCTCACAAACTCGAACAAAAGACGCTACAAGTGTAGATCTCTTGTTTTGTGGGACTTTGCATGTCTTGGGGATCGTAATCCGTGGACCACCGGCGTGATCGTCGAATCGGCGGGGTTTAGTTGATGCTTCGCAAAGGAAACAAGAACTTCAAAGAAATATCTTAGCAAGGTAAGATATCTACTCTTCTCAAGAATAAGTCAAGGCTTAAACTCAAGGAATCTCCGTGTGGATCGTGTTCTTGAACTCCGGAAGCTTGGATCTCTGATTGCCCCTTTCCGATAGCCGACCCCTGCCCAAGTGGGCGTAGGAGGGTATTTATAGTCTTTGGAAGCGTGCCCTCTTGAAACATAAGTGTCATAAGTGCGGAAATTTGCGGTTAAGCGGCTCGAGCTGCCTCAGCGCTGGCGCAAGCTCAGCTGGCGGTGTAAACTGCCTGGCTAGCGGCGAGGCAATATGGGTCACCATCGATCGGCGAGGCGTTGTCGCCCCTCCAGCCGTAACGGTTTTCTCGCTTTTAGGCACGATTAAATGCCTAGAATTACGCCAAGTGGGCGTATCTTCGTATATAACCGTCCATTGAAGTAGGCTGAGCGTCTCTTTCTTGATAAAGTCAATTGGGCCCCACCGGCATTGATTTAGATCCTTCAAGAGCTCGTTTTTAAGTATTACGGGTGTCTCGTGTTTGGCGAGGCACAAGTAAGTGCCTCGCCTATGGCGAGACACATCAAGGTGTCTCGCTAGTGGCGAGGCACACATAAGTGTCTCGCTAGTGGCGAGGCACACATAAGTGTCTCGCTAGTGGCGAGGCACACATAAGTGTCTCGCTAGTGGCGAGGCACACATAAGTGTCTCGCTAGTGGCGAGGCACACATAAGTGTCTCGCCTGTGGCGAGACACAATCTTCCCCTGTTGGGCTTCTTGAGATTTCGACGACGTTGTCCTTCGATCTTCTCATGATTTAGTCATATTTGAGGTTCTTCAGCAATTTTTGATGCCTACAGTCCTATTTATCTTTCTCTACTAAATAGGAAAAAAAATTACTAAAGGAGATCAATTGTTCTTCGTGCAATATACAAAAATCCTAAATTTATCAAAAAAAGACCTGATTAAGAAAAATTACATTACTCTGAACATTGAGAAAGCCTCTGCTCCCTCCTCACATCAAGCTTACACTTCTTCAACCTTGCCGTCCTATTAGCCAACAACGAATCAAACCCAATTAGAACCACAAAACACACAAAAGCTCGATAACAATTAGATGGGGTGCGGATAGTATTCACGAGTAAAAGAGAAAAATTACCAAGAGGATCCAATTGTTCTACATGCAATAAGAAAAGGCCCTTAAATTAACACAAAGACCAAATTGAAACCAAAACATTATTATGAATTTCCTAGAGAAAGCTATTGCCCACCCTCTTTGATTTCCCAAATTGGGTAATGGATCTCTCCCACCTAAAATCATCGAAGTCCATTATTTGTTAACCTCACCAGTGTTTGGGTCGAAAGTTGTTTCCATTTGTAAAACTAGAGAAAATTACACTTTTGGTTCTCAGTTACAATGAAAATTAAATAACTCTCTCACAAACTCGAACAAAAGACGCTACAAGTGTAGATCTCTTGTTTTGTGGGACTTTGCCTGTGCCGGGGATGCGTAATCCGTGGACCACCGAGCAGCGATCGTCGAATCGACGGGGTTTAGTTGATGCTTCGCAAAGGAAACAAGAACTTCAGCAAATATCTTAGCAAGGTAAGATATCTACTCTTCTCAAGAATAAGTCAAGGCTTAAACTCAAGGAATCTCCGTGTGGATCGTGTTCTTGAACTCCGGAAGCTTGGATCTCTGATTGCCCCTTTCTGATAGCCGACCCCCTGCCCAAGTGGACGTAGGAGGGTATTTATAGTCTTTGGGAAACGTGCCCTCTTCAGAAACATAAGTGTCATAAGTGCAGGAAATTTGCAGTTAGCGCTGCTCAGCCGCCTGCTAAGCCGCTTCGCCATCGGCAGGTAGTGTAGGCTTTCGCCTTAGCCGGAGGCAATATGGGCTGCCTCATCGATCGGCGAGGCGTTGTCGCCCTCCATGGCCGAACGGTTTTCCGCTTTTAGGCACGATTAAATGCCCTAGAATTACGCCAAGTGGGCGTATCTTCGTGATAACCGTCCATTGAAGTAGTGAACGTCTTCGCCGATAAAGTCAATTGGGCCCCACCGGCATTGATTTAGATCCTTCAAGAGCTCGTTTTTTAAGTATTCTGGGTGTCTCGTGTTTGGCGAGGCACAAGTAAGTGCCTCGCCTATAGCGAGACACATCAAGGTGTCTCGCTAGTGGCGAGGCACACATAAGTGTCTCGCCAATGAGACACATTAAGGTGTCTCGCTAGTGGCGAGGCACACGAAGTGTCTCGCCGCAGCCGAGACACATTAAGGTGTCTCGCTAGTGGCGAGGCACACATAAGTGTCTCGCACTGTAGCGAGACACAATCTTCCCCTGTGTTGGGCTTCTTGAGATTTCGACGACGTTGTCCTTCGATCTTCTCATGATTTAGTCATATTTGAGGTTCTTCAGCAATTTTTGATGCCTACAGTCCTATTTATCTTTCTCTACTAAATAGGAAAAAAAATTACTAAAGGAGATCAATTGTTCTTCGTGCAATATACAAAAATCCTAAATTTATCAAAAAAAGACCTGATTAAGAAAAATTACATTACTCTGAACATTGAGAAAGCCTCTGCTCCCTCCTCACATCAAGCTTACACTTCTTCAACCTTGCCGTCCTATTAGCCAACAACGAATCAAACCCAATTAGAACCACAAAACACACAAAAGCTCGATAACAATTAGATGGGGTCTGGATAGTATTCACGAGTAAAAGAGAGAAAAATTACCAAGAGGATCCAATTGTTCTACATGCAATAAGAAAAGGCCCTTAAATTAACACAAAGACCAAATTGAAACCAAAACATTATTATGAATTTCCTAGAGAAAGCTATTGCCCACCCTCTTTGATTTCCCAAAAAGCCATTGTATTCTTCGATTTCCCAAATATTCATCATATTCAATCCGAGGCCAGCATGAGGGTCGTTGGCCATGGCGTCAAATCCATCTCTGCTGCAAATCCTAATCCTAAAAACCCTAGAAAGAGAAGAAACATGTTTTTTTTATCAAATTGAGGACAGTAATGCTATGAATAATTAAAAATCTTTGCAAATTGATAGTTTCCAATTGATGAAGGTAGAGAGAATGGGACGACGTTGCCGTAGCGGAATCGTAATCGATGGAACTGAGAAGGAAAAGAACGAAGGTTTGAGACTTTTAATTTTCTGATTTCCGTGTAACGTAAAAAAAAGGATAACTTTGTTAAATTTATGACAGATGAGGGGCATTTTCGGGTAGGGAAAGTTTTTCTAGTACTCCCTCTTTTAAAGGGAGAAAGAATGTATGGCATCACAAGACATGAACTAGCATAGTTTTTTTTTTTGGGTAGATTTATAAGTTGTTATTTTTACATTAGTAAGAGGAGATTTTATCGGTGATGGGCCCTTATTGGGTGAATTGAACTTCTTCGGCTTAGGCCTTTAAGTTGCATTTTAAACGGTGAAAGACTCAGATTCACTAAGCAGCTGATCAGTCTTGGCCTGCAACTGCATGCTTGTTCACCTTGCTTTATCCCAAGTAAAAAAAAAATAATAAAAATAAAAATAAAAAAATAAAAAGAAAGAAAGAAAAAGGATTACCATTTTATCCATGGAAACCTAATTCAAAGCTCAATATGAAGGGAAAAAGTGCATAATTAACTCAATACTTTACATATAACTATTCCCAACTCCAAGAAAAGTATAATTATAGTTTTAAGGGCTAATTTTAGAAAACCTTCGAACCTTATGGGGTTTTGAGGAAATTACCATGAACTTTGGAAATAAAATTTTTGGGAATTATTTTTATTTCATAAAAAGCAATAAATATATATTTTACCAAAAATATTTTACAAAAATAATATTTTTATAGTAAAATATTTTTAGAAAATTTCAAAAATCATTTTGCTTACAAATAAAAGTCTTTATTTAAAAAATATTTTAAAAGTATAAAAATAATTATTATTTTACCAATTTATTAAAAGTGAAAAATGAGTTGCATGTGTAAAGTTACAAGCAAAATCAAGCAGCTGCAACTGTAAGTTATAAAACTTAAAAATTTGAAACATAGTTACAATTATAGTTACATGTAAGAATAGTTACAACGTCTGAGTTGCAAGCTACCGCACGTCACCTAAACTATAGCATATAAAATGCTGAAGTCATGTCATTTTCGCACATTCACTTTTTCATTTGTTCACAGATCATCCATTACCACCATCATGCCAAAGAACAACATAAGATTTTCCATCAATCAATAATAAAATAAGAAATATCACCAACAAACCAAAAAAGTCCAAGCTAACACTCCAACACTAAATCCAAGCATATAAAGTTCATCATATAAATCACAAATATCACACTTAAGCCCAAGGAGCCTTTCAGTAATGCATCACAGTAACTTTATACTCCACAACCGCATCACCTTTTTCCAAATCAAAGAAATAAGTCTTTACCAAAGCAAAGCCGGTGGCAAACCTAAACAACCCACTCCCTCCAATAACGGGCAGCTCCCTTACCGGGTGCATTACCGGGTTTCGCCCGAGAACCGTTAACACGCTTCCCTTGTACTTCCCTTCAGTAAAATACAAGTTCATGGCCATCAAAAAGCCCGCCTCGCCTTGGGCCGACCCAGCATGCATCCCCTGTGCCCGGCCCAACTGGGTTGAGTTTGGGCTTGGGCCTTGGGTCAGAACATTGTCGATCACCGTTACCATGCCAAACAAAGTGGTGTTGTCAAGGGGCTTGGTGACCGGGACAGCGGTGGGCTTTGGCCCGCTGACGATTTCTTGGTAGTAAAAGTGGAGATGGCTGAGCTTTCGTCTTAGATGGGCCTTAAATGGGCTTGGGCTTGTTTTGATGACTGTGGCTGATTTGCAGTCAACATTGAGGAGGAGGAGGAAGAGGAATAGGAGGACAAAGAGAGACTTGGCCATTTTGAGAGATGCGTTTGTATGTGAGTTTGTGATTTTGTTCACTATATATAGAGGGGAAAAAATTTACCCGGTAGTTGTTAACTTTGGCTTTGAGTTCATATCTCTAAACTTATGGTTTGCCAATAATAACATCACTTCTACACGTAGGCCCCTTGCAAGGTAATTATCTAAAATGGAAAGGTATTATGTTGTATAGGACATCTAAGGAAATTTCATCATTCTAGAACACACAATTGGTACCGGTGTTATTGGCCTATATCACATGTTTCAATATTTTTCTGCAGTTGAAGGATTGTCGTTTTGTTAGTCATTGATTTGGATACTCTCTACTGTCCAAATATAGTGAAGAAACCACTAATTCTAATTCAACTAATTAATTATTTAATGAATAGTTACAAAGTATGGTCATTCAGTCTAAATATAATGCTTATCATATATCCCTGTGATTACACTAATTCCTATTTTACACTCTAAAGATAAATAATAATGATGCATTAAAAATTAATGATTAGAAGTAAAATAAATGATTTCTTCACTTTTTTTTAACACAGGTTACAATCAAAATCCATTTAATAAACACATTCACGTTTGTGATCGGTCATTGTCCAAGCATGTAGAGGGCTTATTGTTGATTATCAAAGGACATAAAAAATGCACTTGTGACGTGTGGGGGTTGCAGAAAAGGGTGGGAAGTCTCCGTCTAATTTTACTAGTTTTATTCCCATGCCCATGCTCATGCTTATTATAATTGCATTGATTGTGGATGGTGGGGGAGTACAGATTCTCTCAGAATGCCCACGATGCGGGCGTTTTAACGCTCATTACGGAAGTCACGAGGGCACTTCCGTAAATGAGCATGGAGAATATTGAAACTCGAACCCGCGCAGTCGAGGGTTACGATAGGATCTGTACTCGATGGTGGTGTACAACTCGGCTTGACGTTGACGGTTGGGCTTCCCCAACAATAAATAAATAAATAAATAAAAATAAAATAATATTAATTAATAAATAATGGAAAAGTTATTTTTAACCCCACATTTAACATAATGTGCTTCCCACCCACCAGAAATAAGTCAAATGCCTTCTTCCTCTTGGATCCAAAAAAAAAAAAAAAAAGGAAAAGAAAAGAAAAGAAAAGAGAACCATCTCTCTGGTTTCACATGTATTTCTAAATACAAGTATGGTGCATGTGCGTTGCACATGTGTCCATTTTCATGTTTATATGCAGACTATATATGCACATTGCAATGATAATTTTATGTATCTGATATATATTTTTATTCTATATTAGTATTTCAAATTAGTTCGATTTGGGTTTGACCATTTATTATATAATAGTATTTCATTGAAGATAACTTTTATAATAAACTAATAACTCAAGTTCAAAATTTCTTAGTTAGAAGATAACTTGTTCGATTTGCTTTTGAAAAGCTCCTTTATTGTCTCGAGATTTATAATTAATCGGTTGTTTGCATAATTTCATGAATAAACAGCTACGTTTAGTTTCATGAATTTTAATTATAATATAAGAGTTAAGAAGCTAAAATAGATCACCAATGCAAGCGTTCACATCATTCTTCCTCGATCAAATTAACATTCAGTTTCAAAGATTAAACAACAAACCTAATTCTTCTATTCAAAGTTGGAAACAAAGATAAAAAGATGAATAGATCCGGGACCTTGTAAAATTATAAATATGCTCTTTGATTTTTTTTCTTCATTAAATTTTATCCCACCAACACTTTTAGAGAATCTAATAAGAATATGATGCTATAGTTTATTAAATTAACTTAGTTATTACTTAAATTATTAAATTAATTATAATTAACTTACTAATATGGAATAAGTTTAGCCTCGAACCGATAAGCTACATAATTAACACATGAATTTCTTTTTCCTCCTTTAATTCAATGCATGTAATCATGTAAAAATCACAAAAAACCTCATAGTTAGCAAAATCCCATACGAACATAGTTTGAGACCAAAACAAAATGCGAAAATGGACAGAAACTTTAATTATTATTTATTAATGAATTATGTATATTTATATCATCTCCAAAAAAGGGCAAAAAATAAATGAACACCTTTAATATCTCAATGTGCGGCAATGATGATCAAGAAAAGAACATGGAAATTATAAAGATTGCAGAGAAAGCGAGCTCGAGGATGACGAAGCCGCGAGGGCAGAAGCGAGCTAGGTTTGGCTCCTTTCTTCCAATCTAAATTTTGATTATGAATTAGAATGTTTATGGGAGAAATTTGGCAAAATTTTGTTGTTATTTATAGTGATTTGGTGGGAGAGGAATAGTTGTAAATTTTTTTATCATTAGCGCAAATAAAGTTATGTTTAATGTTTGGAGGAGTGTTACGAGTGGTTGGTTACTTTATAAATTGATGGCAATCAATTAGAAAGTTATGAAAAATTGAGTCTGTATGTCTTCATGTATGTATGCATGGATGTGCAAACAATGGGGAGGTAATGAAAAATTGAGCATGTATGTAGCTTCATGTACGTATGAATACATGTGTTGGAGGGCATTCTAGATAGAACTGTTTTAACTTGACAATCCACTTTTATAATAGTATTAGTTAGATTCCTAGAATTTCCTTACCAGTTCATCACTCTCAACGTTTCTTCTCTTTCATCTATTTCATGAACCTGTGGATCCTCTTTCCTCCTCCTCTCTCAACCATCATCTCTTCTGCTTCATCGCCAAACTCTCATCCGCTGTCCCGCCCTTTGTTGTAGGATGCCTATCCACCTTGTCCACTCCTCCACCACTGCTGCTTGTCAGAGTGGAGCCGTGGTGGGGCCAAAAAAACTTTTTATGAAAACAATTTTCTGGTCGTAATAATTGGTTTTTATTACAAAAATATTTTAATGAGATCCCCATGAAGTTTGGCCTTCTTGAGACAATGACCTAAAAGTTTGGAAATATTACTTAGCCCCAAAATGTTTTTTAGATAATTCCAGAAAGTTGGGGGCTATTTGAAATACATTCAGAGAAATGCAAAAATTATGAGGGTTAAATAAGACATTCTGAAATTTTTGGGTGTTATCTTCAAGTGGACCAAATTTCTTAAGGTCTCTTTTTGAAATTTATCCCTTATTGATACCTTATCCTTCGTAGAGGGGGTTTGGGAGGGCTTTTTTTTTTCAAGCTTATAAGTTTGGGAGGGCTTATATTTATAAAACTTGTACCGGTAAAAAATTATTTCTTAGTCAAAGAAAATATTGGCATTTCTAATCTATTATGATTTTTGCTATTTTTGTTTTGGTATCTAATTCAACACATTTAAACTAAGAGGTATGCAATCTAGCCAAAAATAGTCTAAGAAAATATTAGCATTTCTAATCTTTCATGTAAACAAGGATTTCATATGAATAATATATAAAGTTCGACATTAGAGAACAAATCATTCACACGTTATTTTTTTGGCATACGGCTACACTCTCTCTCATAACGAAAGAGTAGCTAAAAGTTTAGGGTTTTTGATACTAGTCCCTTTCATCTTTCATATTTTGAAACTAGTCCCCCAATTCATAGAAATTGCTATTAGGTCCTTCAAAGCTTAAGTTAATTGGAATTAGTCCCTCAAATCATTAAAATTGCTACTAGGACCCTCAAATCTTAAGTTATTTTGAAATTAGTCCCTCAAACCAAGAGTAAAAATAGTAAATAAATACAAATTAGTCACTTAAAATCATTGAAATTGCTATTAGATTCCCAAATTCTCATAAGTTATTTTAATTCCACCGATTCCTACTTTTACTCTTGATTGGAGGAACTAATTTAAAATAACTTAAGATTTGGGGATCTAATAACAATTTTAATGATTTGCAATTTCATAATTTGATGGACTACTTTCAAAACATGAAAAATATTAGGGGCTAATACAGAAACCCCAAAAGTTTAAGCTAACGGTTAATGGACAAGCCTCGTTTTTCAAGGGATTTTCACCCCAGCTGTGTTCAACTTCGTGAAGAAGTTCCTTTCCTTATTCAATTTGGGGGAAATAAAATTTGTATTGTTTTGAGGTGAACTTAGGAGAACTAGGGCGAACACTCTATTCTCTAAAGCATTCCCAAACAGGGTGAACTAGAGTGAATAGTTTCCCCTAATTTCTCTTCTCTCCTATTCCCCTCAATCTAAATAAGCCCTTTAAAAAGTTTAAATAAACACAGCTAGTCGATCTGCCACTATAAGGTGTTAGACCCTTATTAGTATTACCACTAAATTAATTTATTAACACTTAGACCCCAACAAATAATGTTATTTCTCTACTATCAATACCTAAAACATGAATCTCTAGTGACATCAATGTATTGTGGATAGATCCTTTGATATTTTAGTATGTTGCAGATGGATATCATGTTTCTCTTATAAGGTTGTGTTTCGCAATTCCACTAACTCGATTATGGTCTTAAGAAAGTTAGTTCAGCTCCAAGTTGGAGGCGGTTCAATTCCGGGCTTTGAGTTCCGTTGCATTGCAAGAAATCATTCCCGCCATTCTCCTTTCCAGTGAACTCCACGTGTCTGCTCCGGCTACGAAGCGGTGGAGAACAGTTCCGAAGTACACTTCTTGCTTCGACTTCATTCATACACTTGTCAGCTCAGTTAGTGAAGGCAACGTGTTAAACGTGTATAAACCAGGCTTTGAATTGGACCAGTTTTAGCCAAATAAAAATTAGACTCTTAACAGGGTTAGTTCCACTAATTTGGTTAGTGGAGGCCCTGGAGGGGTAGCCAAACGCTCCTTAAGGGCCTGTTTGGTTGATAGGAAGTATTAGAAGTAAGAAGTTCATCAAATCTATTACTTCTGAAATTATGAAGTAGGAAGTAGCGAAAGTACTACTTTTTTTGTTTGTTTCGTAAATTTTTGAAAGTAGAGGAAATAATATTTCTTTCACTTCATTAACTTTTTTTGTTTGGTAGCAATTATAAATATTATTAGGAAGAGAAAAATATGATCTTTCGGGATTTTATTTAGAGTATGAGAATATCCATATAATAACAAAAAAGATTTTATTCCTTAACTGACTCAATTTCATCTACTTCCGAGGTACTTCCGATCATTGAGGGGAGGAAAAAGATTTAAGAAGTAGAGATGACACGTAGACGCCACATCAGCTTCTAAGGAAGTACCGGAAGTAGCTTTTTCAGAGAAACAAACATATTTTTCTTCTTGAAAGTAGCAGAAATGACGCATATTTCATCTACTTCACCTACTTCATAGCTACTTCCATGCAAACAAACAGGCCCTAAGTGTTGAACGTACGTACATTCCTTATAAAACAGATACATATAACATAGAGATAGGTTTATTTCAGAGAAAAAAACAATTAAATGCTAATTAAAAAAGATTAGAGATGATAAGTGCTAGCTCTTAACTGGATGTCCAGTTATGGCTCTCTCAAACAAAAGAAAGCAACTGAGTACCAGGATCCAACTAGTAAACATAATAAAATTTATAATGGATCAACATGATAATTAAACTATGTTACTATAAGCCCATAAGGCCCATAACCTTAATCAACCCACAAGAACTGGACTCGACTGCATAACAGTAACATTATACTCCACAATTGCATCCCCAGTCTTCAAATCAATCCAATGAGTCCTAGCCAATGCATACCCTCTAGCAAACCTAAACAGCCCACTCCCTCCAATAACGGGCATCTCCCTTAACGGGTGCATCGGGGCGTTGCGCCCAAGAACCGTTAACACGCTCCCGTTATACTTCCCTGCAGTAAAATACAGGTTCATTGCCTGCATGAATCCAAGCTCCTCTAAAGCAGCATTTGCATACATCCCTTGTGCACGGCCGACGGGCTTTGAGTTAGGGTCTGGGCCTTCGGTTAACAGATCATCCATCATCATGATAACACCGAAAAAAGATGAAGGGTTAGGGGGTTTAGTTACAGGAACTGCAGTTGCATTGCGACCACTTACAATATCGTGGAAGTAGAAATGCAGGGAAGTGAGCTTTTGGCGATGTATCGGTTCTTCTGGGACATCGATGGTTTTCGAGAACTCGTTAGGATTTTCACCGAAAATGGTAGGAATGAAGGGAGATAATAATAGTAGAAACAGGAGAAAGGGGGATTTGGTTAGAGAGAGAGCCATTTCGAGGGAATGTGCTTGGTGATGGGATTTGCCCAGCAATCAATATATAGAGGTGCAGCATTTAAGATTAGATTTAATGTTGAAGATCAATTAAGTTATGTAAAGGTTCGCTAGTTATCATTCATATCCTATAATTAGAGAGAGCAACATTCATAAATTGAAAAAAAAAAAAAAGTTTCTTCTAAATTTTTGTTAAGTTGAATCTTGGCTTAGATGCTACGCTTGTGGAGTGCCTCTCAAGCAAAGCATAGGCTAGAACTTTGAAGTACTCTCGAAGACACATTATGATTGTTGGTGACCACTTTTCCCTCTTTGGCACATGAAATACATAAGATGTACGATTTTAAGTAGTAGTTCTGTTAAAGTTGATTAAATTTTTGAGAAATGTTGCTGATAAAGTTTCTCTTTGCGGGCTGAATAATGGGCCACAGACGGCTATTCGGCCCCTAATATGGATCCAAAAATAAGCCCGCTCCGGCATTGGTTTCTCAAGTAGGATTGGATTGTGCTAAAATTTATAACCATTTAATTTTAAGGACAAAGTTTTGTCATAGCCCTCGCCTGAGAAAATATCAAGTGGATCTGATTCATAATATTAAATATGCATCAAAGAGATGTGTAGGCGTTAAAAATTGCTTATCAGTGCCCGAACGAAACTCGTGACGGTGGGTTAACAACCAACAACCCATTCGACAAACCGGCGCCGATTGACTATGCATAAGCAGCGTAAAAGCGGGTCCTTGAACACGAAATGGGTCAACAAAGCGTCACGAATCAACGAGGCTACGTGTTATGGAATGAATCCAACAAGCAAAGCTTCAACGAGATTGATCGGGCCCAAACATCAACGAGATCGGTTTGAACTTGACCGATCGTCACCTAAATCGTTGGCGGGATGAAACCAATCAAGTGAACCAAGCACGGACTTAGAGCGGCGGCGACAAGATCGGAATAAGCGTCACGGAAAAGTCCGAAAACCAAACCGAAGCCAAAGCGGCGTCGGCGAAACCGGACACCGTTTGGTGTCCGACAATGGCGGACACAAATGGTGTCAATCAACGGACACCAAAATGTCATGGCGGACACCCGCTGATGTCGGCGAGGCGACACCATTTGGTGTCGGCGAGGCCGGACACCAATGGTGTCCGGCCGCCGAAGCCCTCCTCTTGTTTTCCTATAAATAGTGAGGGGGTGCTCATTTGAAGGAGGGGGGATTAAGGTTGGATTTTTGCTGGATTTTCTGATATTCTTGAGAGAGCCCTCGCGAGATCTACGAGCCGTCGACGCATAGTTCCGAGCACCGACGAGCACATCCGATCTAAAAAACCGTGAGGTAAGCGAACTCGGGTCGGCTACAGATAGCGCCGTGATTTCTCCTAGTAGATCTCACCCGCTCGTGATCCTCTCCCGTGAGTCGCGATCCCGGCGATCCTCTCGCCGTGAGTGTGATCCCCTGGTCGTCGTTTCCTTCGTGAAGCGAGCCCTGCGTCTGTAGTTCCAGAACCCGGGTTTCCACCTGGATCTGAATTGCGCGGTAGTCCACGGACGAACAAAAAGTCCCCGGCACAGGCAAAGAACCCACGCAAGCGAGGATCCCGTAAAATAGAGATCCTCGTGTTTGTTCACAAAAGGAAGAAGTTGTAATTTTTGTTTTCATTATGCGCTGAAATAAAGGCATTTCTTTTGTTCTGAATTTTGTTGTAGGCCAACGAAGCTGTAAACAAATTCAAACGAGCAATGAATAACAAGTCTACTTTTACCGCGAACAAGCTGGCGACCACAGTGGGAACCAGCGGCTTCGCAAAGAAGATCGAGTATAAGCAACAGCGGATCCGATCCGGTCATCGAGGAGGTCGAGTTCGAGTTCGACCAGAAGAAGTATGAAGAATACCTCTCCTCCTCGTCCAGATCCAGTTCCCCCCGCAAATCCAAGATGGTCTCCGCTGCAAGGAAGACCCGATCGGCCTCGGATGCGGAGGCGAGAAAATCCACCACCACCGCTGTCAAGACTGCAGACGACGGTGGTTCCCCGGCCCTAGCAACGGCCAAACCTTGAGAACCCTGTTTTCCGCGAAGTCGATTCCGCCAATGGCGTCGTGACTCTCTCCAAGAGAGCCCGTCAGAGGCGACGTCAACGCCTGGCAAAACAAACCGCCCAGGCGAAAGAATCAATGGATGGGGTTCGCTATGAAGCGGATCTAAGATCCAGGTTAACTCAGAGGTTGAAATCTGAGATTGTAGCCGACTCTGGCGTAGCGAATGGGTCCGAGTTAAACGGAACCGTTCTACGCTTCAGGAGCGTATCCGGAAGCGCCGCGCACTCCTCGCGCAAGCAAGGGCTTTGGTGCAACAAGCCCGCGAGTTGAAGAAGGAGACGGCTAAGAAGTCGTCAACGAGTCGGCTAGTTTGGAAGCCCAAGTCTGTCGACACTTCAAATCCGACGAACCCGGCATCCAAGCCCAGCTCTGCCAGCAGGCCAACTCCTACTCCCGTGCTCAAATCAAAAATTGTGAGCACTTCAACAGAAGTGATGCCGAAGTTACCTCCGTCGCACTAAACTTCGTGAAGCCAACTCTGCGCCCGACCGGTGGAAGCTACTGTCAAGGATCGCCTGGGTCCACTAAAGGAATCACGGGTCACTCCTGATACAGGGGGTCGCACTCACGAAGACAAGAAGATTCCTGCGGCTTTGCATACCGGATTGAAAGTTGAAGTCCGAGAGTCCCCTGAAACTTCACGCTCACATAAGCGGAAGACAAGGAGAGTTACTTTCGGTAGTTTTGGTCATTCTCGGAAGGAGGCGGCTCGTCGGCGGCGGCGGCGTTATACAGAAATCGCACCAACACGGCGGTGCTCGGTTCACCCACCGACGAGCTGTACTACCGTGCAAGGGATACGAGAAAATCTCGAAAGGATTCCCCTAAATCGTCATGTTTGTGCTATAAGCTCATCAAGACAGTGCTCTCGGAATGTAATTGTTGTCGAGGAACTCCAGAAAGAGTCTCGGTCTTTCAGAGACTTAACACCAACACGCCGAGACCTAGGTCAAGGCGATTCCGCAGAAGGATGGCATCCCAAGAGGATGAATTGCCAGAAGTCACTAATAATATGACTGGCAAAGAACCATCGTCAAGAACTATTCCTAGCGCATCGCAACGGTTAACTCGTTTGCGGTCCGGGACTATTCGACGGTCCAATTACGACAAGCTCTTGAGAGGGCTACCTTCAGAGGAGGAAGTATCGGTATTTAGATGCGGCAATGGCATCCGACAATACGACTTCTAGTGATGGACAACCCGAAAAGCGCTTATGATCGTGTGCATCGGTGGCCAATCTTTGGATGAAGCGTTAAATAAACAACGGAAAACTTCAAATTAGAGATGGAGTTGGCCATGCGGACAATGAGAGAAATGCATGACCAACAGATCCAAGCTCTAACAAAGCATCGAGGGAATCAAGTCAACACATCGATGTTGATCAAGATGACAACGACTTCGGTCGGGAGGAAGCTCGAAGATGATAACCCCCGAACCCCTTGTGGCATTTGCTCATGAGAGAGAAGATTAAAGACCTCGAGAGCAAAATTAACTTCGTTAATTTCCGCCCAAGAGGTGAAGAAGACGGTATCCCTTGCCCATACCGGGGTGGGAATCAATCCCATACCCTTCAAAGTTTAACTTAATAAACTTTACACCATTTGTGGTAAGGGCTCCCCGACCTACCTTGATTTACTTCAAATCACACCTCGGGGTTATTTCTGGCAATGAACCCCTGATGGTTCGGTCATTCGTTGGCACCCTTCGTGGAGCTGCCTTCGATTGGTACCGCCGTCTTAAACAGGGGAGCATCAACAGCTGGGACGATATGGAGTCCTTGTTTCTCTCAACTTCTTTGATGGCGATACCGAGGTATCCATTGGAGCGTTACTCGGGCGAAGGATGGAAGCGTAGATACCTTTGTCAGCGATTAAAGTAACAAGGCAATGAATTGCCGGGATCCGATAACAGAGGAGTTCATCCTCCAGACCTGCCACAGTAATTTGTCGATAGACGTGCTCGAAGCAATGGGGACGGCACCATCTATAACGTGGAAGGACTTGAAAGTTCGTGGAGAGCAAGCTGAAAGGTTCCTTAAAAGGAAGCGAAGAGCCGGCCGGCGACAAACACGAACATGAGAATTTTGTACCCTTGGCGAGAGGCAAAGGCGCCGGCAAAGGCTGTAGGCGCCAATCAAACCGCCGCTGCACAGCGGCAATCGCCAGCGACTGCGTCCACGGCAATCGCAGCCTCAATGGCGCCGGCAAACTCAGAATCAGAAACCTTCTGGTTCGAGATTTCCCAAGAATTACTCGTTCAAGGATGAGGAAGTTCGGGCATTTTCAAATACCTTACGGAGAACAATAAGATCCGTTACCTCCATTGTGAACCAAGAGGAGGCAAACAAGATTCTGATCTAAATGCTGCGCTTATCACGAGTAGTACATCATCCTCTGAAGTTACGCTATCATCTCGGGGACAAGATCCAAGCCTTGATCGGCGTTGGAGTCATCACTTCAAAACCTTCTAAAGAAAGAAGGTGGGGCGAATCACGATCTCTATAAGCTTGGATCAGTTCCTTTGGATTGGTTTCAACCGACCCCAATTGTGAAGGTAGGAGTAAAGGCGGTGAATGAAGATCCTCACGGGACGCGTGAGAAGGGACTCGTACCACACGCGGCGGCAAGCGGAGAAATCCTTTGGGTCCACCGATTTGTTGGAAGGCGATCGGTGGACGGCGTCTTCGGCAAAAGAAGTCCAAGGAAAAGGCAAATTATGCCAAGCGCGGCAATTCGAGAAAAGGGCGATGAAGAAGTGGCGACCTTCCATTTCTGGAGGATGAGCGAAGTCTTTGCCACAAAGGTGAGCACGAATACAACTACAAATATCCGAGATTCCAAACCGAATCGCGAAGGCGTTATCACGAGCTGGGGGTAGCCATGACTCCTCCCGTGCGAGGAAAAGGACAACGTGACGGTTGCTAAAAGCGGTAGCGGCCTCGAGTCGGGAAGCTCAACTCGGCGATCCGATTCAATCGCCCGATTGTAAGGGATAGGCAGGAACATCGTCAGCTCTCCATACCGTTTTGGCGTCATGGCCGGTTGGCAAACATCGGCGAGAATAACTCTCTGAGTTGCTCCGATTGTCAAAGGAAGGAAGCTCTACAAGCTACGGCTTCGAGAGAGTGTTTCTCACTCGGATCAAACCGATTCGGAAGAATCGCGGCAATGCAACTGCGGCTAAAGACTTGCCTGCATCACCTTTACAAAGGAGGATATGCGGACCAAGAATTCCAAGCACGATAGGCGCTATACTTTCTGGGTATATTGGTTCTAGCGAAGTCAACGGATCCAAGTCGATCCGGGTTCGGCTAATGAGCATCATGCCCTGCGCCTTATGTATCATCTTGGAATCCTGCGCGATGGTACAGCACACAATGATATCTGGATTTAACACCGGTGGGTCTGCCCTTGGTAAAATTCGGATTAAATGCCAAATGGGGGACTTAAAGTCCGAAGTCACTTGCTACGTGATTGACGCAGAGACTTCCTATAATTTATTGTTGGGTCGACCCTGGATCCACAATAATGTTATAGTCCCATCCACTCTTCATCAGTGTCTCAAGTATGTAGACACAAATAATGAGGTCAAGACGGTGGTCGCGGACAAACAGCCGTTTAAGGGGGTAGAGAATTATTTTACTGATTCTCTCCTCTACGGTAATGAGTCCGAAACTGAATCATCGGCCCAAGGCACGGACAGCGGTGAAGAAGCTGATTCCGAAGCCGGGCTTGGTTATAGTGGAGGTTTTGTTTTAAATAACATTGTACCCCTGGTAATCAATCTTGACGAGGAAGAATCGTCAGATGAACATTGTAATTGGCAAATCGCCGATGAATCAATAAATGACGATTTAGAGTACCCTTTGTCTTTGAATGATGTAATGACAGGTTTATACAACGATCCTGAATTGCACTTACCAACTCGGTCATCTTGCTTTACACAAAAGCGGTTAGAGATTCCTTAGGGACAGCTTCGTCATCCCACGAAGATCAAGTAGTGAAAAAGACTTGGTTTACGGAAAAGGAGATGCGGTTCCAACGCCGAATCATTTCTTAGAAGAAGATGAAAATGACAACGGGCCTATCCTCCACACATTCAGATATAGTCCAGAAACACTGGGTATCATGAAGAAATGGGGGTACGACTTGACACAAGGAGAAGGTCTATGTTTCGGGCGAGGTCCTCGAGTCCCTCCTAAAGCGGCATATGTCCCAAAAGGGAAGCCGGATAACTACTATGCATTGAAGGGTTGGGATCTGAATCCTCCTCGGAAGATGAATGCTCATGGTGATTGATAATAATCCACCCAATGAGGGAGGCGGACATTATACGATTCTTGACTTGGGATTACGACACCGACCTGGAGAAGCTTTCAAGGCTTTGATGTCAAATATGGCTACGGTTGATCCTGCTACTATCGAGGGTGATGAAGATATGCCAACATGGGAAGACCCATGGATCCATCAACTCAGAGAGCAGTTTGGGGATAGATTCGAACAAAGAGAACCCCCTACTAAGGAAGAGGTAACCCAGGCTAATATGGGTGATGAGGAGCATCCTAAGCTCATAAACATCAGTAATACTCTTCCCTCGGAAGAAAAGGAAGAGTTGATCGCCCTAATCAGGGAATATATCGATGTATTTGCACGAGCTACGAGGATATGCGGGACACCGACCCTAATGTGGCGACACATCGCCTCAACATCAACGTGGATGTCAAACCTGTCAAGCAATCACAAAGGCGGTTTCGTCCACAAATCTTACAGGCGATCGTAGACGAAGTAAAGAAACTCATAGAATCGGGATTCATCGAGGAAATTCAACATCCGGATTGGGTGGCGAATATAGTCCCGGTCATGAAGAAGAATGGTTCGATCAGGATCTGTGTTGACTACAGAGATCTGAACGCTGCTTGCCCAAAAGACGACTTCCCTCTTCCAATCACCGATGTCATAGTCGACAATACGTGTGGATTCGAGAGGATGTCCTTTATGGATGGCTTTTCGGGGTACAACCAAATCAAGATGCACCCCGATGACGCCAAACACACAGCGTTCAGAACGCCCATCGGTATATTTTGCTACACGGTCATGCCATTCGGGTTAAAGAACGCCGGCGCCACATATCAGCGAGCAATGACTAAAATTTTCCAGGATTATCTCCGGAAAACAGTCGAATGCTACGTCGATGACTTGGTGGGTGGCAAAGTAACAAGAGATCACATCAAAGATCTTAGAGCGGTATTGAGCTCATGCGGACTCATCAATTAAAGATGAACCACGCCAAATCCTTCCTTGGGATGTCGGTGGCAAGTTCACCGGCTTTGTCGTCACCGACAAAGGAATCCACGTCGATCGACAAAGTGAAGGCAATTCAAGAGTTGCAACCTCAGAAATCGAGAGAACTTCGGGGGTTACAAAGGCGATTGGCATACATCCGGCCGGTTCATATCGGACCTATCACGGGAAGTGCCAACCATTTTCTAAGTTAAACAAGAAGAGTATCGTTTATTTGGGGCGGCGCTGTCGGCGTTTGAAGAGATCAAATCGTATCTCGCTAAACCTCTGTTCTCGTCGCCGCATGTCCGGAAAACCGTTCGATCTACGTCAAGGCAGCGGATCACTCGTTAAGCGCCTTACTGCGCGGGGCGGCGGCGGTCGCGAGCAGGCGATGTATTACGAGGCGAACATTGGTGGGCGAGAGTCTCGATACCCAATGGTGCGGCGGTGCCTTGCATTAGTGTTCGCGATTCGCGACACTATTTAGTGGACGGGCGATTTATGTTATCTCTAGCGTAAATCCGGTCCGAATCTTTATGACCGGTAGGCTTCAATGAGTTGGCGTTTGGCAAAATGGGCCTTGCTCTTGTCCCAATCGACTGCACTTCAAACAGTCGGTCAAAGGGCAAGCGATTTGCGATCTCTTGGTGCCAACCCGACAACGGGCCGGTTGAGGTATATGATGATCTTCGGATGAAGTCGGGAAGTCAACACTACGTCGCACCAACAAATATGGTGATTGTATTTTGATGGAGCTTCGGGCCACTAATGTAGCAAGTACCCGGACGTTCTAAAATCTCGCGGTCGGAGTTGTCTTGATTCCAGGGAATCATGTCATGCCCGTGCTTATTCACTCACGAACCTGTTCCAATAGCGTGGCGAATACAACGCGCTACTTATCGGACTTAGCTTTGCCAAAGAGCTGGGGGTCGAATATCTCGAAGCGTATGGCGATTCGCAACTAATAGTTAAGCAGGTTCGTGGTGACTACGAAGTCAGGAATCCGGATCTGATCCCCTATCATCAGATAGCTGTTGAAATGGCGAGCTCGTTCGAAGAGTTCTTCATTGAATATATCAGCGCCTCAAAAGCGCTTATGCGGATGCGGCGGCGTTAGCTGTGTCGTTAGCACAACCAGAGGCCGAGCAACTAGTTACGGTCAGGACTCATCAACTCTTCGTACCAATATATGATGGGGTACAAGAAGACAAAGGGATAGTTACCAAAGAGGCAAATGCAACCCAAACCAAGTTGGAGCCCCGAGATTGGCGCTTTCCTATCATCGATTCGTCTTACGGTATTCGCGAAGGCGTGAAGGAGAAGTCAATCCGTGAAGAGCTCCAAGATTCTTTTACGACGAGACCGGATGTTATATCGCCGGAGAATGCGGCGGTCTTTACTCCGATGCCTTTCAAACAAGGAGGCGAGAAGGGTCCTTCGGGAAACATGAAGGTGAATGTGGCACACCGGCGGTCCCAAGCTCTATGATCATATCGGGAGAATAGGCTATTATTAACAACAATGGTTAACAGGCCTTGTCGGCGTCTGAAATGCCAGCGTGTCAAATTCACGAATTATATGCATCGGCCTCTGGCGGTTGCATCCTTGGCCACATCACGGCCATTGAGACATGGGGAATGGGCGTCGTAGGTCCCATTTTTCGCCATCGGTTAAGGGAGATCGGTTTATTCTAGCGATCACCGACTACTTCTCAAGTGGGCGACAATCCGCTAAAAGAAGTAAAGGCGATACGTCATTAAATTTATCAAACACCATGTCATCTATCGACATGGTGTCCCAAACGGATCGTGCATGACAGCGGTCCCAATTCATCGGCAATTCCTTCATCGGGTTTTGAGAAATTCAAGATACAAGATGTCTCGTCGGCGGCTATAATCCAGCGACAAATGGATTAGGCGAAGTTCAACAAGACAATTATCAAGATTTTGTGAAGCTTGTGAAGAATAACAAGCGAGGCTGGGACGATAAGCTCGGAGGAGCACTACGGGCATATCGCTGCAGATGCGTCGCCAGCAGGAGCTACCCGTACTCTCTAGTCACGGGTGTGAAGCAATTCTCCGTTGGAAATCGGATTCGTCTCTTCGCGCCAGCCCTTTCAAGATGACGGCCAGAAGAACAACATCGAAGCGTCTCGAAGAGCTTGAGATGTTAGATGAGAAGCGCTGGAGGCTCAACGGCATTGAGTTCTATCAAGCGGGGATGTCGAGGGCTTTCAACAAGAAAGTTCGACGAGAGAACCTTTAAGGAGGAGATCTGCGTCCTGCTTTCGTGATCGATAATTCTCAACTCCAAAAGAAAGGTAAATTCGAACCCAAATGGGAAGGACCGTTTATAATGACACAGGTCTATTCAAGCGGTGCATATCATATATCACCGCGGAATGGCGAACGTTATCTTAATGGAAGTTTACGAAAAATATTATACTTAATACATTCGGGATAACCCGTTTTGATGGGAAGTTCCTCGAGAATATCTCACTCATTTTCATGAGGATAACCCTAAGTTATTGTGTTTTCCTCCAAAATTCTCTCACCAATCAAATTCATTGGCGGTGGGCCCACTAAAATCTTCTGGTCCAACCTGACAAAATCCCTCTCGATTCCCTCCACGAGCGAGAGGTCCACTTCAAATTCAGTTGCAATCTTACGGTGAAAGCTATCCGTACCCTTCCAAGATTCTCGGTGGAGATCCCATTCTTAGTTTCTCATCGGAAATAGAATACATTCTTCCTTTCCCACATTTTACGGAGATAGAATACATTCTTCCTCTCGAAAGCAGAGATAGAATACATTCTTCCTCTCTTGTCTTAGATTCTCGGTGGAGATCCCTCTTAGTCTCATCTTTCAAGAGTCTCAAAATGGAGATCCCATTTTTAGTCTCTCCCCTTGAAGCAGGGACAAAAATCCTTCCTTTCCAATATCCAGGAGATAGGAGACAAGATCCTCCTTCCTCTCCATCAAATAAGAGATATGATACAAAACCTTCCTCTCTTATTTCAAATTAGGTGAGATAGGAGACAAAATCCTCCTTCCTCTCCACATTAGGAAATAGAATACATTCTTCCTTTCCCACATTTCATCAGGAGATAGGAGACAAGATCCTCCTTCCTCTCCATCGGCAAGAGATAGGATACACGCTGCATGCCACGGTCAAATTCACGCCAATTATATGCATCGCCCCGAAAGCAGCTTGCATCCTTCGCCACATCCCGCCATTCGAGACATGGGGAATGGACGCCGAGGTCCCATTTTTCCGCCATCGCTAAGGGAGATCGGTTTATTCTAGCGACACCGACTACTTCCAAGTGGGTCAAGCAATCCCGCTAAAAGAAGTAAAGGCGAAGTACCGCCATTAATTTATCAAACACCATGTCATCTATCGACATGGTGTCCCAAGACGGATCGCATGACAACGGTCCCTAATTCATCGCAATTCCTTCATCGTTTTATGAAATTAAGATAAGATGTCTCGCCGACAAATTTATAATCCAAAGAAGAAATGGATTAGCCGAGGCGCTCAACAAGACAATTATCAAGATTTTGTGAAGCTTGTGAAGAATAACAAGCGAGACCGGGACGATAAGCTCTGAGGAGCACTCGGCATATCGCACAACCAGACGCACGCCAACAGAGCTACCCCGCACTCTCTAGTCTACGGTGTGAAGCAATTCTCCGCTGGAAATCCAGATTCGCCTCTTCGCGACGCCTTTCAACAGATGACGATCAAGAACAACATCGTAAACGCCTCAAGAGCTTGAGATGTTAGATGAGAAGCTCGAGGCTCAACAAATGCATTGAGTTCTATCAGCCGTGATGTCGAGGGCTTTCAACAAGAAAGTTCGACAGAGAACCTTTAAGGAGGGAGATCTCGCCCTCGCCGCCGACGGCCGATAATTCTCAACTCCAAAAAGAAAGGTAAATTCAACCCAATGGGAAGGACCGCTTATAATAGACACAGCCTATTCAAACGTGCATATCGCCTTTATCACACGTATGGCGACCGCAATTAATGCCGATAAACGGAAGTTTCAAAAATATTATACTTAATACATTCAGATAACCCGCTTTGATGGGAAGTTCCTCGAGAATATCTCACTCATTTTCATGAGGATAACCCTGTTATTGTGTTTTCCTCCAAAATTCTCTCACCAATCAAATTCATTGACGGTGGGCCCACTAAAAATCTTCCCGGTCCAACCACCAAAGAAATCCCTCTCGATTCCCTCCACTAACCAGAGGTCCACTTTCAAATTCTCGTTAGCAATCTTACGAAGTGAAAGCTATCCGCACTCTTCCAAGATTCTCTGAGTGGAGATCCCATTCTTAGTTTCTCATCGGGAAATAGAATACATTCTTCCTTTCCCACATTTTACCTCGAGATAGAATACATTCTTCCTCTCCAGAAGCAAGAGATAGAATACATTCTTCCTCTCTTGTCTTAGATTCTCGGAGTGGAGATCCCACTCTTAGTCTCATCTTTCAAGAGTCTCAAAATGGAGATCCCATTTTAGTCTCTCCCACTGGAAACAGACAAAAATCCTTCCTTTCCAATATCCGGAGATAGGAGACAAGATCCTCCTTCCTCTCCATCGGCAAGAGATAGGATACAAAACCTTCCTCTCTTATTTCAAATTCGTGAGATAGGAGACAAGATCCTCCTTCCTCTCCACATTAGGAAATAGAATACATTCTTCCTTTCCCACATTTCATCCTGAGATAGGAGACAAGATCCTCCTTCCTCTCCATCGGCAAGAGATAGGATACAAAACCTTCCTCTCTTGTTCATCCCACATTTCATCAGGAGATAGGAGACAAGATCCTCCTTCCTCTCCATCGGCAAGAGATAGGATACAAAACCTTCCTCTCTTGTTCATCCCTTACAGGAGATAGGAGACAAGATCCTCCTTCCTCTCCACATTAGGAAATAGAATACATTCTTCCTTTCCCACCTCAATCAATCTTAATCCGGTTCGATCATTCTCCGGTCAAAGAGGACACCAAGGTTCATCTTGGGGCATTTTATCGAAGCCTAAGAAGGGATAAAGCCAGCGCCTCACCGCGTTGCGGTTTAGTCTTTCTCGATTGAAGAAGACACGAGTTGATTAAGGGCATTTTATCGAAGCCTAAGAAGGGATAAAGCCGCGCCTCACTGCGTTGCGGTTTAGTCTTTCTCCGATTGAAGAAGACACGAGTTGATTAAGGGCATTTTATCGAAGCCTAAGAAGGGATAAAGTCAGCGCCTCACAGCGTTGCGGTTTAGTCTTTCTCGATTGAAGAAGACACGAGAGTTGATTAAGGGCATTTTATCCCGAAGCCTAAGAAGGGATAAAGCCAGCGCCTCACCGCAGCGTTGCGGTTTAGTCTTTCCGATTGAAGAAGACACGAGTTGATTACGGGGCATTTTATCTGAAGCCTAAGAAGGGATAAAGCCAGCGCCTCACAGCGTTGCGGTTTAGTCTTTCTCCGATTGAAGAAGACACGAGTTTGATTCGGGAATTTGATCCCGAATCCTAAGCGAGGGATAGGCGGCGCTAACTGCAGCGTCGCCGGGTTAGTCTTCCGTGAAAAGAGCGAAGCCTCGTTATTCAACATCGTAGCATTAAGTCTAAGAGAGTCTCATTCTTTTAGCACAGCGTCATGTGCGGAGCGGATCGAATAATCCGCGCTAGCCCAACTCAAGCGGTAGTTGGTAAAGGCTCATCAAACCCGTTGAGGGTCGGGTTGGCTAATAACCCTAAAGTCAACGCCTCACACGCTGCCGGTTTAGTCTTTCCGATTGAAGAAGACACGAGTTCGATTCAGGGGTATTTTATCCGAAGCCTAAGAAGGATAAAGCCAGCGCCTCCTGCAGCGTTGCGGTTTAGTCTTTCCGATTGAAGAAGACACGAGTTCGATTACGGGGTATTTTATCCCGAAGCCTAAGAAGGGATAAAGCCAGCGCCTCACCGTTGCGGTTTAGTCTTTCCGATTGAAGAAGACACGAGTTCGATTCGGGTATTTTATCCCGAAGCCTAAGAAGGGACGAAGTCTACGGTAACACGCTGTCGGGTGGTCTCTTGCCCGTAAAAGAGTACGTAAGCCTATGTATTCGATATCATAGCAACAAGTCTAGAAGAGTTCCATTCTTTAGCACAACGCCACGCGCGAACGGATCCCGATAATCCGCACGCTAGCCCAACTCAAGCGGTGGTTGGTAAAGGCTAATCAAACCCGTTGATGGTGAGGGTTTGCCAAAATCCTATAAGTATTATGGTTAATTATTTGAGGCGAAATAAAAGAATCATAATAAGCAATGAAGGAATAAATCTTATTCATTTGAAGCAAATATAGAAGGAGCTACAATTGTCGAGACAATTGATTCAAGCAAAGTTATGATAATACATCTAAATAAAAATCGTGAACGACTGGCCGAACAAAGAGGACGAAAAGTCTCATGACACATCGGACTTCATTGGCGCAATCGGTAATGTGAAGGAAGCAAGGTCGGCCTTGGCGGCTAATTTTCCTCTGGATCGCTCGAACCCGAGCCTTGGCTTCCTTCTCAAGTTCCTCTTGAGTTAGCGGCAATAGCGGCCGCATGTTCCCGACGCGTCGCCTCGAGGACTTGCTTCTCCGCGTTCGATGACGGGGTATTTTATCCCGGCCTAAGAAGGGATAAAGCCAACGCCACACGCTGCTGTCGGCTTAGTCTTTTTCCGATTGAAGAAGACACCGAGTTCGACTCGGGTATTTTATCCCAAGCCTAAGAAGGGATAAAGCCAACGCCACACGCTGCTGTCGGCTTAGTCTTTTTCCGATTGAAGAAGACACCGAGTTCGATTCGGGTATTTTATCCCAAGCCTAAGAAGGGACGAAGCCCACGCGGTAACACGCTGTCGGGTGGTCTCTTGCCCGTAAAAGAGTAATGGCCTATGTATTCGATATCATAGCAACAAGTCTAGAAGAGTTCCATTCTTTTAGCACAACGCCATGTGCGGAACGGATCCGATAATCCGCGACGCTAGCCCAACTCAAACGGTAGTTGGTAAAGGCTCATCAAACCCGCTGAGGGTCGGGTTGGCTAATAACCCTAAAGTCAACGCCACACGCTGCCGGTTTAGTCTTTTTCCGATTGAAGAAGACACCGAGTTCGACTCGGGTATTTTATCCCGGCCTAAGAAGGATAAAGCCAACGCCACACGCTGCTGTCGGCTTAGTCTTTTTCCGATTGAAGAAGACACCGAGTTCGACTCGGGGTATTTTATCCCGGCCTAAGAAGGATAAAGCCAACGCCACACGCTGCTGTCGGTTTAGTCTTTTTCCGATTGAAGAAGACACCGAGTTCGATTCGGGTATTTTATCCGAAGCCTAAGAAGGGACGAAGCCCACGCGGTAACACGCTGTCGGGTGGTCTCTTGCCCGTAAAAGAGTAATGGCCTATGTATTCGATATCATAGCAACAAGTCTAGAAGAGTTCCATTCTTTAGCACAACGCCACGCGCGGAACGGATCCCGATAATCCGCGACGCCAGCCCAACTCAAACGGTGGTTGGTAAAGGCTAATCAAACCCGCTGATGGTCGAGGGTTTGCCAAAATCCTATAAGTATTATGGTTAATTATTTCGCATCTAAATAAAAGAATCATAATAAGCAATGAAGGGAATAAATCTTATTCATTTGAAGCAAATATAGAAGGAGCTACAATTGTCGAGACAATTGATTCAAGCAAAGTTATGATAATACATCTAAATAAAAATCGTGAACGACTGGCCAACAAAGAGGACGAAAAGTCTCGCAAAGACATCGACTTCATCGGGCGCAATCCAAGAATGTGAAGGAAGTAAGGTCGCCTTGACGGCGCTAATTTTTCCTCCCCGGATCGCCGAACCCGAGCCTTGGCTTCCTTCTCAAGTTCCTCTTGAGTTAGCGGCAATAGCGGCCGCATGTTCCCGACGACGCCGAGGACTTGCTTCTCACGCTCGCGACATCCCGACTCGTGCACTCACGCGTGAAATCCTTCAACGTCTTCTCCCCTTGAACAGTCCTGATCCCTGTACGTTCGACATGGGTGTGGTACAAGTTTATCTTACGCTGCAATCGACGTTGTCGCTCATATGAGTTCGAAAATATGATCTCTTGCTCTGATATTTTCCTCTCGCGAAAAACGCGTTCACGAGAAGCCTTGATCCGAGCTTCGTCGACGAGTCGTATCACCTCATCGCATGGTTCAAAAGGCTAAATCATCCACACGGTATGCAAGAGTTAGCCAGCTAGTGAGCTTTTGCTCACAACGATTAGCTAGCTGAGGGCCACCAACACGCTGAATTTCCTCCAAGATACTCAATATGAATGGGCAGAAGACCATAAAAGTCGCCCATCTAACCTCGATAATAGAGATCGCCTGCTTCAAACCATTCTCCAACAGCTGAAGGAGACCCATCACGTAACCGAGTCGAACGGCAGATTTTGGCCCGGTAATCTCGGCAATAGGTTGAATTCGTGGAAGTGGTCCGTCAAGATTAACACAGGGCCTCCACCGCCCTATACTCGAAGGGTCGGAAATCCTGCTTCGCCAAGGCCGCAAGGGAGGCGGTGGAGCGGATGATGGAAACGATCCTCAAACTCGCCATCCCAAATTATGATAGTAGGCTCGAGGCTTGGCGGGTTTCTTCTGCGGGTGTTAATACCGGCTGCGGTTCGCTTCCTCGGTGGAAAGAGGTCTTCCTGATGACCTTAAGAATCGAACTTGACATTTGGAGCCTTCAAATAGACGAATAGTCATCGGAGCATCCGCCTACCACAAGAGAACAAAGGGTTAACAGATCATTTAGGAGGAATATCTTGAAAAAGGAAACAGTATAAGGCGTAGAACTCTTCTCAGAACCCCATGAGATCGAGTCACGACCTTATAACGGGTATGATGATTTCATCCGTATTAAATACCCGGAGAACGAAAAATATAGCCGCATAACCCAAGCGGCAATATATTCCGTTCTACAGGGCGAGAGTACGGTGTGAAATCGCTCCCGTTAAAAACATCGAGACGGGTGATCTTTGAAGCCTCAATCCTCACGAAGGAGAATCCGGCTCTTCCCAATCGCCTCACAAAGGAGAACGGCGGGTCATAACGAACGCACAATCTGAAGCGTCGGTCCCCACAAAGGAGGATTCGGCTCTTCCCAATCGCCACAAAGGAGAACGGCGGGGATACAACGATATATGTATGGAGAATATGATGACCGGGCCAATCGAAAAGAAGGAGGCGCATTCACGCTACCGCGAAGTTGACCGACTCGAGACGCTGCGGATCTTCCACGACATCGGAAAGCCGCAAAAGAAGACAAATAAAGTCGATATGTAGTCGAAAATCAGCAAAAGGCATCAAAGAAGACCCGCTCGCCGTCAACCACGATCGGCAACGGCACACCGATTTGACGACTCGGCGCCAATGATCGGAGCCAGCGCTGCCCAGCGCCACGCCGAAGCAAGGTCAGCCTTGACGGCGCTAATTTTTCTCCCGGATCGCCGAACCCGAGCCTTGGCTTCCTTCTCAAGTTCCTTCTTGAGTTCGCGGCAATAGCGTACCGCGATGTTCCCGACGACGCCGAGGACTTGCTTCTCACGCTCGCGACATCCCGACTCGTGCACTCACGCTGCGGAAATCCTTCAACGCTTCTCCCCTTGAACAGCCCCGATCCCCTCAGACGCTCGACATGGTGTGGTACAAGTTTATCTTACGCCGCAATCGACGCTTGTCGCCATATGAGTTCGAAAATATGATCTCTTGCTCGATATTTTCCTCTCGAAAAGCAGCGTTCACGAGAAGCCTTGATCCGAGCCGTCGGCGAGTCGTATCACCTCATCGCATGGTTCAAAAGGCTAAATCATCCACACGGTATGCAAGAGTTAGCCCGACTAGTGAGCTTTTGCTCTAGCGATTAACTAGTGAGGGCCACCAACAGCTGAATTTCCTCCAAGATACTCAATATGAATGGGCGTAAGACCATAAAGTCGCCCATCTAACCTCGATAATAGAGATCGCTGCTTCAAACCATTCTCCAACGGTGAAGGAGACCCATCACGTAACCGAGTCGAACGGCAGATTTTGGCCCGGTAATCTCGGCAATAGGTTGAATTCGTGGAAGTGGTCCGTCAAGATTAACACAGGGCCTCCACCGCCCTATACTCGAAGGGTCGGAAATCCGGTTTGGCCAAAGGCCGCAAGGGAGGCGGTGGAGCGGATGATGGAAACGATCCTCAAACTCGCCATCCAAATTATGATAGTAGGCTCGAGGCTTAGCGGGTTTCTTCTGCGGGTGTTAATACCGGCTGGTTCGCTTCCTCGGTGGAAAGAGGTCTTCTCGGATGACCTTAAGAATCGAACTTGACATTTGGAGCCTTGAAATAGGCGAATAGTCATCAGACATCCGCTACCACAAGAGAACAAAGGGTTAACGAGATCATTTAGGAGGAATATCTTGAAAAAGGAAACAAGATAAGGCGTAGAACTCTTCTCAGAAACCCATGAGATCGAGTCACGACCTTATAACGGGTATGATGATTTCATCCGTATTAAATACCCGGAGAACGAAAAATATAGCCGCATAATCCAAGCGGCAATATATTCCGTTCTACAGGGCGAGAGTACGGTGTGAAATCGCTCCCGTTAAAAACATCGAGACGGGTGATCTTTGAAGCCTCAATCCTCACGAAGGAGAATCACGGCTCTTCCCAATCGCCTCACAAAGGAGAACGAAGCGGGGTCATAACGAACGTGCACAATCTGAAGCGTCGGTCCCCACAAAGGAGGATTTCGGCTCTTCCCAATCGCCTCACAAAGGAGAACGAAGCGGGGATACAACGCATATATGTACGAGAATATGATGACGCTGGCGCACCACCGAAAGAAGGAGGCGTGCATTCACGCCACCGCGAGTTGACCGACTCCTCGAGACGCGTGATCTTCCCGACGACATCGGAAAGCTGCAAAAGAAGACAAATAAAGTCAGATATGCAGTCGAAAATCAGCAAAAAGGCATCAAAGAAGACCCGTCGCGGCTCGTCAACCACGATCGGTGCACCGGCGACCGATTTGACGACCGGCGCCAAATGATCGGAGCCAGCGCTGCCCAGCGCCACGCCGAAGCCAGCGCTCCGCCGAAGCGCCAAAGCCATGGCCAGCGCTTCACGAATGAAGCGCCAGTACTGGCCAGCGCCTGCTGATCGTGGCGCTTCACCAGCGCCGTGCCCCAGCTGCCGCCAGCGCCAGTCACGGGCGGCTGCTACGCGCACTACAGCGCCGCCGCCGGGTCGCCGCCATCTGCCGTTTCCTCGCTGTCGCGACACTGCGATGCACAAGAAAAAGAAGAAAAAGAAGAAAAAGTACTCGTATACCTTGTTGATCGAGGAAGAAAAGACGGCGAGAAGCGAGATGAAAACAAGAGAGAGAGAGAGCATGTGGGGCCGCCTAGGTCAAGAAAAGAGGTTTGTGGGTGTTTATAACAATCCCACATGGACCCAATCCTCTTTGAATAAGGAGTCCTATTTGGCAAGAAGTAGGAATTCTAATTGGAGCCCAAATCAATTCTAATTAGGACTCTAATCAGCCCCTAATTAGGAGTCCTAATTGGAACCTTATCCGGATATCAAAATAGTGCCAAATCAGTCCGTTGATTGGCTCCTACTCCTCCGCCAAGCTCTGAAAGATTCTCAAGATTTATTCTGTAATAACACCTCAAGTAGGCCCCCATCGACATCAACGCTGCCGCCTAATCCTACTCCAACTAGGATTACGAGTATAAACTATTTCCTAATTTGTCGAAGTTCCTAAGAATATTTTCACAAAAATATTCTTAGGATAACTCGATCATACGGATTGTATCGACGCCAATCAACGCCGCCTAATCCTACTCCAACTAGGATTACAGTATAAACCGCTTCCTAATTTGTCGAGAGTTCTAAGAATATTTTCACAAAAATATTCTTAGGATAACTCGATCATAATGGATTGCATCGACGCCAATCAACGCTACCAATCCTACCCAACTAGGATTACGAGTATAAACTGCTTCCTAATTTATCGAGAAGTTCCTAAGAATATTTTCACAAAAATATTCTTAGGGATAACTCGATCGCACGGATCGCATCGACGCCAATCAACGCTGTATAATCCTACTCCAACTAGGATTACGAGTATAAACCGCTTCCTAATTTATCGAGAAGTTCCTAAGAATATTTTCACAAAAATATTCTTAGGATAACTCGATCATGCGAATTGCGCCGACGCCAATCAACGCTGCCGCCTAATCCTACTCCAACTAGGATTACGAGTATAAACTATTTCCTAATTTGTCGAGAGTTCTAAGAATATTTTCACAAAAATATTCTTAGGATAACTCGATCATACGGATTGTATCGACGCCAATCAACGCTACCAATCCTACTCCAACTAGGATTACGAGTATAAACCGCTTCCTAATTTGTCGAGAGTTCCTAAGAATATTTTCACAAAAATATTCTTAGGATAACTCGATCATACGGATTGCATCGACGCCAATCAACGCTACGCCCAATCCTACCCAACTAGGATTACAGTATAAACCGCTTCTTAATTTATCGAAGTTCCTAAGAATATTTTCACAAAAAATATTCTTAGGGATAACTCGATCGCACGGATCGCATCGACGCCAATCAACGCTGCTGTATAATCCTACTCCAACTAGGATTACGAGTATAAACCGCTTCCTAATTTATCGAGAGCCTGTGAAGAATATTTTCACAAAAATATTCTTAGGATAACTCGACATGCGAATTGCGCCGACGCCAATCAACGCCGCCTAATCCTACTCCAACTAGGATTACGAGTATAAACTATTTCCGAATTTGTCGAGAAGTTCCCTAAGAATACTTTCACAAAAAATATTCTTAGGGATAACTCGATCGACGAATTGCGTCGACGCCAACCAACGCGTCGCCTAATCCTACTCCAACTAGGATTATGAGTATAAACTGTTTCCCAATTTAACGAGAAGTTCCTGGAGAATATTATCACGTTCTTAAGGATAACTCGATAATCTTCAATTTCCTCCCGCTGCGGAAAAAGTTGATGAATTCTGACGAGGCTTATATGGGCGCCAAACAACGCGTTCTACCTTGAAAGAATCCCCCCCACTGTATCAGCGCCGATTCATGCGTCGACGCCCGAGGGCCTACCAATCAACAATTGGGAGGAATACCTCCCACCGTGGATGAATACACTCCAACGAGGAGTAATACACAAGCGACGCTAACCGACGCCATCGCCGACAAAGGATTCACCAATCAACGGTTCGATCCACGAAGATCGCGACGCCACTAACGCTGCACTCACGATTGAAGGCCAAAACCCATATGGCTTGAAGACAATTAGCGTCGTAGTGAAGAATTCCCGATCAGCGGAGGAATCTCGATGGTCAATTGGATTACAATCCACCGACACGAGTCAACAACAAATAAACTCAATTAGCTTCTGATTCGAAATTCCAACAGCGGTCAAGCAATAAATGCAAAGATCAAGAACACCCCGTGTATCCTACAAAGCAGCGGAGAACACGAGAGAATTGGAGGAATCAAATCTGGAGCCAATCTCAAAAGAAATTTATCTACCGACTTGGTCAAGATCTCAACAACGGTCGGACAAAAAAATGCGATCTGTAATACCTTGACAATCCTACAAGGCACCGGAAAGACCGAAGGAGTGGAGAGATCAAAAGCCAAGGTCATTCACAAGTCCCATCACCGATCGAAGGGTGAAGGGCTCATCATGTCAAAGCATCGGACTTCGGCAAGAATCGAGGCGAGGCGGCTTTGGAGGGTATCTGTGGCGTTAAAATTGCTTATCGGTGCGAGCGAAACTTCGTGGCGGTGGGTTAACAACCAACAACCCATTCGACAAACCGGCGCCGATTGACTATGCATAAGCAGCGTAAAGCGGGTCCGCGAACACACGAAATGGGTCAACAAGGCGTCACGAATCAGCGAGGCTACGTGTTATGGAATGAATCCAACAAGCAAAGCTTCAGCGAGATTGATCGGGCCCAAACATCAGCGAGATCGGTTTGAACCGACCGATCGTCACCTAAATCGTTGGCGGGATGAAACCAATCAAGTGAACCAAGCACGGACTTAGAGCGGCGGCGACAAGATCGGAATAAGCGTCACGGAAAAGTCCGAAAACCAAACCGAGAAGTCAAAGCGGCGTCCGGCGAAACCGGACACCGTTTGGTGTCGACAATTGGCCGGACACGCAGTGTCGGCCAATGGCGGACACCAAAGGTGTCGGCCAAAGGCGGACACCATTGATGTCGGCCAAGGCGGAATGGTGTCGGCCGGTAGAAACCCCTCCCTCTTGTTTTCCTATAAATAGTGAGGGGGTGCTCATTGAAGGAGGGATTAAGGTTGGATTTTCTTTGGATTTTCGATATTCTTGAGAGAGCCCTCGCGAGATCTGAGCCGTCGGCGCATAGTTCGAGCAGCGGCGAGCACATCCGATCTAAAACCGCGGAGGTGTTTAACTCGGTCGGCTACGATAGCCGCGGATTTCTCCTAGTAGATCTCACCCGCCCGCGATCCTCTCCTTCGCGGAGGCGATCCCCGGCGATCCTCTCCTTCGTGAGTGTGATCCCCTCAGTGCGTCGTTTCCTTCGTGAAACGAGCCCTCGCGACGCCTCAGAAGTTCCGTAACCCGGTTTCCACTGATCTCGAATTGCGCGGTAGTCCACGGACGAACAAAAAGTCCCCGACAGCAAAGAACTCCACGCAAGCGGTGATCCCGTAAAATAGAGATCCTCGTGTTTGTTCACAAAAGGAAGAAGTTGTAATTTTTGTTTTCATTGTACGCCTGAAATAAAGGCATTTCTTTTGTTCTGAATTTTGTTGTAGGCCAACGAAGCTGTAAACAAATTCAAACGAGCAATGAATAACAAGTCTACTTTTACCGCGAACAAGATGTTAATCATTACTGGATCAAAGGATCAATACATGAATCGTAAAACTTAATAATCTACGATTGAGACTTATTTGATAATCTGGTTCTATTTTTTAAGTGTCATTTTATCGCCTGAGAAAAACCAGGCCAGTTTTGTCCCAGTTTTTCCAAAATGTGTTCTTCTCAAAAGTGAACCAAGTCTAAACCTAGTCCAATTTTGAGAGATTGCTCAACAGGCCCTTAGAAACACGTGAGCGCCCACAACTAACAACCAACTAATGGAATTAACAGTCCAAAACTAGAGTAGTAAGTTCAAAATAGTGATACTACACCGGTCTGTGCAATTAAATTTATATTCGATCCAAATTAACAGTAAAAATATTGAAAAGGCTAATGGATAGGGAGCCTTTGCTAGTCGGGAATAGATTACCCATGAGTTTTTTTTTTATGTTTTTCGTTATTGGTCGAGTTGAGGGCTCGAATTCAGGGCTCCATCACTATATCTGATAGTCCTAGCCAAGATTCCTCGCATCAAAGAAAAAACTTAATTTAGTGGCTCAGTAAAGGTTTCATTATTTATAGCTCACACGTCTCTAATGGGTAAGGAACTTCGAGCCCATAAGTGTGGCATGGACCACAACAGGTTCCTCACATCAAGGACCAGGTTAAGTTGTTCCTAATCCAAGTTAGTGATATTTGCTACCGTTATATACCTGAAATAAAAAATATACAAAAATAGCAGACATAATTTCACAAGCCCATGCTTGGATGTGCAAGCTTTAATATATATATATGCACAACACATAAATTAAAATGTGAACTTTTTTCAAGGAGAAGATGCTCCATCCTACACTTGTCGAACTATAGATTACATATGGATATAATTGGTTCCGCTAACTTAGTAAAGGGTTTGAGTCATGTCGAGTTCCGAGTTTTCAGGTAAAAAGCATCGCAGCAGGATAAACCAGAATATTAATCATTAAAAACAAAGATTAAATCTTATCTGAATTGAATAAGCAGAAGAAAAAGAAAACACACGAAAAATTATTTAAGAAGAGATAGAAGGAAGCAAAAGGAATATTCATAAAGAAAACCATGCTTCTTCTTTCCAAGAGTTAATGTGGAATGCGTGGCATCAATTTGATGCATCACATCGATTTATCGTATTTGCTTAAGACCTAATTCCTCCCAAAATTGGTAGAATTATGATACTTGCTACTTCATTTTTTTTTCACCTTTTTTAAATTAAAATTTAATGAAATATCAGCCATGTGCAACAGAAAAAAACTCGCTCTAATTTATCTCTCAAGGACATAGGAATTAAGATGCTAAAATAACCAAGTTGGCTCTAAAGTTGGAATATTAATTTGCAAATTGAGGTTTGTTAGGACGTAGTCCATACAATAACTCTTGTTTGAGTAATAACAAACTCTCATTTGGTACTAATAAATGTTTGAGATGATATAGTATAGGTGAAAACAGATATACGACGAGTACAAGCGAAACGACGCGAAAATCAGCACGGAAGCTGATTTCAGCATTGGATCCATCGATGGGATCAGGAACCCATCAATGGGGTTGAGGTCATCGATGGTGTACGTGAACAAATTACAGATTTTGAGAAACATAAATTCAACCCATCAATGATTTACAGGCACCCATCGATAGTGACGACGACATATTTCAGAATTGTTAATTTGATCACAGTCGTTCGTTGATCCCTTTCATCTCCAACTTCCATTATGATTAAAATATCTCTTTCCTGATTAATCAGAGGCTATATAAGATTGAAAGAGATAAATTTGAAGGAGAAGATTCCAGGGATTTTAAAGAGAGCTTGAAGAGAAAAATTCTAGGGTTTGTTTGAAAAAGATCGAATCGGTATTTTGAACCCTCGGAGCCTCAAAAAATTCTTTCTCGTCGCACTCATCATCTTCAGATCATCTCAGTAAGGAGAGTTACCATTGGTTTCATCATCTACATCGTTCTTCACCAAGCTTCACTTTGATTCATCGAATGATGTTTTGTTAAAAAAAATAGCTGCAAGATCTTTCTCACTTTATGTGCTTAAACTGTGTTTATTGGTTTGTTTCAAACTTGTTTCTATGGCGTACTCAAGCCCAGGTGAATTGAGGGTTTACGACGTACTCAAGCCAGTATTAATTGAGGGTTTACGCCTACTCAAGCTGGTGTTAATTGAGGATTGGTACTAGTTAGGGCTAGTTGTTACTTACTATGAAAAGTTAGGTTAGACAACTGGTTTCAGATAGATTTCAGGGTGCGACTTTTGTAAGCCTATTGAATCAGGTTGTAATTCAGGTGAACTCTTGGCATAGTGAGGAAGCCTGAGAAGGAATAGTGAACGTAAGATTGTTATCTGAACCACTATAAAATCTTACATGTCCTTAGTTGTTTTTTTTTTATTTTTATTTTATCTATTCCGCTGCTTATTCTATATTTTAGTGAAAAATGATAGCAACCCTATGTTCGCGGGAAAAGTCGGGTTGATCTTCATTGATGAACTCATTACAGCTTTATGCGTTACAATGAATTCAAAAGTTCGTCTTTTTATAAGACTTGATTACAATGAAAATTAAAAGAAAAAAAATTTACAATTTTTTCCTGAAATAAACACAGGACCCTGTTTATCAGACTCCTGCTTGCGTGGGATCTTTGCTTGTACCGGGGTTTATCCGTGGACCGACGCGTGATCTGATCCGATGAAAGATCTACACGATCAAGGGGATTATTTCACGAAAGAAATAATCGCCAAAGTGAGTGAAATCGACCAAGCGAAATCACCACTCTTCTCGGAATCAAAATGAAGTTTGATCCGGAGGGGTCACGTGTAGATCCGATCCTTAGATCTCTCGAACTTCTTCACTTTATCTTTGGCGGGTTATTTGAAATCTCGGATCTGTTGTCGGATCTAAGCGTGGATCATTTGTTGAATCGGCGAGCCTCCCTTCTCCTCAAAAGTCTAGATTTGAAAAATGAGACACCCTCCCTGTATTTATAGGCTTTAAAGCGGATCGCGGGTCGGATCTGTGCCTAGCCACCTCTTGGTGGCTCGGCTTTGGCCGAGCCACCACTAGGTGGCTCGGTTTGGACTGAGCCACCAAGTGGTGGCTCGGCCACCGAGCCGCCCTAGTGGCCTGTTTTCGTCATTTTTTTCGAATCCGATCCGGTTCAGTCTCGTCGATGTTCGCTAATCTGAAGCTTCATAGTTGGGTTTATCCCATTATTCGTATGTGGTTCGTCGCTTCGCTGACTTGAACGCCTCGCCGACTTGCACGCCTCGCCGACTCGCTTCATGCATTTCGTCGACTCGCTTTATTTTGCGTCGCGGTCACTTATTATTACGTCGTCAACGGTTCGCCGTTACGTAATCGGATGGCTCGCCGATTGTCAACTCATTGTCACGAGTCATGTTCGGGGACTTATAGGCAGTTTTCAACGCCTAAAGATACCCCCTCCAAAGTGTTTCAGTCTCGTTCTTTTATAGAAGAGCATGAAATACTTTGGACGTGATAGGCCCAAACCTTCAATCGGCATAACGGGACCTGAAAACAGCTTCAAATCTTGATTTCTTCAATTCTTTCAGATTATCCGGTGCTTTATCGAACGACTGAAAGTATCACGGTGCTGCATTTATTGTCTGACCGCTATCGAAATCTTGAACCGAAGCTGGTAACTAAATTTTTTCTTTAGCTCGTGTCGGTGAGTTGTCGTAGAACTGATCATCAAACTTCTTGAGATCATATAATTAATGTCCTATGTATAGAGATATGAATTCTGATTTATTCATGCAACTATCTAAATAATCAAGTGAAATTAAAAAATTAGTTGCTAGGATAAATGAGCTTTTATATGAATTGTCCTCAGAACAAAGAAAGTTTGGAGTTGATAAACTTACTCTCAACCCTTGCCTACGCCGTCATCATTGTCCTGGATGAAGATGATGGAGACGTTGCTCACCATTTCCAGATATCGAGAGCTCCTTAAAGATCTCCTCTCCTTAGACAGACAATTGCGAAAAGAATCTCTATCAGGCGTCTGAAAGAGGATGGGGGTCGAGATCATGCGGGATACTCTAGAGTTTAGCAAACTCTTTTTAGAGTGAGTCAAAGCTCTCTCATTCAACACATTATACACATTAGGGCAAGGACTCTCTACATCCTTGATTGTAGAAAACTTCTATAATTGATTATGCAGATTAATAATATGGACAATGATTCTCTACATCACTGATTGTAGAGAACTTCTACAATTGATTGTGTGGATTAATAATACTAGCTCATTCCGTGTGCCCCATAATTAAAAGAATTTTTATATAATTTATATAATGAATTTCATTCATGGGGTTCACTGAGTGAGGAGTTGTGATTGGTGATTGGTGAATTGTAGAGATTTTCTAAACCAAGGATGTAGAGAATCTCTACCTGAGAGTACACGTGTCGATATTTGGTTGAGTTTAAGGGGACGAGAACATGAGCCCAGTTTGGGTTCTTGGAGAGAGGCAGGCGCCCCCAGCCTATCCATTACCCAAAATAGTTGTTACAAGTAAATAACTATAACCCCAACTCCAAAGTTGTAGTTGATATAGTTTAAAATTTTTGCAATCTAACTCATGTCGGTTCTTTACAACTTGGCTAGCTTTGAATAGTTATGTTAATTGTTAATGTATCAACTTTTGTACAATCTAGAATCGAAAAGTGCCAGTAGGAATAGGATCGTCTCCCTTTTAGTCTCGTATATATAGCTAGCTGAATAAATGCTTGCGAAAGAATTTAAACGCAATCCAAGAGCAGTAGAGACTTAATACATTCTCAAACATCTGTCATATGAAGTAGAGAAGTATTCAGCATTCATGCAGGCAAGATACAGTTATTTCTTGATCGCATCCCTCACACTATTCCACATGGGTGTTGAGCTTATGAAATTCTGAAGTCATTATTTCCGCCATCACCTGTAGAAGGGGAAAATGAGAAAAAAATAAGGCCTATATGTTTCAAAGTAATAACGTAGTTTTGTAGAAATAAGGCTTTTATTCAATCAGAAAAATAATTAACCGTAGGAAAAGGACCTGAACATCCATATTTTTCTTTATTACTAGGTGATTACAACAAAAAATGACGTTCGAGTGCAATAATGCAACGATATATATGTAACTCGATTCTAGCTTCTTCTTCTTTCCTGCTATGTGTTTACAGATAGAACTTAATATAAAAATGCAAATTTTAATGATCCATTTCCATCATTTATTTAGATAAATCAATATGGAAAAGGATGGATATTAAAAATTCAAAATAACATATAAGCTAAATTTGACAATAAAAAAATAATTGAAATTGGTTCCAAACCTCATTACGGTATGACTTGATAGCCGACACAATCAAATCATGACCTATCACCCTCCTAATATGCGTAACCATTTCGTGACGAGTAACTTTTGTTGGGACAAACCCGGGTCCGATAAAGCAGGGTCGCAGCTAAAGTAGTGCGGAAATAGTAAAGTTGAACACACAGATTTACGTGAAAAACCCCCTAAATGAATTTGGGGTAAAAATCACGGGTAAGAATAGAAGAATTCACTATGAGAAAAATTTAGGAGTTATAATCTCTCTTTACAAGGAGAAACTCTCTCTATTTTTCTCTCACTTTCTCTCTCCCCCTTTTTTTTCCTCTCTTAATTGGAGACACTGAGACTCTGGGATGAATTCAACTTATGACTAAGGGGGGCTATATATAGGTGATTTGTTGGTAGGTGAGCACTGTTGCTACAGTGTTTGCTACAGTAATGATAGGTGGATCAGAGGTTAGTGATTACTGTAGCTGGTAGGTGTGCACGGTAGATATTGCGGCTATCAACTTTTCAACAATCTCCCACTTGAAGATTTGATTGAAAATCAATCATATCTTCACACTATTCTTTCTATCTTGCCATCTTCATGTTGCTCACGTCTCCATCAGGCCACAGAAGGATCGACACCAAACAAACTTGTCAGTATTGACTGTTTTCGTCAAAAAATCTGCTAGGTTGTCGTTTGTGTGAATTTTCTGCATATCCACCGTTCATTCTTCCACTTTCTCACGAACGAAGTGGTACTGAACTCGAATGTGTTTAGTCTTTGAATGAAAGGCTGAATTTTTTGCCAAATGCAAAGCACTCTGACTATTACAAAAGAGAGAAATCTTCTTTTATTCATGGCCGAGTTCTTCCAGCACCATCTTCAACCATATCGCCTCTTTACTAGCTTGTGTAGCTGCTACATATTCTGCTTCTGTTGTTAAAGTAGCCACAACTAACTGCAGTTTTGAAACCCAGCTTACAGCTCCGCCAGCAAGTACAAACACATAGCCTGTGGTGGATTTGCTATTATCACGATCACCTGCATAATCAGAATCAACATATCTACTGACAATAAAATCAGATCCCCCATAACATAATGCAACATCTGAGGTCTCCTTAATATATCTTAGGACCCTCTTTACAGCATTTCAATGCTCTTTATCAGGATTCGCCATGTATCGACTAACCACTCTCACTGCTTGTGCAATGTTTGGTCTTGTAGAAATCATAGCGAACATTAAACTTCCCACTGCTGATGCATACGGTACTCGAGACATCTCCATCCTCTCTTCTTCACTGCTAGGACTCATATTAGAGGATAATTTAAAATTAACAGGAAGTGGGGGTAGAAATTGATTTACAATCTTGCATGTTAAAGCACCGCAAGATTTTTTTTAAATAATTCTTCTGAGAAAGTCAAATCTTCCTATTAATTCTGTCTCAGTAAATTTGCATCTCTAGAATCTTGTTTGTGGATCCTAAATCCTTCATTTCAAATTCTCTAGCCAATTGAGCCTTCAATTCTTTAATACGATCTTTGTTGGGGCCTGCAACCAACATGTCATCAACATACAACAATAAAATAACAAAGTTATTTTCGCCAAACCTCTTGAAACGTGCACAAGGGTCTGAGTTAAGTCTGTTATATCTAAGGCTCATGATGAATGAATCAAATCTCTTGTACCAACACCTCGACGCCTGTTTTAGACCGTACAAAGATTTATTTAACCTCCAAACCAAGTTCTCTTTTCCTTTTTCTTCAAAACATTCTGGTTGGAACATATAAATTTTTTCTTCAAGATCTCCATGAAGAAAAGCTGTTTTCACATCTAGCTGTTCTAGATGTAAGTCAAATATAGCGCTCATAGCCAGGACTATTCAGACTGTTATAAGTCGAACTACAGGAGAAAATATTTTATTAAAGTCAATACCTTCTTTCTGAGCATATCCATTTACCACTAATTTAGCACGATATCTCTCCACTTGATCATCGCCATTTCGCTTGATCTTATAGACCCATTTGTTTCTAATGGTATTTCTTCCTTGTGGTAGTGATACAAGTTTTCAAGTGTTATTTTTATGGAGAGCTTCAATTTCTTCCTGCATTGCTGTCATCCACAAAGATGTATCTGTGCTATTTATAGCTTCATGGAAAGTTGACGGCTCTCCATCCTCTGTTAGAAGACAGTATGCAACATTACTCTCCGTAATATACTCCGAGTGTCAAGTCGGTGGTCTTCTCTCACGAGTTGACTTTCAAACTTCTGGGGCCTCGGGCTCGACTGGTTCTTGTACATCATGCTTCGGTGTTACTTCAGAAGAATCTGCATCATTTTCTACCCGAACAGCTACAGTCTCTGTGTCCTTCCTTGAACTGCTTTCTTTCTCTTCACTTTGTAGTTGGTTCTCTACAAAGATAACATCCCTGCTGATGATAACTTGTGGATAGTGGGATCCCACAAGTGATACCCCTTTACTCCGACAGCATACCCCAAGAATATGTATTTTCTGGATTTTGACTCCAGTTTTGTATTTTCTTGGGCATTGTACATTACGTATGCTGAACTTTCAAATATATGAAAGTTGGAATAATCAGCTGGCTTGCCAGTCCACATCTCCATCGGCGTCTTTAATTGTATCGCGGTTGATGAAGATCGATTCATCACATAACAGGCGATTTTTACTGCTTCCGTCCAAAAGACTTTATTCAGATTTGCAGTTGTCAATATTGCTCTTGTTCTTTCCAACAGAGTTCTGTTCATTTGCCCCGCTACACCATTTTGTTGAGGAGTATATGCAGTACTGAATTGTCTTTTAATGCCTTCTTGCTTGCAGAATATAAGTGTAGGCGTCGAAAATTGCCTAAGTCCCCGAACATAGCTCGTGACAGTGAGTTGATGACCAATGAGCCATCCGACAATATAACGGTAAACCAGTGATATCTTAACAACAAGCGAGTGAACGAAGCGCAATAAGCACATTGGCGAAGTATACGAGTCAATGGGAACGGCAAAACAACGAAGAAATGACTCAACCATGAGCTGCGGGATACTCATAAAAAACTTAGCACCACGTGTATCTTGTTCCCACCATGGATTTTTCACCTATGGGAGGTTGTAGATCTCCTTTCCAGCTTTCTAACGCATCTTGTATCAACTTATTCCGAGAACGGACGAGAGAGTTAGAGCCGAAACAACCGAGAGGGTCCAGGCTGTTTCACATCTGCAGGATACCAATGATGTCTCACACATTTAGACCATGATACGTTTCGAATATGAGGAAGATCAAAATATAGAAGTTGTAGCTCTCTTCACCAGCTTTCCAAAACATCTTGAATCACATCAATCGAAGGTCGGATTAGAGAATTAGAGCTAAAATAGCCGGGGCATATCAGACTGTCTCGGCCAGGCCGAGACAGACTCGGCCCAGGACGCCCAAAACGCGTTTTTTGACGGTTTTCTCGGGATTTGAGCCTTCCAACCACCTTGATATTATCTCTAAACATGGTTAAGAGGTTATGGGCTGAAGATATGATCAAATCATCCATTCTTATCCGAAAACAAGGCTTCTAAAACCTATAAATACCGCCCGAGGGCCTTCATTGAAAGGGGCTGATCAGAAAAAGCTTTGCCGAAGCCCTATCAGTTGGGAGAGTAAGAGGAGCACGAATTTCAAGGAGAAGGAACAGATCTCGGCGAACTCTTAAGGGCTATTATCATCCTTTGTGAGATAATCCCCAGGGCTATTATCCTCCTTCGTGAGATAATCCCCTCAAAAAGGTTCGATCGACGCCAGATCTACAATCGCGAGGTAAGCGAATTCGGGTCGGCTACAGAACAGCGCTGTGATTTCTCCTAGTAGATCTCACCCGCTCCGGCGATCCTCTCGCCGTGGCGTGATCCCGGCGATCCTCTCCTTCGTGAGTGTGATCCCCTTAGAGCCGTTTCCTTCGTGAAGCGAGCCCTTCCGTCTGTAGTTCGAACGGGTTTCCACGGATCGAATTGGCGGTGGTCCACGGACGATAGAAGTCCCGACACGGGCAAAGACACCCGCATAGCGGGGACCGATAAGCGGATCTGCGTTTGTTCAAAAGGATAAAAGTTGTAATTCTTTGATTTTCATTGTAAGCCTTATAAAAAGGCGATCTTTTTTCTCAATCTCGCTGTGTTTAATCGGGTTTGTAACGGATTCAAGCAATGATAATCATCCCGACTTTTACCGCGAACAAGCTGGCGACCACAGTGGGAGAACTGATCTTTTCATGGAGATATCGTCCTAGCCTTTAGTCGGCGAGTGCGACGCTTTGACCGTTGTTGGGATATGATTAACCTGTGGTCGCCAGCTTGTTCGCGGTAAAAGTCGGTTTGATTGTCATTGATTTGAACTTGCTTACAGCTTCTTTGGCCTACAACAAAATTCAAAAGAAATATCGCCTTTTATTTTAAGGCTTACAATGAAAATCAAAAAGATTACAACTTTTATCCTTTTGAACAAACCACGAGGATCTGTTATATCGAGGTCACCGGCTTGCGTCAGGTTCTTTGCACTGTGTAGGGACTTTTGTGTCCGTGGACCACAGCGCAATTCAATCCAGTAGGGCCGGGTTGGAACTCTGACGTAAAGGGCTCGTTCCGCGAAAGAAGCGAAGCGCTGAGGGATCACACTCACGAAGGAGAGGATAGCTGCGGTCGCGCACGAAGGAAGTCGGCGGGCGGGTGAATCTAGGAGAAATCGTTCGCGGTAAAAGTCGGTTTGATTGTCATTGATTTGAACTTGCTTACGGCTTCTTTGGCCTACAACAAAATTCAAAGAAATATCGCCTTTTATTTTAAGGCTTACAATGAAAATCAAAAGATTACAACTTTTATCCTTTTGAACAAACACGAGGATCTGTTATATCGAGGTCCTCGCCATGCGGGTTCTTTGCCCGTGTCGGGACTTTTGTGTCCGTGGACCACAGCGCAATTCAATCGGTAGAGACCGGGTTCGGAACTACAGATGAAAAGGGCTCGCTTCACGAAGGAAACGGCTACCGAGGGGATCACACTCCGCGAAGGAGAGGATCGCTGGCGGGTGAGATCTACTAGGAGAAATCCTGGCTATCCACGAGATTAAGGCGAAGCTTAACCTAGAGGGTATCGTAGTTCGACCGAATTGATTACCTTTAAACTTGTAGATCTGGTGTCGATCGCACTTGTACTGTTGCTTTCGGGACCGTCGCCCGATTACTCGTAGATCTCGCAAGAATTCTTCAGAAGTCCGAGCTCTTCCAAATCCCCAAAAATCCAACCTCCGGAAGCCCTTGTCCGAAGTCCAAAAATCCCGTCCAAGAAGCCCCCCTCAAACTTCAAGACCCCCTCTATTTATACAAGGGGGAGTCGGCTGGCTCGGCCACTTGGTAGAGGCACCTCGACAAGTTGGTAGGGTGGCTCGACCATGGTGGCGAGCCTCCCACTTGGCGAGGCACCTCGACAAGTTGGTAGGTGGCTCGGCCATTGTGGTCGGAGCCACTCGCCACTTGGTATGCGTTGCCGTTTTTAGCCGTTTAGCGTTTTCTCGGTTTCTCGGGTTTAGGCCACGCCTATTCGACTCTTGGCCCTCTGGGACTTAAGTTCCGTCGTATTTGGTTCGGGACTAACTCTTGGTTTGTTCGGTTCAGCGGTCTGGGATCGATCGTCTATTCAAGTCCGGTTTAAGCGTGCTTGTGGCGCTATGGGTTCGCCGTCGAGTTAGCGTCTTAGCGATTCGACGTCCGTATCATTCGATGGGTTATCATTCGCCGACTCCTGTCACGAGTTGGTTTGGGGATCTTGTAAGTATTTTTCGGCCTCTGAGATACCCCTCCAAAGCGTCTCGATCTCAATTCTTAATGAGTGCAGGATGCTTTGGACATGATAGTTCCGGCCTTGATCGGTGAGGGTCCCAAAAGATAGCTTCAAGTCTTGATTCTTTCGGTCATCCGGTTCTTTGTAGGATTCTGATAAGCTCCGGTCTTTGCATTTATTGTCGACCGTTTGTTGAAATCTTGATTCAAGGTGGGTGAGTTTTGTTTGTAACTTCGTGTCGGTTGGTTGTTGTTTAACTAACCATCGGACTTTTGGACTTTCGTATGTCGGCGAACTCCTTGTTGGCGACACATTGGTAATGTCGAGTACATGGAGTTTAGTAACCCTCAATCGGCTAATTCTTAGTCATCACGTGTCTTTGTTAGTTTAACCACGCCGAGGACTGATCTTTCATGGAGATATACTCAGAGGATTCCTTGTCGAAGCGAGACCATTTGGGTTTCAACCCTCGTCCTAGCTTTCGATTCGTGAGTCGCGGCGCTTTGACCGGTGTGGATCGAACCGTTGATCGATAAATTTTTGGCGACGGCGGCGTTGGTTGGCGTCGCTCGCATTACTCCTTGCGGAGTACTATTATCCATAGTGGGAGGAATTTATTCCCGTTCGGTTGTTGACGATGGGTCTTCGTGATAATGCAATTGGCATTGATACGATGGGAGGAGTCTTTTCGAGGTAGAGCTGCTGTCTCGGCCAATATAAGCCTCGTCGAATTAGTCAATTTATCCCTCTTTAAGGTTCCATAATAGGAGAAAATTGAGGGTTATTGAGTTATCCTAAGAATATTTCTTGTGAGAATATTCTTACGGGAACTTCTCAACAATTAGGAAGCGGTTTATACTCGTAATCGATTGGAGTAGGATTAGGCGTTGATTTCGTCGATGCAATCCGGACGATCGAGTTATCCCTAAGAATATTTCTTGTGAGAATATTCTTAGGAACTTCTCGATAAATTGGGAAGCGGTTTATACTCGTAATCCTAGTTGGGTAGGATTAGGCGTAGCGTTGATTTCGTCGATGCAATCCATACGATCGAGTTATCCTAAGAATATTTCTTGTGAGAATATTCTTCAGGAACTTCTCGATAAATTGGGAAGCAGTTTATACTCGTAATCCTAGTTGGAGTAGGATTAGGCTGACGTTGATTTCGTCGATGCAATCCGGACGATCGAGTTATCCTAAGAATATTTCTTGTGAGAATATTCTTAGGAACTTCTCGATAAATTGGGAAACAGTTTATACTGTAATCCTAGTTGGAGTAGGATTAGGCGTAGCGTTGATTTCGTCGATGCAATCCGGACGATCGAGTTATCCCTAAGAATATTTCTTGTGAGAATATTCTTAGGAACTTCTCGATAAATTGGGAAGCGGTTTATACTCGTAATCCTAGTTGGAGTAGGATTAGGCGGCGTTGATCGTCGATGGGGGCCTTCATGAGGTGTTATCCTCCAATAAATCTTCTAATCTTTCCAAATATAGCGGAGAGGATAGGGGCGATTAGCGGACTGATTTGGCATTATTTTGGCATCAATTAAGGTTCCAATTAGGGCTCCTAATTAGGGGCTGATTTGGTTCCTTTTGGATATCTAATTGGGCTCCAATTAGAATTCCTACTTGTTGCCAAATAAGAGTCCTTATTCAAAGAGGATTGGGTCCATATGGGGTTGTTATAAATACCCATAAATCCTCCTCTTCTTTGACCTAGGCCGCCCCCCCCTGCTCTCTTCCTCTCTTGTTTTCATCTCGCTTCGCCGTCTTGTCTCTTTTGATCAGCGAGGTATGTATACAAGGGTTTTGTAAATTCTTTTCTTCTTTTCTTCCCCTTTTTTTTGTCGTCTGGTGACGCCGACCACAAGGGGAGAAGGGCGTCGGCGAGTGGCGAGCACCCGTGACGGCGGCACCAGTGGCGGCACCAGCGAGTCGCCGTATGGCTGTGGCAACGCCAGCGCCGTAAGCGCCAATGGCGATGGCGGCCCGGTGGCATGGCAACAGCGAAGCATATGTGACAGCCCGGCTGAAGCGCCAGCCTTGACGGCAGAAGCGCCAGCCTTGCGCGGCCAGGCTCCGGCCGTAGCAGCGGCATGGTTGCTTGTTTGATCGCTTGGTTCGGTCGCTTGGTTGTGTTGCGACGTCGGACCGTGTCGTCCGTTCGATGCTCCGGTCGTGGCCAATGAGCCACGACCTGACCAAACGGGATTTCTGCCGTTGTATTTGCCGATATTTAGCCATGTATCTGACTCTATTCGTCTTCTTTTGCAGTTTCCGATGTCGTCGGAAGATCAGCGTTCGAGTCGATCAACTTCGCCTGGCGTGAATGCGCCTCCTTCTTTCGATGGTGCGCCCGGCGTTATCATATTCGTACATATATCGTTGTATCCCTTCGTTCTCCTTTGTGGCGATTGGGAAGAGCCGAGATTCTCCTTTGTGAGGATCGACGCTTCAGATTGTGTACTCGCTATGACCCGCCGTTCTCCTTTGTGAGGCGATTGGGAAGAGCCGAGATTCTCCTTCGTGAGGATTGGGGCTTCAAAGATCACCCGTCTCGATATCTTTAACGGGAGCGATTTCATACCGTACTCTTGCTTCGTAGAACGGGATATATATTGTCGCTTTGTTTACACGACTATATTTATCGTTCTCCGGGCATTTGATACGGATAAAATCGTCACACCCGTTATAAGGTCGTGACTCGATCTATGAAAGATGAATTCAACGCCTTTCACTAACTGAATATTTTTTTATTTCAGTTGATTATTCCTCGGGAACTTTTCCGGCTTACGCGGTTGATGGACGCCATAGCGAATACTATTCCGCTGGTGTACCATTGTAATTGAATCTGTTACACCTTTATGGAATTACAAACAAATTCAAAAAAAGATCGCCTTTTATTTAAGGCTTACAATGAAAATCAAAAAATTATAACTTTTACCGCGAACAAGCTGGCGACCACAGTGGGAGCCAACGATCTCAGATCTGAGATCGTCGTGTCGCAACCGCGGATCGAGATCTTGCCTCCAAAGAAGGCCTTTTCATGGAGGAGGCAAGAAGACAACCCTCATACAAGCTGTTGCGAGATCTCCCTCACAACTTTATTCGGCAATCCGGCAAGCGGGGGTTGAGATCTAGCGTGTTGACTTGACGAAGAGGGCACGCCAAAGGCGACGCCAACGCCAAGCTTGTCAACTTGCAAAGATGTTGGAACAGTTGATGGAATCCGCTACTATGCGACTTGGAGTACGAGGCGTCGGCCGCCTCAAATCGCTTGCAATTCCTCCAAGCCATCGACCGACGAATGGGTTCTCGTCAAGAGAACTCGTTCGACCCTGAAGGAGGGTATTCAGAAACGCCGTGCACGTGCCGCTCAAGCTCGCGCTCTTGCAAGAAAGACACAAGACTTGAACAAGAGGGAAGTGGTCAAAAAACCACAAAAATCCCGTCAAGTTTGGGTGCCAAAGCCCAAGACGACACAAAAATCAGAGTGCAACACAGCCGAATCCTCCTTCCAACGCCGACGCAGTCCATGCCGCCTCGGCCCTGAGATTGGGGGTCGCGTATGTACTCCTGTCAAACCGATCACTACCCAAAGGTGTCCTGTCGCATCCAAACAAACGGGACACCTCAATATGCGTGTTAGGTGTGCGTGCATAAGAGAATTCCAGTCGCGTCTAGACTGGGGGTTCATGTCGAGGCCCAGGAGCCCGTTAAGACTCCACGCTCGCAAGGAGGTTGTCTTAAACGAGCGACTCCTGATGTGACCTTGGATCGTTCAAAGGCGATAACAAATAAGCCTGAGAATGTCAACAAGGTTCTTCATCCCCAAAGAAGGCGTGTCCGATCAAAGACAACGTTATACTTGGGGTACCGCACCAACAAGCGATGGATTGCTCCAATGAGCTGCGCCATCAGGATGGGGGTGTGAAGAAATCCCAAAAGGAGAGTGTTCAAGAAATCAGCTCTCATTCTCCATACGGGAGACCTATCAGGGCAGTATCATCAAAATGTAGCTGCCCCGGGACCGTTTCACAAAAGGTCTCGATGTTCGAGAAACTTACTGCTGAAGCGTCGAAGCCCAAGCCAAAACACTTCCACCAGAGAAAATCCTCCCTCCAGGATGATGAATTTCTTGAAGTCACCATCAACATGGTTGGCAAAGAAAAGTCGGTAATTACTTCAAAAGTCTCTAATCTCGACTTTTCTCCTGGAAGAAAAATTGATTTAGGGATAGCTCAACGGATGTCTCAGCTCCAACTAGAAGCCGTCGGACATAGGGATTACCCGAAGATCCATGAAGGACTATCCTTGAGTGATGAACTTTCGGATGCTTGCTCTGCAATCGCCTCTGATGATACAATGTCCAGCACGGGACAAGCTCGGGACGCGTTCATGGTCACTATTGATCAGGTGACCCAAATAATTCAGGACGCTCTAGCCAGGCAGAAAGAGAACTTCAAGTTTGAAATGGAGATGGCTATGCAGCAGATGAGAGAGATGCATGACCAACAAATCCGAGCTGTGACGAATCATCAGGGTGAAACAAGTCATCGTAATAACGCCGACCAAGAGGAAAGCAATTCAGACAGGGACAAAGATCGCAACGCAAATAGCCAAAACTCTGGGGGTGGTCCCATTGTTATTCCTCAAAATCGTCTGAAGGAAAATGTAGGTGAGGATGAAATGATGAAAGAGCTGGAGGATAAGGTCAACGCCTTGATTTCCGCTCAAGCGGTAAAGAAGACTGGGATGCCACGTCCGTACCTAAGAGAGTGGGAGTCGATCCCGTATCCGTCGAAGTTTAATTTGATTAACTTCATACCATTCGACGGAAAGGGGTCCCCCACTCAGCATTTGGTCTATTTCAAATCCCACTTGGGCGTTATTTCTGGTAACGAGCCCTTGATGGTTCGGTCATTCGTTGGCACTCTTCGAGGAGCTTCCTTCGATTGGTACCTCCGTCTCAAGCCAGGGAGCATCAATAGTTGGGACGACATGGAAAGCTTGTTCCTCAATAATTTCTTTGACGACGACATTGAAGTGTCGATCGGAACCCTTTTGGACGAGAAGCAAAAGGATGGGGAGTCTGTTGACAGCTTTGTTAAACGCTTCCGCAACAAGGCTATGAACTGCAGGGATCCTGTCACAGAGGAATTCATTCTGCGGACGTGTCACAATAATCTTTCCATCAATGTCTTGGAAGTCCTGGGGGTTGTACCGCCCAAGATCTAGAAAGAGCTGAAAGAGCAAGGGGAGCAAGCTGAACGCTTCCTCAAAAGGAAAAAGGCCGAAAGAGGCCAACCGATGGCTAAAGCATCGCGAATCGCTGATGACATTCATCAACAAAGAACCTTGGGGCAACAAATGACTCCTAAGTTGAAATTCCGTGAGGAGTATTCTTCGATGATGATGAAGTTCCACCATCTTCAAATATCTCCTTGCTAACAACAAAATCAAGCCGCCACCTATCATGAATCGAGGAAGCTAGCAATATTTCGACCCAAAGTACCGTATGCACTACGAGGGTCCATCACCCCACCAAGACTTGTATTACTCAAGAATAACATCCAAGCCTTGGTTGACGCCGGCCATAACGCCAAAATAGGCCAAACAAGAATGGCAAGCACTGGCTGTATACGAGTATAAACCGCCCTCTACACTGGCTGTGTATACGAGTATAAACCGCCCTCTACACCGGCTGTGTATACGAGTATAAACCGCCCTCTACACCGGCTGTATACGAAAGTACAACCGCCCTTTCCTCCGATGAGTATAAGAGGTTAAACTGCTCCTCCGTTACTCCAAAAAGGTATATGAGTATAAACTACTTCCTATTTTGTTGAGAAGTTCCTAGAGAATATCTTCTATAAAATATTCTTAAGGATAACTCGACAAACCCCAATTTACTCCCACTGGGTTCAGTCTTACGACACCGGACAACGCGTCACAATGAAAAATCGCAGATTGGATTTCAAGAAAAAAAATTCCTGATGCCGGTCAACGCGTCGTAAAAGAGAGTTCACCAATCTAAAGATACATCTCAAGAAAATTCCTCCCGCTGTGGTCAGTCCTACAACGAGTATCACAGTAGAGAGTTCACCGATTAAAGGACGAACCCTCAATCTCCTCCCACTATGGTCAGTTCTACGCCAAGCGACGCAGTGGAGAATTCGCCGATCCAAGGTTAAGCCTCACAAAATTGGATGGTCAGTTCGACTACAACTCACCAACACAAGCTAAAATAAGAAAATTCATTCATCGGTTTTTGATTCAAGACTTCAATTGCGGTCAGACAATAAATCCAGCACCGCGACACTTTCAGTCATCCTACAAAGCACTGGATAGTCCGAAAGAATTGAAGAAGTCAAGATTCGAAGCCATTTTCAGGTCCCGTTATACCGACTGAAGGTTGGGGCCTATCATATCCAAAGTATTTCGGCTCCTTCTATAAAAGAGCGAGACCGAAACACTTTGGAGGGGGTATCTATAGGCGTCGAAAATTGCCTAAGTCCCCTAACATAGCTCGTGACAGTGAGTTGATGACCAATGAGCCATCCGACAATATAACGGTAAACCGGTGATATCGTAACAACAAGCGAGTGAACGAAGCGCAATAAGCACATTGGCGAAGTATACGAGTCAATGGGAACGGCAAAACAACGAAGAAATGACTCAACCATGAGCTGCGGGATACTCATAAAAAACTTAGCACCACGTGTGTCTTGTTCCCACCATGGATTTTTCACCTATGGTAGGTTGTATATCTCCTTTCCAGCTTTCTAACGCATCTTGTATCAACTTATTCCGAGAACGGACGAGAGAGTTAGAGCCGAAACAACCGAGAGGGTCCAGGCTGTTTCACATCTGCAGGATACCAATGATGTCTCACACATTTAGACCATGATACGTTTCGAATATGAGGAAGATCAAAATATAGAAGTTGTAGCTCTTCACCAGCTTTCCAAAACATCTTGAATCACATCAATGAAGGTCGGATTAGAGAATTAGAGCTAAAATAGCCGGGGCATATCAGACTGTCTCGGCCAGGCCGAGACAGACTCGGCCCAGGACGCCCAAAACGCGTTTTTTGACGGTTTTCTCGGGATTTGAGCCTTCCAACCACCTTGATATTATCTCTAAACATGGTTAAGAGGTTATGGGCTGAAGATATGATCAAATCATCCATTCTTATCCGAAAACAAGGCTTCTAAAACCTATAAATACCGCCCGAGGGCCTTCATTGAAAGGGCTGATCGTAAAAGCTTTGCCAAGCCCTATCAGTTGGGAGAGTAAGAGGAGCACGAATTTCAAGGAGAAGGAACAGATCTCGTGAACTCTTAAGGGCTATTATCATCCTTTGTGAGATAATCCCGGGGCTATTATCCTCCTTGTGAGATAATCCCCTCAAAAGGTTCGACGACGCATCTACAATCGCAGGTGTTTAATTCGGTCGGCTACGCACTGTGATTTCTCCTAGTAGATCTCACCCGCTCCGGCGATCCTCTCCTTCGTGAGCGTGATCCCCGAAGGCGATCCTCTCCTTCGTGAGTGTGATCCCCTTAGGCGCTTCGTTTCCTTCGTGAAACGAGCCCTTCACGCCTCAGAAGTTCCGAACCCTGTTTCCACTGATCGAATTGCGCGGTGGTCCACGGACGATAGAAGTCCCCGGCACAGGCAAAGACACCCACGCAAGCGAGGACCCGATAAACGGATCTCGCGTTTGTTCAAAAGGATAAAAGTTGTAATTCTTTGATTTTCATTGTAAGCCTTATAAAAAGGCGATCTTTTTTCTGAATCTCGTTGTAAGCGACTGAAGTTTGTAACGGATTCAAGCAATGATAATCATCCCGACTTTTACCGCGAACAATAAGAAATTCACCGTCTGTGTATTCTCCTCCATTATCTGATTTCAAATATTTGATCTTCTTTTCAGATTCAAGCTCGACTCGCACTTTGTAGGCTCTAAAGACTGAGAACACATCCGTCTTCTTCTTGATAGGATACACCCAACATCTCCTGGAGTAATCATCAATAAAGGACACGAAGTACTTTGCTCCTCCCATGGATATAACTGGTGCTTGCCATACATCAGAATGAACTAGTTCCAGAATAGCCTTGCTTCTAGAACTCGACGTGTTAAACTTTAGTCGATACTGTTTACTTGTAATATAATACTCACAGAATGGAAGAGCTACCGAATTAAGCCCAGGAAGCAGCTTCTGATCGGAGAGAATCTTCAAGCCTCGCTCTGACATGTGGCCTAGTTTACAGTGCTACATCATGGCTTGTTCTTCTCCACGGCTGGTTGATGCCACACATGAATCAGCCTCCTGCATGGTTTCTCTCTTGAGCATGTATAGATTTGCAGCTATCTTTTCTCCTTTTATCGACAAGCCCTCTAAAACCTATAAATACCGAGGGCCTTCATTGAAAGGGCTGATCGGAAAAAGCTTTGCGAAGCCCTATCAGTTGGGAGAGTAAGAGGAGCACGAATTTCAAGGAGAAGGAACAGATCTCGGCGAACTCTTAAGGGCTATTATCATCCTTTGTGAGATAATCCCGGGGCTATTATCCTCCTTAGTGAGATAATCCCCTCAAAAGGTTCGATCGGCCTTGGATCTACAATCGCGAGGTGTTTAATTCGGTCGGCTACGCACTGTGATTTCTCCTAGTAGATCTCACCGCTCGGCGATCCTCTCCTTCGTGGCGTGATCCGGCGATCCTCTCCTTCGTGAGTGTGATCCCCTTAGGCCGTTTCTTCGTGAAGCGAGCCCCTTCCGTCTGTAGTTCGAACCGGGTTTCCACGGATCGAATTGCGCGGTGGTCCACGGACGATAGAAGTCCCCAAGACAGCAAAGACACTCCACGCAAGCGAGGACCCGATAAACGGATCTCGCTTGTTCAAAAGGATAAAAGTTGTAATTCTTTGATTTTCATTGTAAGCCTTATAAAAGCGATCTTTTTGAATCTCGTTGTAGCGGTGAAGTTTGTAGCAGTTCAAGCAATGATAATCATCCGACTTTTACCGCGAACAATAAGAAAATTCACCGTCGTGTATTCTCCTCCATTATCGATTTCAAATATTTGATCTTCTTTTGATTCAAGCTCGACTCGCACTTTGTAGGCTCTAAAGGCGAGAACACATCCGTCTTCTTCTTGATAGGATACACCCAACATCTCTGGGTAATCATCAATAAAGGACCACGAAGTACTTTGCTCCTCCATGGATATAGCGGTGCTTGCCATACATCGAATGAACTAGTTCGAGAATAGCCTTGCTTCTAGAACTCGACGTGTTAAACTTTAGTCGATACTGTTTACTTGTAATATAATACTCACAGAATGGAAGAGCTACCGAATTAAGCCCAGGAAGCAGCTTCTGATCGGAGAGAATCTTCAAGCCTCGCTCTGACATGTGGCCTAGTTTACAGTGCTACATCATGGCTTGTTCTTCTCCACGGCTGGTTGATGCCACACATGAATCAGCCTCCTGCATGGTTTCTCTCTTGAGCATGTATAGATTTGCAGCTATCTTTTCTCCTTTTATCAGTACAAGCGCCCCTCTAACAATCTTCATGATCTCATTTTCTTTATAAGTCTTGCATCCGAGCTGATCTAATTGTCCTAAAGACAATAGATTCTTCTTCAAGCCCTTCACATATCGCACATCTTGAATGGTGCGTATTGTACCATCAAACATTTTAATTTTAACAGTACCGATACCAAAAATCTCCAAGGCATGATCATTACCCATGAATACAGATCATCTTGAGATAGGTTCATATTTGTGAAACCATTCTCTCCGGGAGGTCATGTGCCAGGAAGCTGCTGAATCTAGAAGCCAGACATCAGCAAACTACTTTCTGCCTTCATCAACAGTGGTTGCTCCACTGTATAAAATTTTACCATCATCTGATGTACTGACAACGCATCCTTGAGATGTTGATGGCTCTGAAGACTTTTTATCACCACTCTTCTTATTGTGCCAACACTCTGATTTCACGTGCCCCTTTTACCACAGTTGTAGCATTTGATATTTTTCTTACTTCTTGATTTTAATCTATCATGGGCATGACTCCCACCGGAGCCACATTCCGTTGATCTTCTTCTCATCACCGATAAGACCTCCGCTTGTTGCGAACTTACCTGCCTGTCTTCTTTATTTTTGCGCCTATTTTCTTCCTCCAGAACAGCGGCTGCAACGTTGTCGAAGACTAGCTTTTTCGCAAGGACGTTGTTTATAAGGTTGATGATGAGCTGATCATACGCATCAGGTAGACTTTGAAGTAGAAGCTCTGCACGTTCATTCACACCGATTGCATGCCCCAACGTTGTGAGTTGGGAGAATAATATATTTAGGGTGTTGATGTGGTCATTCATCGAGGTAGATTCCGCCATCCTCAGAGTGTACAGTCTCCTTTTTAAGAAGATTTTATTGTGCAAGGATTTGGCCTCATATAGTTTTGTTAGAGTATCCCAGATCTCCTTTGCTGTCTTTTTCTCTTCTATGCTTGACAGCACCCCATCTGCTAATGCCAGATGGAGATTTACAATAACATTCCCGTTCATCTCGTTCCACTTCTTGTCATTTGTGATGTCCTCCGGCCTTGCACCGATGGCCGCTAGATAATTATTTTTTTTCAAGATAGCCTTTATCTTCAACTTTCACAATGAGAAATTGCTCCCATTGAATTTCTCGATCTTGAACTTCACCGTCATTGCTTCTATCACAAACAGTAACTATAGGCTGTCAAAAATGAATGCAGAGCTCACCTTCGCGTTTTCACTGTAGCTTTCTAAATCAAAACGCAAGGCTCACCTCCGCGTTTTCACTGTAGCGTTCCAAGTCAAAACGCAAGGCTCACCTCTGCATTCTAAGTCAAGACGCAAGTCTCACCTCCGCGTTTTCACTGTAACGTTCTAAGTCAAAACGCAAGGCTCACCTCCGCGTTTTCACTGTAGCGTTCTAAGTCAAAACGCACAGGTCGCCAAGACGCGGAGGTCGTCAAGACGCACAGGTCGCTAAGACGCGGAGGTCGTCAAGACGCACAGGTCGCCAAGACGAGAGGTCATTTTCAGAACGCGGACCTCGCATTTGACCCATTCAAACACGTTGTAAACGGTTCCAAAACCGTTTTGCACGATTTGAGGAGAGATTTAAGGGTCGCTACACCCTTAAACTCCTATAAATAGCCGGAATAACAAATGAAGAAAGGGGAGGACTTCTCTTTGGAATCGATTGGGGCTTCGACTTTGAGAGTCTTCGACTTCCACAGAAAAGAGGGTGAAGGAGACTTCTTGGATCGATCAAGGAGGCTTTTGGAGCATTCAATCTTGGCTTTTGGAGACTTTGGCTTGGCGATCAACTCGCAGAAGTTATAAATCTCATTTTTTGAGTTCTCAAACTCGTTAGAGTTCCAAACTTGCTCATGAAGTTCCTTTCAACGCCGCTCCACGAAGTCGAGATGTTCGATAGTCAACGGGATACAAGATTCAAGCTCCCATCGCTACCGTGAAGAACCCAGGTTAAATAAAGGGAAGGGTCTCCATTGATCTTTCCTTCTTTTGTAAATAGGACAACCGATCGAGAGATTGTAATTTCTTTTTCTAAGTCAGTTAGAGAGAGATTACTTTTGAGAGATTGTATTTATTCTTTTTCTAAGTCAGTTAGATAGAATAAACTCCGATTCTACACTTTCTCAAATTTTCTCGCGAACAGTAACTCCTTACTATCTCACGTAAACAGTACTGTATTTATGAACAGTAACCGTATCCGTGAATCGTACCGTATTTGTGAACATTATCGTATTTGTGAACAGTAACTCTCTTTACAAGAAGAAACTGTAGCGTTCTAAGTCAAAACGCACAGGTCGCCAAGACGCGGAGGTCGTCAAGACGCACAGGTCGCTAAGACGCGGAGGTCGTCAAGACGCACAGGTCGCCAAGACGCAGAGGTCATTTTCTAACGGACCTGCGCATTTGACCCATTCAAACCGTTGTAAGCGGTTCCAAAACCGTTTTGCGATTTGAGGAGAGATTTAAGGGTCAGTTACACCTTAAACTCCTATAAATAGTGGAATAACGGTGAAGAAAGGGGAGGACTTCTCTTTGGAATCGATTGGGGCTTCTGACTTCTTGAGAGTCTTCGACTTCCACAGAGAAAAGAGGGTGAAGGAGACTTCTTGGATCGATCAAGGAGGCTTTTGGAGCATTCAATCTTGGCTTTTGGAGACTTTGGCTTGGCGAGATCAACTGTGAGTTATAAATCTCATTTTTTTTGAGTTCTCAAACTCGTTAGAGTTCCAAACTTGCTCTGCGAGTTCCTTTCAACGTCGTTCCACGAGTCGAGATGTTCGATAGTCAACGGGATACAAGATTCAAGCTCCCATCGCTACCGTGAAGAACCCAGGTTAAATAAAGGGAAGGGTCTCCATTGATCTTTCCTTCTTTTGTAAATAGGACAACCGATCGAGAGATTGTAATTTCTTTTTCTAAGTCAGTTAGAGAGAGATTACTTTTGAGAGATTGTATTTATTCTTTTTCTAAGTCAGTTAGATAGAATAAACTCGATTCTACACTTTCTCAAATTTTCTCATGACAGTAACTCCTTACTATCTCCGTAAGCGATCTTGTATTTATGAGCGATGCAGTATCCGTGAATCGTACCGTATTTGTGAACATTATCGTATTTGTGAACAGTAACTCTCTTTACAAGAAGCTGTGGCGTTCTAAGTCAAAGCGCCGCAGTCGCCAAGACGCGGAGGTCGTCAAGGCGCCGCAGTCGCTAAGGCGGAGGTCGTCAAGGCGCCGCAGTCGCCAAGGCGAGAGGTCATTTTGAGCGGACCTGCGCATTTGACCCATTCAAACACGTTGTAAACGGTTCCAAAACCGTTTTGCACGATTTGAGGAGAGATTTAAGGGGTCAGTTACACCCTTTAAACTCCTATAAATAGCTGGAATAACAGCTGAAGAAAGGGGAGGACTTCTCTTTGGAATCGATTGGGGCTTCTGACTTCTTGAGAGTCTTCGACTTCCACAGAGAAAAGAGGGTGAAGGAGACTTCTTGGATCGATCAAGGAGGCTTTTGGAGCATTCAATCTTGGCTTTTGGAGACTTTGGCTTGGCAGATCAACTCGCGCAGAGTTATAAATCTCATTTTTTTTGAGTTCTCAAACTCGTTAGAGTTCCAAACTTGCTCTGCGAGTTCCTTTCAACGTCGTTCCACGAGTCGAGATGTTCGGATAGTCAACGGGATACAAGATTCAAGCTCCCATTGCTACCGTGAAGAACCCAGGTTAAATAAAGGGAAGGGTCTCCATTGATCTTTCCTTCTTTTGTAAATCAGACAACCGATCGAGAGATTGTAATTTCTTTTTCTAAGTCAGTTAGAGAGAGATTACTTTTGAGAGATTGTATTTATTCTTTTTCTAAGTCAGTTAGATAGAAAAAACTCCGATTCTACACTTTCTCAAATTTTCTCGCGAACAGTAACTCCTTACTATCTCCGTAAGCGATCTTGTATTTATGAGCGATGCTTAGTATCCGTGAATCGTACCGTATTTGTGAATAGTATCGTATTTGTGAACAGTAACTCTCTTTACAAGAAGAAACTGTAGCGTTCTAAGTCAAAGCGCCGCAGTCGCCAAGACGCGGAGGTCGCCAAGACGCACAGTCGCCAAGACGCGGAGGTCGTCAAGGCGCCGCAGTCGCCAAGGCGAGAGGTCATTTTGAGCGGACCTGCGCATTTGACCCATTCAAACCGTTGTAAGCGGTTCCAAAACCGTTTTGCGCGATTTGAGGAGAGATTTAAGGGTCGATTACACCTTAAACTCCTATAAATAGCTAGAATAACAAATGAAGAAAGGGAGGACTTCTCTTTGGAATCGATTGGGGCTTCGACTTCTTGAGAGTCTTCGACTTCCGAGAAAAGAGGGTGAAGGAGACTTCTTGGATCGATCAAGGAGACTTTTGGAGCATTCAATCTTGGCTTTTGGAGACTTTGGCTTGGCAGATCAACTCGCGCAGAGTTATAAATCTCATTTTTTTTGAGTTCTCAAACTCGTTAGAGTTCCAAACTTGCTCTGCGAGTTCCTTTCAACGTCGTTCCACGAGTCGAGATGTTCGATAGTCAACGGGATACAAGATTCAAGCTCCCATCGCTACCGTGAAGAACCCAGGTTAAATAAAGGGAAGGGTCTCCATTGATCTTTCCTTCTTTTGTAAATCGGACAACCGTCGAGATTGTAATTTCTTTTCTAAGTCAGTTAGAGAGAGATTACTTTTGAGAGATTGTATTTATTCTTTTTCTAAGTCAGTTAGATAGAATAAACTCCGATTCTACACTTTCTCAAATTTTCTCGCGAACAGTAACTCCTTACTATCTCCGTAAGCGATCTTGTATTTATGAGCGATGCAGTATCCGTGAATCGTACCGTATTTGTGAACATTATCGTATTTGTGAACAGTAACTCTCTTTACAAGAAGAAACTGTAGCGTTCTAAGTCAAAACGCACAGGTCGCCAAGACGCGGAGGTCGTCAAGACGCACAGGTCGCTAAGACGCGGAGGTCGTCAAGACGCACAGGTCGCCAAGACGCAGAGGTCATTTTCAGAACGCGGACCTCGCATTTGACCCATTCAAACACGTTGTAAACGGTTCCAAAACCGTTTTGCACGATTTGAGGAGAGATTTAAGGGGTCAGTTACACCCTTTAAACTCCTATAAATAGCTGGAATAACAGCTGAAGAAAGGGGAGGACTTCTCTTTGGAATCGATTGGGGCTTCTGACTTCTTGAGAGTCTTCGACTTCCACAGAGAAAAGAGGGTGAAGGAGACTTCTTGGATCGATCAAGGAGGCTTTTGGAGCATTCAATCTTGGCTTTTGGAGACTTTGGCTTGGCAGATCAACTCGCGCAGAGTTATAAATCTCATTTTTTTTGAGTTCTCAAACTCGTTAGAGTTCCAAACTTGCTCTGCGAGTTCCTTTCAACGCCGCTCCACGAAGTCGAGATGTTCTGATAGTCAACGGATACAAGATTCAAGCTCCCATTGCTACCGTGAAGAACCCAGGTTAAATAAAGGGAAGGGTCTCCATTGATCTTTCCTTCTTTTGTAAATCGGACAACCGATCGAGAGATTGTAATTTCTTTTTCTAAGTCAGTTAGAGAGAGATTACTTTTGAGAGATTGTATTTATTCTTTTTCTAAGTCAGTTAGATAGAAAAAACTCCGATTCTACACTTTCTCAAATTTTCTCGCGAACAGTAACTCCTTACTATCTCACGTAAACAGTACTGTATTTATGAACAGTAACCGTATCCGTGAATCGTACCGTATTTGTGAATAGTATCGTATTTGTGAACAGTAACTCTCTTTACAAGAAGAAACTGTAGCGTTCTAAGTCAAAACGCACAGGTCGCCAAGACGCGGAGGTCGTCAAGACGCACAGGTCGCTAAGACGCGGAGGTCGTCAAGACGCACAGGTCGCCAAGACGCAGAGGTCATTTTCAGAACGCGGACCTCGCATTTGACCCATTCAAACACGTTGTAAACGGTTCCAAAACCGTTTTGCACGATTTGAGGAGAGATTTAAGGGGTCAGTTACACCCCTTAAACTCCTATAAATAGCTAGAATAACAGCTGAAGAAAGGGGAGGACTTCTCTTTGGAATCGATTGGGGCTTCTGACTTCTTGAGAGTCTTCGACTTCCACTGAGAAAAGAGGGTGAAGGAGACTTCTTGGATCGATCAAGGAGACTTTTGGAGCATTCAATCTTGGCTTTTGGAGACTTTGGCTTGGCGAGATCAACTTCAGCGAGTTATAAATCTCATTTTTTTTGAGTTCTCAAACTCGTTAGAGTTCCAAACTTGCTCTGCGAGTTCCTTTCAACGTCGTTCCACAGTCGAGATGTTCGGATAGTCAGCGGGATACAAGATTCAAGCTCCCATCGCTACGTGAAGAACCGGGTTAAATAAAGGGAAGGGTCTCCATTGATCTTTCCTTCTTTTGTAAATCGGACAACCGTCGAGAGATTGTAATTTCTTTTCTAAGTCGGTTAGAGAGATTACTTTTGAGATTGTATTTATTCTTTTCTAAGTCAGCTTAGATAGAATAAACTCGATTCTACACTTTCTCAAATTTTCATGACAGTAACTCCTTACTATCTCCGTAAGCGATCTTGTATTTATGAGCGATAACCGTATCCGTGAATCGTGCCGTATTTGTGAATAGTATCGTATTTGTGAACAATATCGTATTTGTGAGCGGTAACTCTCTTTACAAGAAGCTGTGGCGTTCTAAGTCAAAACGCATGTGTCGCCAAGACGCGGAGGTCGCCAAGACGACAGTCGCCAAGACGCGGAGGTCGTCAAGACGCACAGGTCGCCAAGACGCAGAGGTCATTTTCAGAACGCGGACCTCGCATTTGACCCATTCAAACACGTTGTAAACGGTTCCAAAACCGTTTTGCACGATTTGAGGAGAGATTTAAGGGGTCAGTTACACCCCTTAAACTCCTATAAATAGCTAGAATAACAGCTGAAGAAAGGGGAGGACTTCTCTTTGGAATCGATTGGGGCTTGACTTCTTGAGAGTCTTGACTTCCGAGAAAAGAGGGTGAAGGAGACTTCTTGGATCGATCAAGGAGACTTTTGGAGCATTCAATCTTGGCTTTTGGAGACTTTGGCTTGGCAGATCAACTCGCGCAGAGTTATAAATCTCATTTTTTTTGAGTTCTCAAACTCGTTAGAGTTCCAAACTTGCTCTGCGAGTTCCTTTCAACGTCGTTCCACGAGTCGAGATGTTCGGATAGTCAACGGGATACAAGATTCAAGCTCCCATCGCTACCGTGAAGAACCCAGGTTAAATAAAGGGAAGGGTCTCCATTGATCTTTCCTTCTTTTGTAAATCGGACAACCGATCGAGAGATTGTAATTTCTTTTTCTAAGTCAGTTAGAGAGAGATTACTTTTGAGAGATTGTATTTATTCTTTTTCTAAGTCAGTTAGATAGAATAAACTCCGATTCTACACTTTCTCAAATTTTCATGACAGTAACTCCTTACTATCTCCGTAAGCGATCTTGTATTTATGAGCGATGCAGTATCCGTGAATCGTACCGTATTTGTGAACAATATCGTATTTGTGAACAGTACCGTACTAGTGAATAGTTCCTAGTGCCTTTTATAGGGTGAATGATAATCTAGATTATTTTCCGATGTGGAGGATCCACCTTTGGTGGCAGCCACAGAGCATACGATAAGTAGATACACGCGCCCTAAGCTAGGCTCTGATACCACTTGTTGGGACAAATCTGGGCCCGATAAAGCAGGGTCGCAGCTAAAGTATTACGGAAATAGTAAAATTGAACGCACAGATTTACGTGGACAACCCCCTTAATGAATTTGGGGTAAAAACCACGGGCAAGAGTAGAAGAATTCACTATGAGGAAAATTTAGGAGTTACAATCTCTCTTTACAAGAAGAAACTCTCTCTATTTTTCTCTCACTTTCGCTCCCCCCCCCCTTTTTCCTCTCTTAATTAGAGACATTGGGATTCTGGGATGAATTCAACTTACGACTAAGGGGGGCTATATATAGGTGATTTGTTGTAGGTGAGCACTGTTGCTACAGTGTTTACTACAGTAACTGTAGGTGGATCAGAGATTGGTGATTACTGTAGCTGGTAGGTGTGCACGGTAGATATTGCGGCTATCAACTTTTAAACAATTTTCTTTTTCTGCATCATGGATATGTATACATCAGACCCATTCAAAATAAAGAAACATAGTGCATAATTATTCAAGAATGTCAAAATTTGTATCTTACTATAAAGCCATGCTGAATCTTTTTCATGGTAGTTATCTTCTCATGTGGGAGAGATTTTGACAAGGTTGCTATCAGCTTCGGAACAGGGATGAACGCAGAAATTTGCTTGTTAACAACATTATTCTAAGATATTTTGTTGGTGTTAGAGGATTTTGATGCATGAAGGGCTTTCTCCATTTTCTGCTCTTGAGCTTTTTCTGCGGCAACTATCATTTTCCCAAAGAAATTTATATAAATGGAAAGAAAAAGAAAGTATCAGTTTGTATAATGCAAAAAATTGAAGTATTTGATTATTCGTTTGATATACCGTCCATTCTGTTACTAGTTAATACAAATTTGTTTTTCTCAACGAATGAGATGTAGTTATATTCTGTTATTTTACCAAAAATTTAACTATTTTACAAAAGTTAGATATTAGCTACAACATCATTTCATATTTTAGCAAAAATTAAAAAGAGAACAACCAATCAAGTTCAGAGTGCTTAATCAAATTGACAAAGATTTAAAAAGGAAACTTTCTTGTCTTCACTTCATCTACGTACATTTCATACAATAAAACATAGTAGTAAACTTGCATTCTGGGGTAGAGAGAGAGAGAGAGAGAGCACCTTACTAGTAAAAAATGTTGATATTTGCTTCTCTTTCTATCGTTTGCTGAATGAATTGCAAGTGATAAAAAACAGAACATATGGTTGGTATTTATAATATAAAGGAGAAATAGCAGATATGCTAAAGATATAAAATTATTCCTCAAGTTTCAATAACCAATGTATCCAAAATTCATGTAATGTTCATGTAACTAATATTATTCTTTGAATTTTGATCCAAAAGTAACTTTATCACAAAGAATCTAGACATACACAAGGTACACACTATATATTTTTATATGTTCCATTTAATTAGAAAATTATATTTGATATCTTTGGTATGAATACTATTTCATACCTTAGAGCTTCCTCCTCAAGTACTATTAGGACAAAGAATTTGCACAAATCATCTAAAAGATGCATCTTTGTTGCATGCTATATAGTTTAAGAATATTGAAAATGCAAAGTTATTATCATTGTAAATATTAAGATGTCACGTTTAAACTCTGTAATTGGCCAAAAAGAGAACAAAATAAATAAATACATAGTCAAATTTGACTATACTGGAGTTATAACTGTGAGAATACTATGCCTTTTAGTCATAGATCTGTTGGGACAAACCCAGGGCCCAATAGAGCAGAGTCGCAGCTAAAGTAGTGCAGAAGTAATAAAAACACACAGATTTACGTGGAAAATCCCCTAAATCAATTTGGGGTAAAAACCATGGGCAATGATAGAAGAATTCACTATGAGGAAAAACTTAGGAGATTATAATCTCTCTTTACAAGGAGATACTCTCTCTAATTTTCTCTCACTTCTATATGTAGAGGAGTTGTTATTTCTGGGATGAGATTTTCAAAAGGATTTCTGGACCTATTTATAGATCTGGGAAAATACTGTGCACCAATATTTTAATATTTTATTTCCTTTCAAAAATCGGTGCACGCGTTCACGAGCCGCAGTTCACGAGGCTTGCGGCGCCTTTCGGTTCCTGATACAGTCGAAATGCTGGGGCCCGCATATTTGACAATGCGGAGCTTTTCGGTTCCTAATACAGCCGAAATGCTGGGGCCCGCATATTTGATAATCTCCCACTTGAAGATATGATTGAGTATCAATCACATCTTCACACCATTCTTTCTATCTTGCCATCTCATGTTGCTTACGTCTCCGTTAGGCCACAGGAGGATCGACACCAAATGAACTTGTCAGTGCTGACTGCCTTCGTCAAAAAATCTGCTAGGTTGTCCTTTGTATGAATCTTCTGCATATCCACCGTTCCTTCTTCCACTTTCTCACGAACGAAGTGGTACTAAACCCGAATGTGCTTGGTCTTTGAATGAAAGGCTGGATTTCTTGCCAAATGTAACGCACTCTGACTGCCACAAAAGAGAGGAATCTTCTTTTGTTCATGGCCGAGTTCCTCCAGCACATCTTCAACCATATCGCTTCTTTACTAGCTTGTGTAGCTGCTATATATTCTGCTTCTGTTATTGAAGTAGCCACAACTGACTGCAGTTTTGAAACCCAGCTTACAGCTCCGCCAGCAAGTGCAAACACATAGCCTGTGGTAGATTTGCTATTATCACGATCACCTACATAATCAGAATCAACATATCCACTGGCAATAAAATCAGATCCCCCATAACATAATGCAACATCTGAGGTGCCCTTAATGTATCTTAGTACCATCTTTACAGCAATCCAATGCTCTTTACCAGGGTTCGCCATGTATCGACTAACTACTCCCACTGCTTGTGCAATGTCTGGTCTTGTACAAATCATAGCGAACATTAAACTTCCCACTGCTGATGCATACGGTACTCGAGATATCTCCATCCTCTCTTCTTCATTGCTAGGACACATACTGGAGGATAAATTGAAATTAATAGGAAGTGGGGTAGAAATTGACTTACAATCTTGTATGTTGAAGCGCCGCAAGATTTTCTTTAAATAATTCTTTTGAGAAAGCCAAATCTTCCTATTATTTCTATCTCGGTAAATTTGCATCCTTAGAAGATCTTGTTAGCGGATCCTAAATCTATCATTTTAAATTTCCTAGCCAATTGAGCCTTCAATTCTTTGATACGATTTTTGTTGGGGCCTGCAACCAACATGTCGTCAACATACAATAACAAAATAACAAATTTATTTTCGCCAAACCTCTTGAAATATGCACAAGGGTCTGAATTGAGTCTGTTGTATCCAAGGCTCATGATGAATGAATCAAATCTCTTGTACAAACACCTCGGCCCCTGTTTTAGACCGTACAGAGATTTGTTTAACCTGCAAACCAAGTTTTCTTTTTCTTTTTCTTCAAAACCTTCTGGTTGGAGCATATAAATTTTTTCTTCAAGATCTCTATGAAGAAAAGCTATTTTCACATCTAACTCTTCTAGATGTAAATCAAATATAGCGCTCATAGCCAGGACTATTCGGACTGTTGTAAGTCGAACTACAAGAGAAAATATTTCATTAAAGTCAATACCTTCTTTTTGAGCATATCCTTTGACCACCAATCTAGCACGATATCGCTCCACTTGATCATCGTCATTTCGCTTGATCTTGTAGACCCATTTATTTTCAATGATTTTTCTTCCTTGTGGTAGTGACACAAGTTCCCAAGTCTTGTTCTTATGGAGAGCTTCGATCTCTTCCTGCATTGCTGTCATCCATAAAGATGAGTCTGTACTGTTTACAGCTTCATAGAAAGTTGATGGCTCTCCATCCTCCGTTAGAAGACAGTATACAACGTTACTCTCCGTAATATACTCCGAGTGCCACGTCGGTGGTCCTCTCTCATGAGTTGACCTTCGAACTTCTGGTGCCTCGGGCTCGACTGGTTCTTGTACATCATGTTTCGGTACTGCTTCAGAAGAATCTCTATCATTTTCCACCTGAATATCTGCAGTCTCTGAGTCCTTCCCTGAGCTGCTTCCTTTCTCTTCTCTTTACAGTTGGTTCTCTACAAAGATAACATCTCTGCTGATGATAACCTTGTGGGTAGTGGGATCCCACAGGCGATACCCCTTTACTCCATCAGCATACCCTAAGAATATTGATCGGCAAAAACAAGTGTTTACCTTTTATAGTCGCAAGTGCACAACTATTGTCAAGTTATAGTATTTAAGATTGTCGATCCCACGAGGAACGGGAAATAGGAAGTGTTTGATTCAAGTTCAGTTCTCAAATTATGCGTGACAATTAGGGTTTTATTCAAGATAGTATGAAAGCATGATGAAGTGATGAGAGAGTGGATTTGGATTGTGTGTGAAAGGAATCACAATTAAACAGATGAGAATTCAATAAGAGAGATGAAGGAATCTAGAATTGAATCCACTAGCTAACTCAAATTATAATCTATGAAAAATTCTCTTTTACCACATCTCATATTAGATTTATTAAGCATAAGATATCAAACCACTTAAGGAAAGCATAACTTATCAAATTATCACCTAATTGAAATTCAAACTCATGAAGAGAGTAATAACAAGATAATAATCCTAGAATTCATAAGCATAGCCTATCAAACCACTTAAGGAAAGCATAAACTATCAAATTCTTCTTCTATCGATTAGTTCTCTAGTTGATTAACCTAAACATGATCTTTTAAGCATAAGAGAGATGATTCATAAATACAAAAGAGATTAGACTAGTTTCATGCAACCTAGATCCCCACAAGAGTTTAGTTCAACATCTTGGGAAATTCAAACAAATAGAAAAAGAAAAGAAAATAAAAAGAAAAGAAAAATTCTAAACTAATCTAACTACAAAGCAAATAAATCTAAACTACAAAAGCTATTAAATCTAAACTACAAAAGCTATTAAATCTAAACTACAAAGCAAATAAATAACAAGAAAGAAAAAGAAATAATAAAGAGAAATAAAGAAAAACCTGCAACTCATCATCATCAACTCATCCTCCTTTCGGTCCTTGAACAAGAAGAAGAAGATGGGATTGAAGGGGAGAAAATATTTATTTATTGAGGAAAAATTATTACAATGAAAGGTACTCTAAAACAAGAGCAACCCTTTCTCTCCAAAAGGAGTTTTATAAAATATTTCACACCTCTAAACCCTCAGATACTACCCCTATTTATACCCCAACGGAGTTGATGTGAACCATTGGATCAAACTTGGCCAAAAGGAAGAGAAATCTTTCCTAAATTGAATCCGCCGACCAATCGGTTGGTCGATCGGTTAGCCAACCGGTTAGCCAACCGGTTACAACCGGTTATCAACCATTGTTCCCAACGGATTTCGTTTTGATATTTTTTGCACGAATTCTTCTTGGATTCCCGGTATTGGGCCTTCGTTTGTCTTCGATTTGGGCTTCAACAATTGGTAGAAATTCGAGAATTTGAGTCATTTGAGCTTTTATTCATTAATACTCCATTATTCTAAATAAGATAAAACATGTTATTAGTAACATATTTATTGATATAAAATAGATAATGAGGTTATTAAAATGTCATTAAAATGTGATTATCAAATACCCCACACCTAAACTTTTGCTAGTCCTCTAGCAAGGAAGAAAAATGAAAAGAAAGAAAGAAAAATCCTAACTCACTTTTCGAGAATCGCGGTTGTATTTAGCGATAACAAGCCTTTAAACCCCTAGGTTACCCTAGTGGACGAAGTTGTAGTCTCGGAGGGTTTGCAGTGAATATACCCACAAAATTCAATAACTTGCCAATTTAAAGAAGCTAATTGAATAATTCAAAATTCCACAAGTCGGTTAATACTCAAGAAAACGCTTTTATCATGATTTCAAAGTAAACTTCGAGGAAATCCTTCCATTGTAGTGATACAAAACCAAGTTTTCTTTTTCTTCAAAACCTTACGGTTTGGAGCATATAAATTTTTCTTCAAGATCTCTATGAAGAAAAGCTATTTTCACATCTAACTCTTCTAGATGTAAATCAAATATAGCTCATAGCGGGACTATTGATTGTTGTAAGTCGAACTACTTAAGGAAAGCATAAACTATCAAATTCTTCTTCTATCGATTAGTTCTCTAGTTGATTAACCTAAACATGATCTTTTAAGCATAAGAGAGATGATTCATAAATACAAAAGAGATTAGACTAGTTTCATGCAACCTAGATCCCCACAAGAGTTTAGTTCAACATCTTGGGAAATTCAAACAAATAGAAAAAGAAAAGAAAATAAAAAGAAAAGAAAAATTCTAAACTAATCTAACTACAAAGCAAATAAATCTAAACTACAAAAGCTATTAAATCTAAACTACAAAAGCTATTAAATCTAAACTACAAAGCAAATAAATAACAAGAAAGAAAAAGAAATAATAAAGAGAAATAAAGAAAACCCGCAACTCATCATCATCAACTCATCCTCCTTTCGGTCCTTGAACAAGAAGAAGAAGATGGGATTGAAGGGGAGAAAATATTTATTTATTGAGGAAAAATTATTACAATGAAAGGTACTCTAAAACAAGAGCAACCCTTTCTCTCCAAAAGGAGTTTTATAAAATATTTCACACCTCTAAACCCTCGATACTACCCTATTTATACCCCAACGGAGTTGATGTGAACCATTGGATCAAACTTGGCCAAAAGGAAGAGAAATCTTTCCTAAATTGAATCTGCTGAGCCAATCGGTTGGCCGTCGGTTAGCCAACCGGTTAGCCAACCGGTTACAACCGGTTATCAACCATTGTTCCCAACGGATTTCGTTTTGATATTTTTGCACGAATTCTTCTTGGATTCCCTTGGTATCTTGGGCCTTCGTTTGTCTTGATTTGGGCTTCAACAATTGGTAGAAATTCGAGAATTTGAGTCATTTGAGCTTTTATTCATTAATACTCCATTATTCTCAAAATAAGATAAAACATGTTATTAGTAACATATTTATTGATATAAAATAGATAATGAGGTTATTAAAATGTCATTAAAATGTGATTATCAAATACCCCACACCTAAACTTTTGCTAGTCCTCTAGCAAGGAAGAAAAATGAAAAGAAAGAAAGAAAAATCCTAACTCACTTTCAGAGAATCGCGGTTGTATTTAGCGATACAACAAGCCTTTAAACCCTAGGTTACCCTAGTGGACGAAGTTGTAGTCTCGGAGGGTTTGCAGTGAATATACCCACAAAATTCATCCAACTTGCCAATTTAAAGAAGCTAATTGAATAATTCAAAAATTCCACAAGTCGGTTAATACTCAAGAAAACGCTTTTATCATGATTTCAAAGTAAACTTCTTGAGGAAATCCTTCCATTGTAGTGATACAAAACCAAGTTTTTCTCAAGATTTAATTCAAAAGTTTTGAAGGAAACATGCTAACTCTTTGTTTCAAACAATGTTCAAGTCTCTTAACCCATTTTGAAAAATTGAACATATACCATTATTTCCATATATATAAAAACATGGTTAGTTTTTTTTTTTTTTTTTTCTTCTCTTGGTAGTCTTGTTCTTTTAATCGGCTTTCTAAGTGACCATCTAGCGAGTTTTGGGCCAATGAATCCCAACCCAATTGTGCTTAGGTCATTAAGCATAAAAATACTCCTCGGCTTAATTACTCAGTCAACTTAGGCTTAGTATAAAGAACTACCGATGATTTTAAGAGAAAATTATTTGGTGCCCATTTTTCGCAGACTCTTTTGTTAAGTTAGTATAATATATATATGTGTATATGTATATATGTTCTGAAAAATATTTGGATTAAAGCAACTTAAAGAATCATTTTCAACTCTAAGTTAAGCACTAAAAATTTCATCACTCGATTAAACATCCAAGTTAAACTTTAGTAAAGTATACCACTTTGAAAATCATTCTTTCGAAATTTATTTAAAATTATCATAAAAGGTAAACTTGAGTGTATAACTAACTCGTGATTAGAAGACTATTAATCAACTCTATTAAGTTGGCAAGTGACAAATATATATATATTTTTTTAAAAGAAAAGAAAATGAAAATAAATAAGAAAAAGAAAATGAAAAATGAGAAAATGAAAGATGACTAAAATACAGAGAAATTTGACTAAGTCCCACCCCCACACCTAAAATTTGCATTGTCCTCAATGTAAATGCGAAAGTAACATAGAGAAGAGTGGAAGCACTTACGATGTTCTGATGACTGAACAAAAAAAAAAATTGAAAGTCGATTTTCCTGGTAATGAGGGGAGACGAAACCAAAATAATTTTTTTTCCAGATATGCACAAGGATTTACAAGTTTTTTTTTTTTTTTTAAAGAACAAGAAACTCTCACATGAGAGAAGAATAAATTCTTTTATTATTATCGTGGGACAACAAACAAAAATGTAGAATAAAAGATGAAACATGAGAAGCTCACATTCTACATTAACTCCTACCTTATTGTCGAAAATTCTACCCGAAATTTAAAGAATTTCAAAATGATATAAGTATCGATGTGCTTAAATTCCAAAAATTTCGTGGTTTTAGTGATGTGCAAAGAATGGAAGGTAGGTATTAATGGTTATATGCTTTTGAACTTAGATTCATTATTAACAAAAATTTCATCAAACATGAAATCTTGTTGTTTTCTATTTTCTACAAACCTAGGTTCATTAACAAAGGGTTCTTCAAATGTTGGTATCGGGATGCATGTATTCAACATAATTCTCTGCTCAAGGATTTGATTATTAACCCGTTACCCGATCTGTGAATGGATTGCATTCACTTGATCGTGAAAAGTTGAACCCGAGTTCCTTGGATTGGTCACGGGTTGACTCGAAATGTTCCTTTCTCTCTTTCACTCACGGGCGCTATTAGCTGCCCTAGTTGGGTTTCTATCCCGGCGATGGCTTGAGTGTTCGAGTTGATCGCTTGGTTGGTTGTTTGCATGAAGGAATTTAGAGTGTTGGATGATTGAGTCAACAGGTTGGTGGTGGTTTTGATCATGGCTTCTAAACCCTTTCTATGACACCAAGACGGTTTCCGTGATCCGGGTTAGGGAATTCAAAAAGGTAGATTTGCGTGATGGAAATTGTTTGGTGGATTGAACGGAATCGTGTTTCCCTAGGAATTTGTTGGTTTGAGGTGGGATTGACGTTTTGATTTCGGGGTAACTTCCTTGATTCCACGCAGTTGGGATGATTCCGCCAACCGATTGTAGGTTGGGGCAAAAGGATCATTTCTAGGAGGCGGAATGCAACGTTAACTGACCTAGTGGCCGATCGGATCCTAAAAGAGGGCATTCATCGGCAACATGAGATGGGGACCGACAATTGTGACAACCCGAGGCGAGATTTGATTGACTTGAGGGGAGCCGTTCTTTGATTTCGAGCTTCTAGCCTACGCATGATCGTCGCCATCTTTGCTTCACGGCTATATTCGCTCCTAAGGAAGGACCACTAGATTGGGCTTGAGGAACCGATGCACCCTGGTCATCACAGTGTTCCCATTGCATGGTTTTTCTCGACGACTCTCTAAGAAATCCCATGCTTCATCGGCATTTTCTTCATAAAATCCCTTGACACATAGACTCTGAAGTTTTTGATAGTCCAATCCTTCGTAAATGATTTGGCACAATCGCCATTTTTCCGACCATGGTGAGGACATTGGATGAGGAGATCCTTAAACCTATCGAAATACTTCCGAATGGCTCACCCGACAATCCTAAAATTTAGTAAAGTATACCACTTTGAAAATCATTCTTTCGGAATTTATTTAAAATTATCATAAAAGGTAAACTTGAGTGTATAACTAACTTCGGGATTAGAAGACTATTAATCAACTCTATTAAGTTGGCAAGTGACAAATATATATATATTTTTTTAAAAGAAAAAGAAAATGAAAAATAAATAAGAAAAAGAAAATGAAAAATGAGAAAATGAAAGATGACTAAAATACGAGAAATTTGACTAAGTCCCACCCCACACCTAAAATTTGCATTGTCCTCAATGTAAATGCAGAAAGTAACATAGAGAAGAGTGGAAGCACTTACGATGTTCTGATGACTGAACAAAAAAAAAAATTGAAAGTCTGATTTTCCGTGGTAATGAGGGGAGACTAAACCAAAATAATTTTTTTTCCAGATATGCACAAGGATTTACAAGTTTTTTTTTTTTTTTAAAGAACAAGAAACTCTCACATGAGAGAAGAATAAATTCTTTTATTATTATCGTGGGACAACAAACAAAAATGTAGAATAAAAGATGAAACATGAGAAGCTCACATTCTACATTAACTCCTACCTTATTGCTGAAAATTCTACCCGAAATTTAAAGAATTTCAAAATGATATAAGTATCGATGTGCTTAAATTCCAAAAATTTCGTGGTTTTAGTGATGTGCAAAGAATGGAAGGTAGGTATTAATGGTTATATGCTTTTGAACTTAGATTCATTATTAACAAAAATTTCATCAAACATGAAATCTTGTTGTTTTCTATTTTCTACAAACCTAGGTTCATTAACAAAGGGTTCTTCAAATGTTGGTATCGGGATGCATGTATTCAACATAATTCTCGCTCAAGGATTTGATTATTAACCCGTTACCCGATCGTTGTGAATGGATTGCATTCACTTGATCGTGAAAAGTTGAACCCGAGTTCCTTGGATTGGTCACGGGTTGACTCGAAATGTTCCTTTCTCTCTTTCACTCCGCGTTTGCTAGCTGCCCTAGTTGGGTTTCTATCTGGCGATGGCTTGAGTGTTCGAGTTGATCGCTTGGTTGGTTGTTTGCATGAAGGAATTTAGAGTGTTGGATGATTGAGTCAACAGGTTGGTGGTGGTTTTGATCATGGCTTCTAAACCCTTTCTATGACACCAAGACGGTTTCCGTGATCCGGGTTAGGGAATTCAAAAAGGTAGATTTGCGTGATGGAAATTGTTTGGTGGATTGAACGGAATCGTGTTTCCCTAGGAATTTGTTGGTTTGAGGTGGGATTGACGTTTTGATTTCGGGTAACTTCCTTGATTCCACGCAGTTGGGATGATTCCGCCAACCGGATTGTAGGTTGGGGCAAAAGGATCATTTCTAGGAGGCGGAATGCAACGTTAACTGACCTAGTGGCCGATCGGATCCTAAAAGAGGGCATTCATCGGCAACATGAGATGGGGACCGACAATTGTGACAACCCGAGGCGAGATTTGATTGACTTGAGCAGAGCCGCTCTTTGATTTCGAGCTTCTAGCCTACGCATGATCGTCGCCATCTTTGCTTCAGCGGCTATATTCGTTCCTAAGGAAGGACCACTAGATTGGGCTTGAGGAACCGATGCACCTCGGTCATCACAAGGTTCCCATTGCATGGTTTTTCGGCGGACTCTCTAAGAAATCCCATGCTTCATCGGCATTTTTCTTCATAAAATCCCTTGACACATAGACTCTAAGGAAGTTTTTGCAGATAGTCCAATCCTTCGTAAATGATTTGGCACAATCGCCATTTTTCCGCACCATGGTGAGGACATTGGATGAGGAGATCCTTAAACCTATCGAAATACTTCCGAATGGCTCACCCGACAATCCTAAAATTTTGAATCTTGTTTCGAGCTTGACCGTTTTGTGAATTGGGAAGAATTTTTTAGAAAAACTTTTACAAAATCATCGAGGTTGAAATCGAATCGTGGGTAAGGCTGTCTGACCATTTTTTGCTTTGTCCTTAAGAGTGAAGGGAATAAATCGCTTAATTGCATCCTCAGTTAGGTCTTTCATTTTAATCATGAGGCGACTTCTACAAATTCAGAGATGAAAATATATCGTCTTGGTTTTGTTCCTAAAATTTTGGAAGCATGTTGATGAAATGTGGTCGGAGTTGAAATTAGTTCCATTTGCTTCGGAAGCTTAATGCATGAAGGGATAGCATTCCTAGTTGGGTAGCGATATCTTGAAGAACGGAGGATTGGCCATTTCGTTTGGTTGAGAAGTTGAATCGAGGCGAACAAAGCGATTGGTATTATTCCTAACCCAAGTTTGCATGAACCAAAATCAAGAGATTTTTTTTTTTAATAAAAAATGAAAAAGTTAGTGAGATGGTGAAAAGAGAAGAAGAGGGAAGAAGAAAAAAAAAATTAACAAATCAAGGCAATCACTTTTCAATCACCCTAACTCTAGGGTTAAGCCTAAACTCAGCTAGACCAGCTCCTAACCAAAAACTCCCTAAGTGAAAAAAAATCCAGTTTACGTGGGTAATTAGCCAGGTAAGGATAGTACTAGAGGGAGATCAAAGATCAATTAAGTACCTCGTTCCTTGCAGGGTGCTTACGCAACCCCTAAACCTTGCCTTAGACACCAATTAATCCAAATAAACTTAGACCAGTTCACTCAAGAATTTCTTGTTCCTTATTGAGCTCGAATCCTTAGGGGCCAACGTCTAATTCTTTTTAGGAGGCTTGGGTTTGTGTAGTGAGGAATCAGTGATTTTGGGCTTAAGGAAAGGGTGATGAATGGTTATATGCTTTTGAACTTAGATTCATTATTAACAAAAATTTCATCAAACATGAAATCTTGTTGTTTTCTATTTTCTACAAACCTAGGTTCATTAACAAAGGGTTCTTCAAATGTTGGTATCGGGATGCATGTATTCAACATAATTCTCGCTCAAGGATTTGATTATTAACCGTTACCCGATCTGTGAATGGATTGCATTCACTTGATCGTGAAAAGTTGAACTGAGTTCCTTGGATTGGTCACGGGTTGACTCGAAATGTTCCTTTCTCTCTTTCACTCCGGCGTTTGCTAGTGCCCTAGTTGGGTTTCTATCCCGGCGATGGCTTGAGTGTTCGAGTTGATCGCTTGGTTGGTTGTTTGCATGAAGGAATTTAGAGTGTTGGATGATTGAGTCAACAGTTGGTGGTGGTTTTGATCATGGCTTCTAAACCCTTTCTATGACACCAAGACGGTTTCCGTGATCCGGGTTAGGGGAATTCAAAAGGTAGATTTGCGTGATGGAAATTGTTTGGTGGATTGAACGGAATCGTGTTTCCCTAGGAATTTGTTGGTTTGAGGTGGGATTGACGTTTTGATTTCGGGTAACTTCCTTGATTCCACGCAGTTGGGATGATTCCGCCAACCGATTGTAGGTTGGGGCAAAAGGATCATTTCTAGGAGGCCGGAATGCAACGTTAACGACCTAGTGGCCGATCGGATCCTAAAAGAGGGCATTCATCGGCAACATGAGATGGGGACCGACAATTGTGACAACCTCGAGGCGAGATTTGATTGACTTGAGCAGAGCTGCTCTTTGATTTCGAGAGCTTCTAGCCTACGCATGATCGCCGCCATCTTTGCTTCACGGCTATATTCGCTCCTAAGGAAGGACCACTAGATTGGGCTTGAGGAACCGATGCACCTCGGTCATCACAAGGTTCCCATTGCATGGTTTTTCGGCGGACTCTCTAAGAAATCCCATGCTTCATCGGCATTTTTCTTCATAAAATCCCTTGACACATAGACTCTAAGGAAGTTTTTGCAGATAGTCCAATCCTTCAGAAATGATTTGGCACAATCGCCATTTTTCCGCACCATGGTGAGGACATTGGATGAGGAGATCCTTAAACCTATCGAAATACTTCCGAATGGCTCACCCGACAATCCTAAAATTTTGAATCTTGTTTCGAGCTTGACCGCTTTTGTGAATTGGGAAGAATTTTTTAGAAAAACTTTTACAAAATCATCGAGGTTGAAATCGAATCGTGGGTAAGGCTGTCTGACCATTTTTTGCTTTGTCCTTAAGAGTGAAGGGAATAAATCAAGCTTAATTGCATCCTCGCTAGGTCTTTCATTTTAATCATGAGGCGACTTCTACAAATTCAGAGATGAAAATATATGCCTTCGGCCGCTCCTAAGAATTTTGGAAGCATGTTGATGAAATGTGGTCGGAGTTGAAATTAGTTCCATTTGCTTCGAAGCTTAATGCATGAAGGGATAGCATTCCTAGTTGGGTAGCGATATCTTGAAGAACGGAGGATTGGCCATTTCGCTTGGTTGAGAAGTTGAATCGAGCTAACAAAACGATTGGTATTATTCCTAACCCAAGTTTGCATGAACCAAAATCAAGAGATTTTTTTTAATAAAAAATGAAAAAGTTAGTGAGATGGTGAAAAGAGAAGAAGAGGGAAGAAGAAAAGAGAAATTAACAAATCAAGGCAATCACTTTTCAATCACCCTAACTCTAGGGTTAAGCCTAAACTTCAGCTAGACCGACTCCTAACCAAAACTCCCTAAGTGAAAAATCCGGTTCACGTGGGTAATTAGCCGTAAGGATAGTACTAGAGGAGATCAAAGATCAATTAAGTACCTCGTTCCTTGCGGTAACTACATAACCCTAAACCTTGCCTTAGACACCAATTAATCCAAATAAACTTAGACCAGTTCACTCAAGAATTTCTTGTTCCTTATTGAGCTCGAATCCTTAGGGGCCAACGCCTAATTCTTTTAGGAGGCTTGGGTTTGTGTAGTGAGGAATCAGTGATTTTGGGCTTAAGGAAAGGGTGATGAAATCCCTCACCTTATCTTGATTAATGGGTTTTGCCCTTAAAGATATTTTCAGGTGAGTGTCAATTCAAAATGCTCAAATCACTTTGGTGAATTCCTACTATTATATGCAATGCAGCCCTAGAAATTAAAAGCAACTAAAAAGGATGAGAAAGAAATTTTTTTTTTTTTTTATTATGGTCAGCAAGAAAGAAAGTCAGTTTTTTTTTTTTTTTGTTTAACCTAATTGTCTCTAATGTGATGAACTACCTATAGGGTGGAATTAAAAGTACTAGAGAAAAGAGTTACCTGCGCAAAAGCAATGCAAAGCCTCGTTGGAGGCAACCTTCAATCTCGAATCTTCAACTCCTTGCCTTCAAGCTCTTTTTGTCATTCACAATAGACAAACACACAAGTTAAAGAACTAAGAAAAAATTCCTACTTAACACCGCTCTAAGAACGGCGCCAAAACTTGATCGGCAAAACAAGTGTTTACCTTTTATAGTCGCAAGTGCACAACTATTGTCAAGTTATAGTATTTCCAGATCCGGGTTAGGGAATTAAAAAGGTAGATTTGCGTGATGGAAATTGTTTGGTGGATTGAACGGAATCGTGTTTCCTAGGAATTTGTTGGTTTGAGGTGGGATTGACGTTTTGATTTCGGGGTAACTTCCTTGATTCCACGCAAAGTTGGGATGATTCCGCCAACCGGATTGTAGGTTGGGGCAAAGGATCATTTCTAGGAGGCGGAATGCAACGTTAACTGACCTAGTGGCCGATCGGATCCTAAAGAGGGCATTCATCGGCAACATGAGATGGGACCGACAATTGTGACAACCGAGGCGAGATTTGATTGACTTGAGCAGAGCTGCTCTTTGATTTCGAGAGCTTCTAGCCTACGCATGATCGCCGCCATCTTTGCTTCACGGCTATATTCGTCCTAAGGAAGGACCACTAGATTGGGCTTGAGGAACCGATGCACCCCGGTCATCACAATGTTCCCATTGCATGGTTTTTTCCGATGACTCTCTAAGAAATCCCATGCTTCATCGGCATTTTCTTCATAAAATCCCTTGACACATAGACTCTAAGGAAGTTTTTGCAGATAGTCCAATCCTTCAGAAATGATTTGGCACAATCGCCATTTTTCCGCACCATGGTGAGGACATTGGATGAGGAGATCCTTAAACCTATCGAAATACTTCCGAATGGCTCACCCGACAATCCTAAAATTTTGAATCTTGCCGAGCTTGACCGCTTTTGTGAATTGGGAAGAATTTTTTAGAAAAACTTTTACAAAATCATCCCAGTTGAAATCGAATCGTGGGTAAGGCTGTCTGACCATTTTTTGCTTTGTCCTTAAGAGTGAAGGGAATAAATCAAGCTTAATTGCATCCTCAGTTAGGTCTTTCATTTTAATCATGAGGCGACTTCTACAAATTCAGAGATGAAAATATATGCCTTCGGCCGCTCCTAAGAATTTTGGAAGCATGTTGATGAAATGTGGTCGGAGTTCGAATTAGTTCCATTTGCTTCGAAGCTTAATGCATGAAGGGATAGCATTCCTAGTTGGGTAGCGATATCTTGAAGAACGGGAGGATTGGCCATTTCGTTTGGTTGAGAAGTTGAATCGTGAGCTAACAAAACGATTGGTATTATTCCTAACCCAAGTTTGCATGAACCAAAATCAAGAGATTTTTTTTTTAATAAAAAATGAAAAAGTTAGTGAGATGGTGAAAAGAGAAGAAGAGGAAGAAGAAAAGAGAAATTAACAAATCAAGGCAATCACTTTTCAATCACCCTAACTCTAGGGTTAAGCCTAAACTCACTAGACCAAATCCTAACCAAAACTCCTAAGTGAAAAATCCGGTTCACGTGGGTAATTAGCCGTAAGGATAGTACTAGAGGAGATCAAAGATCAATTAAGTACCTCGTTCCTTGCGGTAACTACGCAACCCCTAAACCTTGCCTTAGACACCAATTAATCCAAATAAACTTAGACCGGTTCACTCAAGAATTTCTTGTTCCTTATTGAGCTCGAATCCTTAGGGGCCAACGCCTAATTCTTTTAGGAGGCTTGGGTTTGTGTAGTGAGGAATCGTGATTTTTGGCGAAGGAAAGGGTGATGAAATCCTCACCTTATCTTGATTAATGGTTTTGCCCTTAAAGATATTTTCGTGTGAGTGTCAATTCAAAATGCTCAAATCACTTTGGTGAATTCCTACTATTATATGCAATGCACCCTAGAAATTAAAAGCAACTAAAAGGATGAGAAAGAAATTTTTTTTTTTTTTTATTATGGTCAAGAAGAAAGAAAGTCAGTTTTTTTTTTTTTTGTTTAACCTAATTGTCTCTAATGTGATGAACTACCTATAGGGTGGAATTAAAAGTACTAGAGAAAAGAGTTACCTGCGCAAAAGCAATGCAAAGCCTCGTTGGAGGCAACCTTCAATCTCGAATCTTCAACTCCTTGCCTTCAAGCTCTTTTTGTCATTCACAATAGACAAACACACAAGTTAAAGAACTAAGAAAAAAAAATTCCTACTTAACACCGTTCCCCGGCAACGGCGCCAAAAACTTGATCGGCAAAAACAAGTGTTTACCTTTTATAGTCGCAAGTGCACAACTATTGTCAAGTTATAGTATTTAAGATTGTCGATCCCACGAGGAACGGGAAATAGGAAGTGTTTGATTCAAGTTCGGTTCTCAAATTATGACAATTAGGGTTTTATTCAAGATAGTATGAAAGCATGATGAAGTGATGAGAGTGGATTTGGATTGTGTGTGAAAGGAATCACAATTAAACAGATGAGAATTCAATAAGAGAGATGAAGGAATCTAGAATTGAATCCACTAGCTAACTCAAATTATAATCTATGAAAAATTCTCTTTTACCACATCTCATATTAGATTTATTAAGCATAAGATATCAACCCACTTAAGGAAAGCATAACTTATCAAATTATCACCTAATTGAAATTCAAACTCATGAAGAGAGTAATAACAAGATAATAATCCTAGAATTCATAAGCATAGCCTATCAAACTACTTAAGGAAAGCATAAACTATCAAATTCTTCTTCTATCGATTAGTTCTCTAGTTGATTAACCTAAACATGATCTTTTAAGCATAAGAGATGATTCATAAATACAAAAGAGATTAGACTAGTTTCATGCAACCTAGATCCCCACAAGAGTTTAGTTCAACATCTTGGGAAATTCAAACAAATAGAAAAAGAAAGAAAATAAAAAGAAAAGAAAAATTTTAAACTAATCTAACTACAAAGCAAATAAATCTAAACTACAAAAGCTATTAAATCTAAACTACAAAAGCTATTAAATCTAAACTACAAAGCAAATAAATAACAAGAAAGAAAAAGAAATAATAAAGAGAAATAAAGAAAAACCTGCAACTCATCATCATCAACTCATCCTCCTTTGGTCCTTGAACAAGAAGAAGAAGATGGGATTGAAGGGGAGAAAATATTTATTTATTGAGGAAAAATTATTACAATGAAAGGTACTCTAAAACAAGAGCAACCCTTTCTCCAAAAGGAGTTTTACAAAATATTTCACACCTCTAAACCCTCGATACTACCCTATTTATACCCCAACGGAGTTGATGTGAACCATTGGATCAAACTTGGCCAAAAGGAAGAGAAATCTTTCCTAAATTGAATCTGCTGTAGACCAATCGGTTGGCGATCGGTTAATAACCGGTTGGCCAACCGGTTGGTCAACCGATTGGTTCCCAACGGATTTCGTCTTTACTTGATATTTTTGCACGAATTCTTCTTGGATTCCCTTGGTATCTTGGGCCTTCGTTTGTCTTCAGATTTGGGCTTCAACAATTGGTAGAAATTCAGAGAATTTGAGTCATTTGAGCTTTTATTCATTAATACTCCATTATTCTGCAAAATAAGATAAAACATGTTATTAGTAACATATTTATTGATATAAAATAGATAATGAGGTTATTAAAATGTCATTAAAATGTGATTATCAAATATATATTTTCTAAATTTTGAATCCAGCTTTGTTATTTCTTGGGCATTGTACATTTTGTACACTGGACTTCCAAATATATGGAGGTTAGAATAATCAGCTAGCTTGTCAGTCCACATCTCCATCGGCGTCTTTAACTGTATTGCGGTTGATGGAGATCGATTCAGCACATAACATGTGGTTTTTACTGCTTCCGCCCAAAAGACTTTCTCCAGATTTACAGTAGCCAACATTGTTCTGGTTCTTTTCAATAGAGTTCTGTTCATCCATTTTTTTGTGGAGTATACGTCGTACTGAATTGTCTTTTGATGCCTTCTTGCTTGTAGAATGCGAGAAATTTACCGTCTGTATATTCTCCTCCATTATCTGAACTCAAGCACTTAATCTTTTTGTCAGATTCCAGCTCGACTCGTGCTTTGTAGGCTTTAAAGACCGAGAACACATCCGTCTTCTTCTTGATTGGGTACACCCAACATCTCCAGGAGTAATCATCAATAAAGGACACGACATACTTCACTCCTCCCATGGATGTAACTGGTGCTTGCCATACATCAGAAGAACCAGTTCCAGAATAGCATTGCTTCTAGAATTCGATGTGTTGAACTTCAGCCGATGCTGCTTGCTTGTAACACAATATTCACAGAACGGAAGAGCTACCGATTTGAGCCCGAGGCGAGTTACGTCGGAGAGAATCTTCAAACCTCGTTCTGACATGTGGCCTAGTTTACGATGTCACATCATGGTTTCTTCTTCTTCACGGCTGGTTGATGCCACACATGAATTAGCTTCCTGCAGGGTTTCTCCCTTGAGCATATATAGATTTACAGCTATCTTTTCTTCTTTGATCACCACAAGCGCCCCTTTAACAATCTTCATGATCCCATTTTCTATATGGGTCTTGCATCCAAGCTCATCCAATTGTCCTAAAGACAATAGATTCTTCTTTAAGCCCTTCACATGTCGTACATCTTGAATGGTGCGTATTGTACCATCAAACATTTTGATTTTGACAGTATCAATACCAGAAATCTCCAAGGCATGATCATTTCTCATGAATACGGATCCCCCTGAGATAGGTTCATATTTGTGGAACCATTCCCTCCGCGAGGTCATGTGCCAAGTGTTCGCGGGGAAAGTAGACTTTGTATTCATTGCTCTGTTGAACTTGTTTGACCGTTGGCCTACAACAAAATTCAAAAGAAAAAAATTGCCTTTTATTTAAGGCTTACAATGAATACCAAAGATTACAACTTCTTCTGTATGAACAAACACGAGGATCTCTATTTTCGGGATCACCGGCTTGCGTGGAGTTCTTTGCACGTGCGAGGACTTTTATTCGTCCGTGGACCACAGCGCAATTCAGATCTGGTAGAAACCGGATTCGGAACTCTGAGGCGTAGAGGGCTCGTTTCACGAAGAAACTAAGCGCTAAGGGGATCGCCTCACGAAGGAGAGGATGCGCTGCGGGATCGCCTCACGAAGGAGAGGGTCGGCCGGCGGTGAGATCTACTAGGAGAAATCCAAGCGCTATCCCGAAGGGTGATCGTAGTCTGACCGGTTGCTTACCTCGCGATCGTAGATCTGACGTCGAGTGAACTCGTGCTCGCCGGTGCTCGGAACTATGCGTCGACGGCTCGTAGATCTCGCGAGAGCTCTCTCAAAAATATCAGAAAATCCAACCCTTGAAAATGAGCACCCCTCGGACTATTTATAGGAAAATAGAGAGAGGGGGCTCTTTGGCGGCGGACACCATTGGTGTCCGACGTAACGGACACCTTTGGTGTCCGGTCTTTGGCGGACACCAAGCGGTGTCGTGTTCTCGACGCCATTTGGCCTCGTTTGGTTGGTTTTCGGACTTTTCGCGACATTTTGTCTCGATCTTGTCATTGTCGTCATAAGTCCAGAACTTCGATTCACTTGATTGGTTTCATCCGTCAGCGGTTCAAGTGGCGATCGGTCGTTGTTCAAATCCGATCTCGTTGGCGTTGAATCCGATTGATCTGGCTTTGCTTGTTGGATTCATTCCATAACACGTAGCCTCGCCGACTCACATCGATGTAACGGTGCTTGCCATTATCGTAAGAACCGGCCTAATAGCATTGCTTCTAGAATTGATGTGTTGAACTTCACCGATGTCGCTTGCTTGTAACACAATATTCACGTAACGGAAGAGCTACCATTTGAGCCTGTAAGTGTTCTCGACGGAGAGAATCTTCAAACCTCGCTCGACATGTGGCCTAGTTTACGATGTCACATCATGGTTTCTTCTTCTTCACTACCGTTGATGCCACACATGAATTAGCTTCCTCGCAGGTTTCTCCCTTGAGCATATATAGATTTACAGCTATCTTTTCTTCTTTGATCACCACAAGCGCCCCTTTAACAATCTTCATGATCCCATTTTCTATATGGGTCTTGCATCCAAGCTCATCCAATTGTCCTAAAGACAATAGATTCTTCTTTAAGCCCTTCACATGTCGTACATCTTGAATGGTGCGTATTGTACCATCAAACATTTTGATTTTGACAGTATCAATACCAGAAATCTCCAAGGCATGATCATTTCTCATGAATACGGATCCCCCTGAGATAGGTTCATATTTGTGGAACCATTCCCTCCGCGAGGTCATGTGCCAAGTGTTCGCGGGGAAAGTAGACTTTGTATTCATTGCTCTGTTGAACTTGTTTACAGCTTCGTTGGCCTACAACAAAATTCAAAAGAAAAAAAATTTGCCTTTTATTTAAGGCTTACAATGAATACCAAAGATTACAACTTCTTCCTGTATGAACAAACACGAGGATCTCTATTTTCCGGGATCCTCGCTTGCGTGGGTTCTTTGCCTGTGCCGAGGACTTTTTATTCGTCCGTGGACCACCGCGCAATTCAGATCCTGGTAGAAACCCGGATTCTGGAACTACAGACGTAGAGGGGCTCGTTTCACGAAGGAAACTAAGCGCCTAAGGGGATCGCACTCACGAAGGAGAGGGTCGCCGAGCGGTGAGATCTACTAGGAGAAATCACAACGCTATCCCCGAAGGGTGATCTAGTCCCGACCCGGATTTGCTTACCCGATCGTGATCCGGACAACACTCAGCCGCGTTCGAACTATGCGTCGACGGCTCGAGATCTCTCGAGCTCTCTCAAAAATATCGTAAAATCCAACCCTTGAAAATGAGCACCCCTGACTATTTATAGGAAAATAGAGAGAGAGGCTCTTTGTCGGCCGACACCATTGGTGTCCGGCCTTGGCTCGGACACCTTTGGTGTCCGGTTTGGTCGGACACCAAGCGGGTCCGTGTTTCGCCAACGCCATTTGGCCTCGCTTGGTTGGTTTTCGGACTTTTCCGCGACATTTTGTCTCGATCTTGTCATTGTCGCCATAAGTCCGAACTCGATTCACTTGATTGGTTTCATCCCGCCAACGGTTCAAGTGACGACGGTCGTTGTTCAAATCCGATCTCGCTGGACGTCAACCGATTGATCTCGCCGAAGCTTTGCTTGTTGATTCATTCCATAACACGTAGCTCGCCGACTCACATGCTTCGCCGACTTGCTTCACGCCTTGGCGGCGCCGGTTTGTCGAATGGATTGTCGGTTGTCAACCCACCGCCACGAAGTCTTGCTCTGCACCGATAAGCGCTTTATCGCCACAATTCTCCAAAGCCGCCTCATTCTTTGGCGAAGTCCGATGCTTTGATATGATAAGCCCTTCACCCTTCAATCGGCGATGGGACTTGTGAATGACTTTGGCGTTTGATCTCTCCACTCCTTTCAGCCTTTCCGCAAGGCTTTGTAGGATTGCCGAAAGTATTACTGCATCGTATTTTTGTCCGACCGCTGTCGAGATCTTGACCGAAGTCGGTGGATAAATTTTTGAGATTAGCTCCAAGATTTGATTCCTCCAATCTCTCTCGTGTTCTCAGCTGCCAGAGGATACCCGGGTGTTACGGCACTGCATTTATTGCTTGACCGTTGTCGAATTTCGAATCAGAGTGATTAAATTCTCTTGCCGTTGACTCGTGGTGAATTGTCATCCAATTTGACCATCGAGACTCCCCGCTGATCGGGAAATCCTTCGCCGCGCTCATTAGCCAAACTATATGGGTTTTAGCCTTCGGGCGAAAGTGCAACGCTGTTGACCGGGCGATCTTACGTGGATCCAACCGCTGACCAAGAAATCATTCTACGACGCACGCATGGTTGGCATTGTTACTATGTTACTCCTTATGGAGTACGATTATCCTCCTAAGGAATTCTTCTTGGGATTTTATTCCAATTCCAAATCGTTGATCGAGCCTCTCCGCACGAGAGCGGCATTGATACAAGGAGGAGTCCTTTCAAGGAAGAACGCGCTGTCCGGCCAATATAAGCCTTGTCAAAATTCATCAATTTATCCCTCTTGAGGTTTCACAAGGAGGAAATTGAGGGTTATCGAATTATCCTTAAAAATATGGCAATATTTTCCAGAACTTCGCTAAGAATTAGGAAACAGTTTATACCGTAATCCTAGTTGGAGTAGGATTAGCGCAGCTGATCGACGCCGATATATCCGCAAGACGATCGAGTTATCCCTAAGAATGTTTTTGTGAAAATATTCTTCCGAACTTCACAAATTAGGAAATAGTTTATACTCATAATCCTAGTTAGATTATTACGCGCTGATCGACGCCGATATAATCCGCACGATCGAAGTTATCCCTAAGAATATTTTTGTGAAAATATTCTTCCGAACTTCTACAAATTAGGAAATAGTTTATACTCATAATCCTAGTTGGAGTAGGATTAGGCTAATGCCGCTGATCGACGCCAATATAATCCCACGACGATCGAAGTTATCCCTAAGAATATTTTTGTGAAAATATTCTTCCGAACTACAAATTAGGAAATAGTTTATACTGTAATCCTAGTTGAGTAGGATTAGCGACGCTGATCGACGCCGATATAATCCACGACGAGTTATCCCTAAGAATATTTTTGTGAAAATATTCTTCCGAACTTCTCAACAAATTAGGAAATAGTTTATACCGTAATCCTAGTTAGAGTAGGATTAGGCGACGCTGATCGACGCCGATATAATCCGACGATCGAAGTTATCCCTAAGAATATTTTTGTGAAAATATTCTTCCTGAACTTCTCAACAAATTAGAAATAGTTTATACTCGTAATCCTAGTTGGAGATTAGATTAATGGGAGAATACTCGTATCATTGAGCCGGTAACATCTCCAAAATCTTTCCTAATATTTAGGAAGGAGGATGGGTAAATTAGTGAGTTGATTTGGATTCCTTTTAGATATCCAATTGGGCTCCATTAGAATTCCTATCCATCGCCAATTAGGACTCCTCATTCAAAGGGATTGGGTTCATATGGGGTTGTTATAAATACCCATAATCCCTCCTTTTCTCGACCTAGGCCGCCCCCTTTGGCTCTTTTTGTTTTGTTTTCGCCTCGCTCTCGCCGCCTTATTTCTCTCAAACAACGAGGTATATGCATGAGTATTTTACAACTCTTTTTCTTTCTTCTTTTTTGTGCAGGTGATGCGGACCGCGAGAGAGGAGAACGAGGGCGATGGAGCGGCGGCGTTGGCAGGCCGCTGGCATAAGCGAGGTCGGGCTACAAGGCTGGCGCTTCGCTGGGAGCTGGCTGCTGGTTGGCTAAGCCGCCAGCCGCTGGGCCCGGCTGGCGCTGGGCGGCGGCGCTCAGCCACGCGGGCGCTGGCGATAAAGGCCAGCCATCAAGGGCGCTGGCTGGCCAGGGTTGCCATGCTTCGCTGCCGGATCGGCCGGGCGCTGGCGCTTCGCTGGTTGGTGCGGCGTTCGCCGTCGGACGGTAGCCTATTGGTGTCCGGCCTTTTGACACTTTATTTGTTGATTTTCAATTGTGTATTTGACTTTTCGTTTGTTTTTGCATTTCCGGCGTCGCCGAAAGATCACGCCCCGGGAGCCAACGCCTATTCGCCTCGCGATGACGTGCCGCCATCGTTTGCTGGTGAGATTTTCATGTTAAATTGCTCATTCACAACTTGTATTTATAAATTGCATGGCCTTGATTCCTCCTTCGTGGGGAACGACGCCCGTATGGCCTTGATCTCTTCTTCGTGAGAATCGACGCTCATATAGCCTTGGTTCCTCCTTCGTGAGGATCGACGCTTATATTTCGGCAGACGACGGGGAGCGATAGATGGATAGAATACATCGTCATTTTATGTGACGGGGTACATTATCCGATCAATCTGTAGTGTGTTCGGGATCGATCTTCCCGTTATAAGGCCGTGACTCTATCTCACAAATTTCGTGAAATGAATTCAATGCCTTATATATAATTTTTTTGTTGGGTTCTGACTACTTCTGATTTCATCTTTTCAGTTGAGTATCCCTCTGGTGCGCTTCCTTCGCATGTAGTTGACGGACGTCGTGGTGACCACTTCTCCTCCTCTGATGACCCTACTATTCTTATTTCGCCCCAGTTTAGACCGGATACGCCCGCGGAGGTGACCCAGTTAGTACTTGGAGGAGGTCCTCATGTGTTGAGGTCGCTGATGACAGATGCGCCACTCGAAAAGATTATTGGTTCTTCTCAGCCTTTGGGCAAGACGGACTATTTGTTTGGCGATTCCGCTGATGACCCTGGATACTCATTGAGAGTGAGCAATGGTGCACAAGGATGATGGTGGATTCTTATATCTCCTTTGATTTCGCCATCGCTGCTTAACCGAAGTTACGCAGCAGGGCGAGCACGAAGATGTCGTGGCGCTCGACGAGGAGTGTGACAGCATTCATTGCGGGTTTATCACCCATCAGTCGGTTCCTGGTTCACTCAGAGGCCGAAGTTATCGACCGCACCCGGTATATTGGGGTTGACTTCCCTGACGAGCATTTCGTCATTGGTCGGACTTTGAAGAACCGCCTTGCCCTGTTGGGACGGGAGATGCCGGCATCTGGTCATAGATTCTTCGGCTGGGTTCATTCTGCAGATAAGCTTTGGTGGACTCGTTTGACTAGTCACGTTCTTGGCCGATGGGGCGAGGAACTTCGTGCGGTTTATATGCCGCAGTTCGTGCCACCATGTATGGGCTCCCCGGCTCAACCACTTCTTCGCTTTATCCGAGCTCTATGATCCGGATTCAACACCTTCTTAAACGCATGGCGAACTAGGATTGGCTTTGCACGAGATGCATCGGGTCTCGGTTTACCTATGGAAGGATGTCAGATCGTGAATACTTCCTTCGCTCGAGAATCGACCGGGATACTCGCCTGACCGCTATGACACTCGTGGGACCTCACGCCATTATCACATTGCCCTAGCACGTATAGAGCCGCCGCAAGAAAAGGAAGTCAATTATCACCGGGCGTCGCCAATTATTTGTTCAAACATCCGGAGGACGATTCGATGAGCATTTGTGAGCTAGCTCCTTCTCCCTTCGAGGTTAATGAGTTGATCGAAAAGTCCGCACTAAGTCTTATACCCCGAGTAGTACGGAGTACGGTTTTCCAGCCAGGACCAAATTCTCGACCTTCTTATGGCATGAAACCCATCCGCCGATGACTTTTAGCCGCCTCGCCATCTAGTTGAAGAAATGTGTGATGCCGGTCACTTAGCGACGCTTTGCCGTTAGGTGCTTTATCCGCAGCTCACCGCTCATAAAAAGGAGTTGTCTCTTCTTTCGCGATGGTGGCTAACGCTCATCGGGACTTCGCAAATAGCCACCGCTTTACTCAGAGGAAAACAAACCGCCGATGAGATCCTCATGTCAAGGTTGAACTCTCGTGATACCTATTTGATGGCTTGGTTTGTTCTTCATTGTCCGATATGATGACAAGCCAAAGCTTGCAGATCCATCCGTCCCTTTTCTCCAATCCCTAGAGGAATGCAATGGCGCTGGATTTTAGCGCAAGCATGTACCGCGAAATCCACAAGGGTTGGTCTTCTAGGTGTTTTCCTCGGTTCTCCTGGCCAAGACGGGAGTCTTTGATCGATGAGAGACACAAAATGAACCGACTTTACTTGACGCTATTAATTGGTTAACCAACATCCCAACCCGTTATCTTATTTCCGAAAGTGAGAAACTAATGCTATATTGAGCCTTATTTCCTTTCGCTTCGCTCGCTCTGCCGCACTTACCAGCCTTTACGCTGGGGAACTCAACGGAGCTCCGGACTCGCAGCCGTTTGATTGATGGTCTCCCGTACGCGGGAGTAGCGGTTGTAATGGATGCTAAATTTAGCCTGTGTACTGATCGTGAACCGGAGTTGACATATCTATATCGCACCGCTTTTGACCTCCAGTGAGCTCGCTCGAAGTCTCTTGACGCGATCAGGTCAAGAGGCTTCCCGCTGATACTCGCTGTTCAGAAGCCGCCGGACACGTAAGAAGCGCCTCCAGATTGTGAATCGCAGACAGTCTGATGGGGAGATTCGTAGTTCCGCGACTGACACTTCAGGAGATGACCAGGAGGAAGTTGCAACTCATGAAGAGAACTCTGGTACTCTCTCCTCTATTCTTATTATTCCCTTCCTCTATTCTTATTATTCCCTTCCTATGATATCCTAGTCTGACTCTGATTTATCCTTTCAGGCATACCAGACAGAGAGGCGGTCCGCCCTTGCAATGGGGACAAACTCCCGAATGGAGCTCCTTTGCCAAAGAGTTCACGATCTCACTCGCTTCTGACCATTATCTTGGATTCGACAAGTGAAGACTCGCCAGCTGATAAGGGTAATGTTTGACTCCATAGTCTTCTTTTCGATTATTCTGCTCTTACGAATCTACGATCTCCTCCCTCGGGCAGAGAATTTGGTGGCGACGCCAATTTTGATTTTCCTCTCCTCGACTTTGCCGAGTCCAGTTTTGTGGAGCAAGTACTCGGAGCTATGGCTAAAGAACCTGAAAATACCAACATAGGACCTGGGTTGGAAAACCCAGGTACATCTAATATCGGTAATTTCCTATCCGACAAGAACTTGCAAAACACGAAGCTTGTTTCTCTCGCAATTCTCATCTATGCTTTTCGCCTTATGTGTCACTTTTTCGATGGAGGATTTCGAGGATTTGATGCGGATTTACCCCGACATTCCTCTTCCCCGGCGATATTGAGCCCGAAGTTAGGAATTCCAGGATATCGAGGCTAATTCCTTTGAAGGTATAAATCCCTTCCTAATAATCATAGGACTATTCAGCTTTTAACTAGTAATGCCTATGATTGAAAATGTCTCCTGATGATAACAGAGACTCGCCCCGTGACATTGAGGCGCTATTCTTCCAGTCGCTTCCGCGAACCGGCCGATATGTCGGACGGCATGTTGAAATACCGACCGAGACCGCCGATGCCACCGATCACCTGTTTCGCCACGGTTTCATTAGGGCAAGGAGTTGCCAGATAGGTATGAACCCTTCCACCGCCGATACTCATGTTGATTCTTTTGGTTTTGGGAGTTTTAACCCTTTTCTTCCTTTTCGCAGGTCTAAAACGACTCTTCATGACTTAGTGAGAGCTTTGATGTCCGGACGACCATCCTCCTCGCTTATTATTCGGGTGGAAATTGCTCATTCTTTTCCTATTTAGCCATAATGATAGACACACTTGTACTGTGCTTTCTTTGTCGGCCCGACCATTCCTCGATCCTAGGGTAACCACGACACGAGATGGGGTTATTCAGACTTGGCTGGCTATTGCAGATGATCTCGACCATTTGGAAGTTAAGCTCCAAAGTCTGCAAGATTTTGAGGCAGCCGGGCTGTCCTCCTATATAGAGACAGACGTAAGCTCGCCTCGACAATTTGGCTGATGCTCGCTATTACCGACTTGAAGTTCAGATGCCCAGACCAGGTGCATCTGAGATCGGCCGTCAGCTGAAGCTTCGCCTTCCGCGGTCATTTTCACCTGTGTCGCCGGAGAAGCGAGGATAGTAAAGCTCAACAGAACTTCAGCGGCGAGGGAGAGTCCGATCATCTTGAAGCGACGGCCAACAAGGAAGAGACTTTATGTCATGACCGTGAAGTTCGAACTCGGGCGAAGCCGGTTGGCATCGAAGGAGATCGCTAAGGCCTTTAATAGCAACGAGGAGTCCTTCAGTGGTCGAGCTTCAAGCCGAACTTCAGCAAGCTTTCACCGATAAAGTATCCGACTAAAACAACAAATTTGTTCCCATAAATTTGATGTTTAAGGATTTGTAATCTCACTTTTATTAATAAAATATGTCTTTTTCTTTTATGCTTTATTATGATTCTTTTATTTCGTTAATTAACCATAATACTTATAGGATTTTGGCAAACCCTCACCAACGGATTTGATTAGCCTTTACCAACTACCGCTTGAGCTACAGCGCCTGATTATCTCGATCCGCTCGCGACGCGACGCTGTGCTAAAAGAATGAAACTCTTCTAGACTTGTTGCTATGATCTTGAATACATAGGCTCGCTACTTTTTACGCAAGAGATCACCCGCAACGCTGCGGTGAGGCGCTGGCTTAATCCCTTCTTAGGCTTCTCGGATGAAATACCCCATCGAACTCCGTGTCTTCTTCAATCTAAAGATTAAACCGGCGACGCAGTAGAAGGCCGACTTCATCCCTTCTTAGGTTTCGGGATAAAATACCCCGTAATCAACTCGTGTCTTCTTCAATCGAAAAGACTAAACCGGCGACGCCAGGGCCGACGGGTTATTACCGACCCCCAATTCTCAACGGATTTGATTAGCCTTTACCAACTACCGCTTGAGTTGGGCTAGCGCATGGATTATCCGATCCGCTCCACACGGACGCTGTGCTAAAAGAATGAGACTCTTAGACTTAATGCTACGATGTTGAATACGGGCTTCGCTTTTTCACCGAAGACTAACCGCAACGCTGTGAGGTGTTGGCTTTATCCCTTCTTAGGCTGGATAAAATACCCCGAATCGAACTCGTGTCTTCTTCAATCGAAAAGACTAAACCGCAACGCCGCGTGAGGCGCTGGCTTTATCCCTTCTTAGGCTTCGGATAAAATACCCCGTAATCTAACTCGTCTTCTTCAATCTAAAAGACTAAACCGCAACGCTGCGGTGAGGCGTTGGCTTTATCCCTTCTTAGGCTTCGATAAAATGCCCCAAGATGAATCTTGGTGTCTTCTTTGTCCTGAGAATGATCGAACCGATGTAAGATTGATTGAGGTGGGAAAGGAAGAATGTATTCTATTTCCGAAGGTGGAGAGGAAGGAGGATCTTGTCTCCTATCTCTCCGAAAGTAAGGGATGAACAAGAGAGGAAGGTTTTGTATCCTATCTCTTGCCGTGGAGAGGAAGGAGGATCTTGTCTCCTATCTCGAAAGTGTTGAAAGGAATGATGTCCTGCTTCCCAGGAAAAGAGACTAAAAATGGGATCTCCATTTTGAGAATCTTGAAAGATGAAACTAAGAGCCGGATCTCCACTGAGAATCTAAGACAAGAGAGGAAGAATGTATTCTATCTCTTGCTCTCAAGAGGAAGGATGTGTCCTATCTCCGTGTGAATGTGGAAAAGGAAGAATGTATTCTATTTCCGATGAGAAACTAAGAGCTGGTTTCCATTCTCAGAATCTTGGAAGGGTGCAGATAGCCGCTTTATAGGATTGCCAACTGCATTTGAAGTGGACCTCCTCGCCGAAGGAATCGAGGGGAATTTGGCCGGTGATGGACCGGAGATTTTAGTGGGCCCACCGCCAATGAATTTGATCGGTGAGAGAATTTTGGAGGAAAACACAATAACTTAGGGTTATCCTCATGAAAATGAGTGAAGATATTCTCTCGAGGAACTTCCCATCAAAACGGTTATCCCGAATGTACTAAGGATAATACTTTTTAGAAACTTCCCCGCTTATTGGCATTAATTGCCGGCCGCCATCTCAGTGATAAGATATGCACCGCTTGAATAGACCGCGGTCTATTATAAACGGTCCTTCCCATTTGGGTTCAATTTACCTTTCTTTTTGAAGTTGAGGATTATTGGTCGCCGAAAGCGCAGAGACCAAATCCCTTCTTTGAAACTCCCGTCGCACTTTCTTGTTGAAAGCTCTCGACATCCTAGCTTGGTAGAACTCAATGCATTGTTGAGCTTCCAGCGCCATCCAACATCTCAAGCTCTTCGAGACGCTTTTGATGTTGTTCTGGTCGCCATCGCTGAAAGGGCTTAATGGGCGACGGAATTTGGATTTCCAACGGAGAATTGCTTCACACCGTGAAACCGTGGAGTACGGGTCTCCGTTGGCGGCGATGGTTGCGCGATATGCCCAGTGCTTCCCGAAGCTTATCATCCCAGCCTCGCTTGTTATTCTTCACAAGCTTCACAAAATCTTGATAATTGTCTTGTTGAATGCCTCGCCAATCCATTTTGTACCGGATTATAGGTCGCCGATGAGACATCTTGTATCTTGAACTTTTCGCAAAACCTCGATGAAGGAATTGCCGATAAATTGGGGACCATTGTCATGCACGATCCGTTTGGACACCGCGTCGATAGATGACATGGTGTTTGATAAACTTGATGACTGCATCGCCTTTGACTTTTAGGGATTGTCGCACCACTTGAGAAGTAGTCGGTGATCGCTAGAATAAACCGACTCCTTAACCGACGGAGGGAAAATGGGACCTACAACGCCCATTTCCATGTCTCGAATGGCCGTGATGTCAAGGATGCAACCGCCTGAGGCCGATGCATATAATTCGCGTGAATCGACACGCTGGCATTTCGAAATGCATCGACCGCTATTAATCATCGCCAAAAGTAGCCCATTCTCCTAATTCATCGTAGAGCTTGGGACCAGCCGGTGCGCTCCGCATTCACCTTCGTAAGCTTCAAGGACCTCCTCCGCTTCTTGTTTGAAAGGCACCGAGTAAAGACCATCGCACTCGACGCATATAACATCCGGTCTCTCGGTTGTAGAAGAATGGAGCTCTTCGCGGATCGACTTCTTTCACGTCGCGTAATACCATGTAAGACGAATCGATGATAGAAAGCCAATCTCTGGCTCCAACTTGGTTTGGGTTGCATACCTCTTTGGTAATTACCTTCATCTTCTTGTACCCTATTATATTGGTACGAAGAGTTGATGAGTCCCGACCGTAACTAATTGCTCGGTCTCTAAGGTTGTGCTAACGATACGCCTAACGCCGCCAGCATCAAGGTGAGCGTTTGGAGGCGCGGATATATTCGATGAAGAATTCTTCAACGAAGTCCGCCATTTCGATTGCTACCGATGATAAGGAATTAGATCTCGATTAACTTCGAAGTCTCCGCGGATCCGCCGACTATTAGTTGTGAATCGCCATATGCTTCGAGATATTCAACCCCGCCTTGGCGGCTAAGTCCGATAAGTAACGTTGTATTCGCTACGCTATTGGAACAAGGTTCGGGAGTGAATAAGCACGGGCATGACATGATTCCTGAAATCAAGACAACCGACTCCGAGATTTTAGAACATCCGGGTACTTGCCACATTAGTGGCCCGGAAGCTCTCGGCCAAAATACAACCGCCATATTTATTGGTGCGATGTAGTGTTGACTTCGCGGACTTCATCCGAAGGATCATCATATAGCTCAATCCCGCTGTCGGGCCGGCACCAAGAGATCGCAAATCGCTTGCCCTTTGACCGACTTCTGTTTGAAGTGCAAGTCATATGGGACAAGAGCAAAGCCCATTTTGCCAAACGCCAACTCATTGAGGCCTACGGTCATAAATATTCGACCGGATTTACGCTAGAGATAACATAAATCGTCCGTCCGACTAAATAGTGCAATTTTCTCAATCGCTAACACTAATGCAAGGCACCGCTTCACCATGGGTATCGAGACTCACGACTAATGTTCGCTCGTAATACACTGCTTCGCGGACCGCCGCCCCCGCAGTAAAGCACTTAACGAGTGATCCGCTGCCTTGATGTAAATCAAAACGGTTTTCCATCGCAGTAACAGAACAGAGATTTGGGAGATATGATTTGATCTCTTCAAATGCCGACAAGCGCCGCCCCAAATAAACGACACGCCTTCTTGTTCAACTTAGAAAATGGTTGGCACTTCCCGTGATAGGTTCGATATGAATCGCCTGATGTACTTAATCGCCTTTGTAACCCCCGAAGTTCTCGCAGATTTCTGAGGTTGCAACTCTTGAATCGCTTTACTTTGTCGATCGACGTGGATTCCTTTGTCTGCGATGACGGCCGAGGAACTTGCCACCGACATCCCAAGGAAGGATTTGGCAGGTGGTTCTTTAGTCGATGAGTTCGCATGAGCTCAATACCGCTCTAAGATCTTTGATGTGATCTTCTTTATCACTTTTACTTAATTGTCAGCCGACGAAGCATTCGACCGCTTTTCCTGAGATGATCCCGAAAATCTAGTCATTGCTCACGATATGTGGCGTCATTTTGAGGCCGAACGGCATGACCGCGGTAACAATATATACCGATGGGCTGCTCAACGCCAGGTGCTTCGCATCATCTGCATCTTGATTTGATTGTAACCCGAGAAACCATCCATGAATGACATTCTTTCAAATCCACACGTATTGTCGACTATGACATCTGATGGGAAGAGGAAAGTCGCCTTTCGCAAGCAGCCGCTCGTGTCTCTCAGAGTCCATACTGCATCCTAATCGAACCATTCTTCTTCATGACCGACTATATTCGCCACCCAACCGGATGTTGAATTTCCTCGATGAATCCTCGATTCTATGAGTTTCTTTACTTCGCCTATTGCTCAGAAGATTTGTGGATCTAAACCATCTTTGGCGATTGCTTGACGTGTTGACATCCACCTTGATGTTGAGGTGATGAGTCGCCACATTAGGGTCGAAGTCCGGCATGTCCTCGTAGCTCCGTGCAAATACATCGATATACCCCCGATTAGGGCGATCAATTTTCCTTCTCTCGAGGGAAGACTATTACCATGTTTATGAGCTTAGATGCTCTTCATCACCCATATTAACCTCGACTACCTCGCCCTTAGTGGGGTTCTCTTTGTTCAATCTATCCCCAAACCGCTTCTTTGAGTTGATGGATCCATGGGTCTTCCCATGTTGGCATATCTTCATCATCCTCAATAGTAGCAGGATCGATCGAGCCATATTCGACATCAAAACCTTGAAAGCTTCTCCGGTCGGTGTCGTAATCCCAAGCCAAGAATCGACTAATGTCCGCCTTCCTCCTGTGGATTATTATCAATCACCACGAGCATTCATCTTCTTCGAGGAGGATTCATATCCCAATCCCTTCTAAATGCATAGTAGTTATCCGCTTCTCTGGGACATATGCCGCCAGAGGGGTTCGAGGACCTCGCCCAAACATAGACCTTCCCTCGTCAAATCGCATCCACTTCTTCATGATGTCCGCTGTTTCGGTCGATTCGAATGTGTGGAGGATAAGTCCATTATCATCTTCATTTTCTCTCAAGAAATAATTTATTGGAGCCGCATCTCCTTTTCCGTAAACCAAGTCTTTTCACTACTTGATCTTCGATGACGAGTGTTGTCCCAAAGGAGTCTTGGAACTGCTTTTGTGTAAAGCAAGATGACCGAAGTCAGGTGCAACTCGATCGCTGTATAACCCTCACATCACATCATTCAAAGACAAAGGGTACTCTAAGTCGCCATTTATTGATTCATCGGCAATTTGCCATTACAATGTTCATCCGACGATTCTTCATCGCCAAGATTGATTACAAGGTACAATGTCATTTAAAACAAAACCACCACTATAATCAAGCCCGGCCTGCGATTTCTTCACCGTTCCGCTCTGGGCCGATGATTCGCCGGACTCATTACCGTAGAGGAGAGAATCGCTGAAATAATTCTCCATCCCCTAAATCCAAGCTTGTCCGCACCACCGCCTTGACCTCATTATTCGTGGTCTATATTTGAGACACGATGAAGAGTAGATGGGACTATAACGCTACCGTGATCCAAGGTCAATCCAACAATAAGTTATAGGAAGTCTTCGCCAATCACATAGCAGTGACTTCGACTTTAAATCCCCATTTGGCACTTTATCCGATTTTACCAAGCTGCCGAGACCTGGTGTTAAACCATAGATCATTGTGCTCCTTGATGCCAACTTACCGGGGATTTAAGGTGATACATGAGGCGCAGGGCATGATGTCGAATGAACCCGGATCGACTTGGATCCTGCTAACTTCACTGAGCCGATATACCCGCGGAAGTACAATGGCCTATCATGCTTCGATTTTCGTCACGCATATCCTCCTTCGTAGCTTATGCAGTGCTCTGTTGCTGTTGTAATCGGCAGTCTTCTTCGGATCGGCTTGATCCGGTGAGAAACACCGTGAGTCGACCGTAGCTTTGTAGAGCTTCCTGATTTTGACAACGGAGCAACGTAGAGAGTTATCCCGCCGATGTTTGCCAACCGAGCCATGACGCCGGCTGATGGAGTTTCGATGTTCTCGCCTATCCCTCACAACGGGCGATTGAATCGGGACTGCCGGAGTTGAGCTTCTCGACTTGAGGTTGTTTCTTTACTTCAGCCGCTTTTTGGCGGCCGTCACTGCTGTCTTTCTTCAAGACGAGTGAGAGGATTCGCGGCTACCCCCAGCTTCGCTGTCGCTTGATCTCGAGTCTCCTGGATATTTGTAGCCATATTCGCGGTCCACTGGCCAAGACTTCATGCTTCCTTCAAAACCGAAAGTCGCCACTTCTTCATCGTTTTCTTCGAATTGCCGGCAAAGATGGCATAGTTTGCTTTTCCCTTGTACTTTTTGGCCGAAGACGTAGTCCATTGATCGCCTTCCAAAGAAGTCGTAGGGACCCAAAGGATTTCTCCGCTTGCCGTCAGGTGGTATGAGTCCCTTCTCACGCGTTCGTGAGGATCCTCATTCACCATTTTCATTCCTACCTTCACAACCGGTGTCTGAAACCAATCCAAAGGAACTGATCCGGCTTATAGAGACCGCGATTGTTCCACCTTTTCTCTTTAGAGGTTTTGGAGTAATGACTCCAACATCGATCAAGGCTTGAATCTTGTCCTTGAGATGGTAGCGTAACTTTAGATGATGCACGCCTCGTGGTAAGCGCTAGCATTTAGGATCTGTAACCTTTGCCTCCCGGTTCACAATTGGGGCAAATCAATCTTATTGTTCTCCGTAAGGTATTTGAAGATGCCCGAACCTCCTCATCTTTGAACGAGTAAGTCTTGGGAAATCTCGAGCCTAAGGTTTCGATTTTGAGTTTGTTGGCGCCATTGAGGTCGCGGATTGCTGGTGCACGCCAGGACTGGCGTTGTGGTTGCAATTCAAATGTTTGATTGGCATCATCGACTTCACGGGCGCTTTACCTCGGCCATGGCACAAAATTCGCTTGTTCGCTTGTTGCCGGGCCGCCTCTTTCTCGCTTTTCCTTTTGAGGAACCTTTCGCTTGCTCTCCACGAACCTTCAAGTCCTTCCACGCTATAGATGGTGCTGTCCCCATTGCCTCGGAGCACATCTATCGACAAGTTGTTGTGGTGTTTGAGGATGAACTCTCTCGTTATCGGATCCCTGCAATTCATCGCTTTGTTTCGAATCGCTTGACGAAGACGCTTCATCGCTTTCTCCGCCCTTTTGCTTCTCGCCGAGCAACGCCCGATCGATACTTCGGTATCGCCATCGAAGAAATTGGTGAGGAAGCTAGACTCCATGTCATCCCAAATGAATGCTTCGACTTGAGACGGCGTACCAATCGGCGACCGCCAAGAGTACCCTACTAATGACCGAACCATCAAGGGCTCGTCGAAAATCACCCCAAGTGGGACTTGAAGTATATCGTTGAGTTGGTGAACCCTTCCGCAAACGGCGGAAGTTTATTAAGTTAAACTTTGCCGGGTATGGGATCGATTCCCACTCCCTAGGATATGGGCAAGGGATGCCGGTTTTCTTCACTTCTTGAGCAGAAATTAGGGAGTTGATTTTGCTCTCGAGGTCTTTGATCTTCTCACTTTCATGATCAACAACGTCGCGAGGTTCAGGAGGGTTATCATCCTCTTGTGCTTCCTCCTGGTCTGAATCGCTGTCATCTTGATCGACGTCGATGCGCTGACTCGATTCACCTCGATGTTTTATCAAGGCTTGGATCTGTTGGTCATGCATTTCCCTCATTGTTTGCATGGCCATATCCATCTCTAGCTTGAAGTTTTCCCGTTGTTTGTTCAACGCTTCGTCTAGCATTTTGGCCACTTGATCTGTACTGATCATAAGCATTTCTTGGGGGCTCCCTTCACTCAATACAGTATGATCAGAGGCGATTGCGGAGCCAATATCCGACGTATCATCCTCCGCGGGTATCCCTTTCAGAAGTTTGTCGATTCGACCGCTCTGATAGTCCCGACCGCAAACGAACCGCTATGATGGCGCCGGGAATAGCCCGTAACGACGGTTCTTTGCCGGTCATATTATTAGTGACCTCTAGCAATTCATCTTTTTGGGATGCCATCCTTCTGTGGAATCGCCTTGACCTAGGTCTTTGCGTGTTGGCGCTAATTCTCTGGAAGACCGAGACTCTTTCTGGAGTTTCTTGACAACAATTACACTCCGAGAGCACTGTTTTGATAAGCTTGGAGCATAAGCATGACTGTGTTGGCTTGGGGAACCTCTTGAGATTTCTTCGTGCCCTAGTACTATAGTATAGCTTCGTCGGCATGAGTCTTGGGAGTGATGCCGTCACGTCGTACGATCTCTCTCGGGTATAACGCTTTCATCATCGGATGAAAACATCTCCTTCAGGATGGATGGCTTCAAAAGTAACCGCCTCGACTTTTCGTCGGTGTGAGGTGAAGTCGGCGGACTCGGAGTTCGACTTTCAGTCCGGTATGCAAAGGCGTGGGAATCTTCTGTCTTTGTGGGTGCGACCCCATGTCGGGGAGTGACTCGCGATTCCTTTAGTGGACCAGGCGATCTTTGTGATAAGCCTCGGTCGTGGCGAGAGTTGGCCGCCGGGAAGTTTAGAGCGCAGACGCGGAGGTAATTTGGCGTCACTTTTGTTGAAGTGCTCACAATTTTGATTTGAGCACGGGAAGAGTCGGACTCTTTGGCGGTGGGCTTGGATGCCAAGTTCGTTGGAGGTGAAGTGTCAACGGACTTGGGCTTCAAACTAGCCGACTTGTTGGCGACTTCTTGGCGCCTCCTTCTTCAACTTCAGCGGGCTTGTTGCACCAAAGCCCTTTCTTGTCGCGAGGCCTGGCGCTTCGGATACGCTCTCGGTGTGAGCGGTTCCGTTTATTTCGGACCCATTCGTTTGTCGGCGGCTGTAGAATTCTTCACGATCTCGGACTTCGGTCTACGAGTTAACACGGATCTTAGATCCGCTTCATAGCGAACCCCATCCATTGATTCTTTTGCACAGGCGGCTTGTTTTGCCGGGCGTTGGCGTCGTCTCGGCGGGCTCTCTTAGAGAGTCCGCGGCGCCATCGGCGGGAATTACCTCTTGAGGAGATAGAGGTTCGACAATTTGGCCATTTTGTTGCCGAGGAACCACCGTTGTCTGCGATCTTGGCGGTGGTGGTGGATTTTCGCCTCGCATCGAGGCGATTGGGTCTTCCTTGTAGCGGAGACCATCTTGGACTTGCGGGGAGGCTGGATCACGGGCGAGGAAGAGGTACTCCTCGTACTTCTTTTGGTCGAACTTCGAACTTCGACCTCTTCAATGACCGGGATCACGAATCATGGTTGCGACAACGGCTTCTTTGTTGAAGCCGTTGGCTCTACTGTGGTCGCCGGCTTCGTTGGCGGGGAAAGTAGACTTTGTATTCATTGCTCTGTTGAACTTGTTTACGGCCGTTGGCCTACAACAAAATTCAAAAGAAAGAAAATTTGCCTTTTATTTAAGGCTTACAATGAATACCAAAGATTACAACTTCTTCTGTATGAACAAACACGAGGATCTCTATTTTAGGGATCACCGCTTGCGTGGAGTTCTTTGCTGTCTTAGGGGACTTTTATTCGTCAGTGGACCACCGCGCAATTAGATCTGGTAGAAACCGGATTACGGAACTTCTGAGGCGTAGAGGGCTCGTTTCACGAAGGAAACTAAGCCTAAGGGGATCGCACTCACGAAGGAGAGGATCGCCTGCGGGGATCGCACTCACGAAGGAGAGGGTCGCCGGAGCGGGTGAGATCTACTAGGAGAAATCACAACACTATTGTTTGGGTCGAAAGTTGTTTCCATTTGTAAAACTTGAGAAAATTACACTTTTGGTTCTCAGTTACAAAGAAATTTAAATAACTCTCTCACAAACTCGAACAAAAGGCGCTACAAGTATAGATCTCCTATTTTAGGTGGGACTTTGCATGCTTGGGGGCCAGCGTAATCCGTGGACCACCGGCGGCGATCGTCGAATCGGCAGGGTTTAATTGATGCTTAAAGGAAACAAGAACTTCAGCAAATATCTTAGCAAAGTAAGATATCTACTCTTCTCAAGAATAAGTCAAAGCTTAAACTTCGAGGAATCTCAGGTGTGGATCGTGTTCTTGAACTCCAGGAAGCTTGGATCTCGATTGCCCCTTCGATGGCCGACCCCGCCCAAGTGGGCGTAGGAGGGTATTTATAGCCTTTGGGAAGCGTGCCCTCTGAAGAAACACAAGTGCTTGACATTTATAGTTAGCGGCTCAGTATCTCGGCCAAAGCTGCCTCTTTGGCGAGGCAATGTAAACTGCCTGTTGGTGGCGGCGGTATAAACTACCTCGCTAACTAGAGAGGCGTGTGGGATCTCAATTTGTTGTAGCGGTTTCCACGCTTTTTAGGCGCGATTAAATGCCTAAAATCACGCCTAGTGGTATTTTCAGCGTATAACCGTCCATTGAAGTAGCTGAGCGTCTCTTTACATTGATAAAGTCAATTGGGCCCCGGCGGCATTGATTTAGACCCTTCAAGAGCTCATTTCCAATATTACGGGTGTCTGCGCCTTTGGCGAACACAAATAATGTCTGCGCCTTTGGCGAGAACACAAATAATGTCTCATTTCAATATTACGGGTGTCGCCTTTGGCGAGAACACAATGTCTCGCCTATAGCGAGACACATCAAATGTCTCGCTCGTAGCGAGGCACAAACAAGTGTCTCGCTCGTGGCGAGGCACAAACAAGTGTCTCGCTCGTGGCGAGGCACAAACAAGTGTCTCGCTTATAGCGAGGCACAAACAAGTGTCTCGCACTGTGGCGAGACACAATCTTCCCATATGTTGACTTCTTGAGATTTTGACGACGTTGTCCTTCGATCTTCTCATAATTTAGTCATATTTGAGGTTCTTGACAATTTTTGATGCCTCTGGATACCCCCTCCAAAGTTTTGAGTCCTCGTATTTTATCGAAGTGCGGAATACTTTGGATAAGATCGCCTTGCTTACGTTTAGCGTTGAACTTTGTAGAAGAGGCCCATGTTTTACTTGGTTTCTCAAACCACAGTGCGTGATGTGGCTATCTATATTACGAGTTCAATAAGCTGTTGCATTTGTATTTGAATGGATTGAAATGTCAAGTCGATTTTGGACTAATCATCTTCATCTTGAAAGTCACCACTTGGGTTGTAATTGAGATGCCTTGAGAATCATTAGTCGTGCGGTTTTGAACATCGATTTCGGAAAGCTTCTATATGGAATATGGAACCGATTTGTTTTGAATATCTTGCCTTGAGCCTCGAGTTGCCAAGGCGGTTTGGAATTGTGTCTTCTCTTGGGAAAACTAACGTTGTGTTTTCTCTTGGTAGCGAACCCATTGTGTTTTCTCTTGGTAGCAGAACCGTTGTGTTTTCTCTTGGGGTGAAAAGCGAACCCGTTGTGTTTTCTCTTGGGAAAATGAACCACATTCTGGAGTAGACCTCTCATTCATAAAAGGAATCGAGAGGGATTTTGACCATGGTCCTAAGCGTAGGAAGGTTTGACCGGGATAGGAATTTTGAGACAATCCTAAGCCGGAAGGTTTGATCGCTCAATCACGAAAGTGGACCTCTCGTTCATAAAAGGAATCGAGAGGATTTTGACCGTGGTCCTAGCGTAGGAAGGTTTGACCAGGATAGGAAATTTTTTTGAGACAATCCTAAGCGTCGGAAGGTTTGATCGCTCAATCGGAAGTGGACCTCTGTTCATGGAAGGAATCGAGGGATTTTGACCGTGGTCCTAAGCGTAGGAAGGTTTGACCGGGATAGGAACTTTGAGACAATCCTAGCTGTCGGAAGGTTTGATCGCTCAATCACGAAAGTGGACCTCGTTCATGGATTATCCACCCCGACTTTCTTTGCAAAGCTGAACGCATTCATTTAGAATAGTTTATACTCATATTCATATTGGAGTAAGAAGGAGAAGCAGTTTAACCTCTTGTACTCATCGGAGGAAGTTCTCATTAAACTTATTTAGCGTTAAGGCGGCAACCGACAGAGCTTGGATGATGGCCTTGAGAGCTAAGCAATCCTTAGTAGGATGGAGGATCCTCCTATGGTACGCACAGTATTTAGGATCTGAAGTCTTGTCAGCCTCCTCCTGATTTGTAATAGTGGCAACTTGATTTTGTTGTTATCAAGGAGGTGTTTGAAGATGATCGGAACTTCTTCGTCTCTGAAAGAGTATGTCTCATGGAATTTAGAAGCTTTTTGGTGCGGTCGTTGTTGCGACGTTTGACTAACAGCAGTCACAGATGTCTTTCCTCTATTACGAGAGGAAAAATTTACTTCGAGAATTGACCATCTTTTAGCCTCTTCGGCTTTCTTCCTTTTGAGGAAGCGTTAGGCTTATTCTCCTCGTATTTTCAGATCTTTCCATGTAGTTGGTGGGGCGACCCCATGAATTCCAACGGATCAATGGAGATTATTGTGGCACATCGCAATATGAATTTCGGTGATTGGATCTTTGGTTTATGGCCTTATTGCGGAGCGAAAGTGTCAATTGTCTCCCATTCTTACGCTTTTCATCTAAGAGGGTTCCAATCGAGACTTGGTGTAGTCATCGAAGAAGTTCTTTGAGGAACAAGCTTTCCATATCATTCCAACAGTTGATGCTACGGCCTTGAGTCTTGATACTGTCGAAGGCAGCCCATGAAGGTTCCAACGAATGACCGAATCATCAGCGGTTCATTTCGAGATCACCCCAAATGAGACTTGAAATAGATCAAGTCTTTGTGTGGCGAACCTCTCGATCAAATGGCGTGAAGTTGATCAAATTGAATTTGGTGGGTAAGGAATTGAATCCCACTCTCTAGGATACGGACCACGGGATACGGTCCTTTTGACTTCTGTCGCGGACATCAAAGCATTGATTTTATCTTCAAGCTCTTTCATCCTTCGCCATCATCCTCCTGTTTTGGATTACTTCCAATAGGAAGAATTGGACCATTTCCATCTTGAGCACCAGATCGGCTTTCTTTGGAGTTGATCGGTAAATGTGTTCATCAATCTCGAATCATTGTCTTCAACATTATGGGCATTATGGTGGGTAACTCCACCTTGTTATTGGATTCGGTTTGTTGGTGGACCCGAGGTTGTTGTGCAACCGTATGGGTTTGCAACTCCCTCATCATTGCATGGCTAGCTCCATCTCTGTTCTCATTTCGACCTTAAGCTCTTCTCTTTGCTTGGCTAAGGCTTCTTGTAACATTTGAGCGGGACATCGGGAGTAATTGCAAAAGCTTCTGCGGGATGGCGACCAACACTTGACATTGTGTCATCGGAAGCTATCGCGAATTGATGTCGGGCTTCGTCATCGGATGACTCTCCCTCATGCATCCTTCTATAGTCGATCGTTGGGTAGCTTCGCAATTGTAACGAGACATTCTTTGAAATCGAGACCCAACCTTTCCTCCGGGGTGAAGTCGGGATGCATCATGGCGGTCCTTTCCCTTTGTTCGCCATGTTGATAGTCACCGGAAACTCATCAAATTGGATGGATGATCTCTTTCTTCTTCGATGTCATCTTGGCTGTGGCTTGAGATCTTCGATTCTTGTGAGGAAAGCCGTTTGAATCTTGAAGCTCTTTGTGGGTGGCGTTGACTCGGAAACGGGCACATCGATAACAACGTCTTAATCAATTTTGCATGAGCAAGAACAATCTATTTAAATCGATCGTCCTCTTTAGGTGTGTTGCCACTGACGATGATGTGGTTGGTGTGGGTTATTGCAAATTGCACTTCCACCCCAAGTGTAGCGTTGTCCTTAGTGGAGGACCGTCTTCTTTTAGGGGCGTCGGCCATTTGACTTGAGAGACAACTTCCGTAAGCTTGGCCGTCATCTGAAGTTGCTACGTATGAATCACGAGTGCGGTCATCTCTCGTGATTTTGCGAGTCACTTGCCTCAACTTCTTCTTCTCGGCGGACTTCGTGGACCCCTTGTGGGATGTTCAAACGAGATGCAATTGGAATTCTAGAGACTGAGATATTTCGGGTTGTTCGGGACTCTTCGAATTTGGGTAATCCAGCGTTTCTTCAGGTACCTTGCCTTTATTTCACGGGCGTGGACCAAGGCGACTAAACACTGAAGTTGGCCATTTCGGACTTAACGATTGATACCTCAACCGAGAAGTGGAAGAAAGGCGGAAAAGTCCGTTTTGCTAAGGCATGGAGGGCTGCCCATTTGTTGGCGGCGATTCGGTGTCTCGGCCTGAGGCGATTTACTTATTTGTTGGCGGCATTTCGAACTGTCTCGGTGGCGGCGATTCTGTCGGTGAAGGTTGTTGCGAGGCGGACTCTTGAGCGATTTTGATGTCGACCGGGACCCAAATTTTGTGATTTTGGGTCGATTCCTTAGTTGATTTCGACTCTGCGCCTTGCGAATAATAGCGCATATCACGAGCAGCGTGCCACGGCGCTTTGGTAGCTCCTTCCTTGTCAATCGAGTCCTTTTGACAAGAACCCATTCTTTCTTGTCGGGAGTGCTAGCGGGTTGAGAGGTTACGGTTTGTTGATGCACGTGATTATCTGAGTTAGCGATAATGAACTCCATCCGTCGACTCGGGGCCTTGGCTAATTGGCGAGCCATCTTTTGGCGTCGTCTCGGCGAGCCCTCTTCGTCGAGGCGGTTGAGATCTTGTTGAATGACTCCTTCTTCGAAGGAGTCAGCAGCGAGCTCCGGCTTTAAGATCCACGGGGTGTTGTTGAGAGGAAATGCGCCTGCATGCATGGCGAGCGAGAATCGTTAGCATCTCAACGAAACGAACCTCCCTCTTAGGAGATGATATCCTCCGATGTTTGCGGGTGAGGAGGACTTGATGAGGAAGAGGAAAGATATTCTTGAACTTGGCTTGATCGAAGAAGTAATCCGATCCATCGACCATGAGGTCGGTTTGATATTTACAAAGGCTGCGACACAACGATCTCGAGCTTCGAGACCGTTGGCTCTTTGTGTCGCCATCGTGTTTGGGTCGAAAGTTGTTTCCATTTGTAAAACTTGAGAAAATTACACTTTTGGTTCTCGATTACAAAGAAATTTAAATAACTCTCTCTGGCTGGAACAAAAGGCGCTACAAGTGTAGATCTCTGTTTTCGTGGGACTTTGCAATGGGGGGCGTAATCCGTGGACCACCGGCGTGATCGTCGAATCGGCGGGGTTTAATTGATGCTTCGCAAAGGAAACAAGAACTTCAGCAAATATCTTAGCAAAGTAAGATATCTACTCTTCTCAAGAATAAGTCAAAGCTTAAACTCGAGGAATCTCCGTGTGGATCGTGTTCTTGAACTCCGGAAGCTTGGATCTCTGATTGCCCCTTTCTGATGGCCGACCCCCTGCCCAAGTAGACGTAGGAGGGTATTTATAGCCTTTGGGAAACGTGCCCTCTGAAGAAACACAAGTGCTTGACATTTATAGTTAGCGCGCTGAGCTCGAAAAGCGCCAGCTCTTTCGCGGCGAGGCAATGTAAAGCTGCCTCGGTGGCGGCGGTATGAAGCTGCCTCGCTAACTAGAGAGGCGTGTCGGATCTCCAGCTGTTGTAACGGTTTCCCTGCTTTTTAGGCACGATTAAATGCCCTAAAATCACGCATAGTGGGCGTATTTTCAGCGTATAACCGTCCATTGAAGTAGCTGAACGTCTCTTTACATTGATAAAGTCAATTGGGCCCCACCGGCATTGATTTAGACCCTTCAAGAGCTCATTTCCAATATTACGGGTGTCTGCCTTTGGCGAAGACCTAAGTAAATGTCTCCTATAGCGAGACACATCAAATGTCTCGCTTCGTGGCGAGGCACAAACAAGTGTCTCGCTTATAGCGAGGCACAAACAAGTGTCTCGCTTATAGCGAGGCACAAACAAGTGTCTCGCTTATAGCGAGGCACAAACAAGTGTCTCGCTTGTGGCGAGACACAATCTTCCATATGTTGACTTCTTGAGATTTTGGCGGCGTTGTCCTTCGATCTTCTCATAATTTAGTCATATTTGAGGTTCTTCGGCAATTTTTGATGCCTACGGCTATCCCGAAGGGTGATGCGTAGTCGACCGGTTGCTTACCTCGCGATCGTAGATCGGCGTCGGCCCGAACTTCGTGCTTCATGCGGTGCTCCGGAACTATCGTCGGCGGCTCGTAGATCTCGCGAGAGCTCTCAAAATATCGAAAATCCAACCCTTGAAAATGAGCACCCTCGGACTATTTATAGGAAAATAGAGAGGGGGCTCTTTGGCCGGCAGCTCTTTGGCGGACACCATGGTGTCCGGGCCTTGGTCGGACACCTTTGGTGTCGGTCTTTAGCGGACACCATTTGGTGTCGACCAATGGCGGACACCAAGCGGTGTCGGGGTTTGACGGTAGAAGCACCATTTGGCCTCGTTTGGTTGGTTTTGGACTTTTCGCGACATTTTGTCTCGATCTTGTCATTGTCGTCATAAGTCAGAACTTCGATTCACTTGATTGGTTTCATCCGTCAGCGGTTCAAGTGATGATCGGTCGTTGTTCAAATCCGATCGTTGGCGTTGAATCGATTGATCTCGGCGAAGCTTTGCTTGTTGGATTCATTCCATAACCGCGTAGCCTCGCCGACTCACATCGTTAAATCGACTTGCTTCCGCAGCGTTTTCGCGGCGTCGGTTTGTCGAATGGATCGTCGGTTGTCAACCCACCGCCACGAAGTCTTGCTCGCACCGAAGCGCTTTATCGCCTACACCAAGAAGCTGCTGAATCTAGAAGCCAGACATCAGCAAACCTCTTCCTGCCTTCATCAACAGTGTTTGCTCTACTGTATAAGATTTCACCATCGTCTGATGTGCTGATAACGCATCCTTGAGATGTTGATGATTCTGAAGACTTTTTATCACCACTCTTCTTATTATGCCAACACTCCGGCTTGATGTGCCCCTTCTTGTCACAGTTAAAGTATTTGATATGCTTCTTACTCCTTGACTTTGATCTAGTACGAGCATGACTCCTACTGGAGCCTGGTTCCGTTGATCTTCCTCTCGTCACCGATAAGGCCTCAGCTTGTTGCGAACTTGCCAGTCAGTCTTCCTTGTTTTTGCGCCGATTTTCTTCCTCCAGAATAGTGGCTGCAACGTTGTCGAAGACTAGATTTTCCGCAAGGACGTTGTTTGTGAGGTTGATGATGAGCTGATCATACGAGTCAGGTAGACTCTGAAGTAGAAGCTCTGCATGTTCATTCACACCAATTGTATGCCCCAACGTTGTAAGTTGGGAAAACAGGGTGTTTAGGGTGTTGATGTGGTCGGTCACCGATATAGATTTCGCCATCCGGAGAGTGTAAAGTCTTCTTTTTAAGAAGATTTTATTGTGCAAGGATTTAGCCTCATATAACTTTGTTAGAATATCCCAGATTTTCTTGGCTGTCTTTTTCTCCTCTATGCTAGACAACACCTCATCTGCCAATGCAAGATGGAGGTTTGCAATAACATCCCCGTCCATCTCGTTTCACTTCTTATCATCTGTGATGTCTGCTGGCCTTTCACCGATGGCCGCTAGGCAATTATCTTTCCTCAAGATAGCCTTTATCTTCAACTTCCACAGAGAGAAATTACTCCCGTTGAATTTCTCAATCTTGAAATTCTCGAACTTCGCCGTCATTGCTTCTATCACGAACAGTAACTCCTTACAATTTCACGTGAACAGTACCGTATTTGTGAACAGTAACCGTATCTGTGAATAGTAACCGTACTTGTGAACAGTGCCCAATGCCTTTGTTCGCGAGAAAATTTAAGAAATGTAAGATCGGAGTTATTCTCTCGAACTGACTTAGAAAAAAAATAAATACAATCTCTCAAAGTAATCCCTCTCTAACTGACTTAGACAAAAGAAATTACAAAATTCCTCGATCGGTCGCCCGATTTATAAAAGAAGGAAAGATCAACGGAGATCCTTCCCTTTGTTTAACCTGGATTCTTCACGGTAGCGATGGGAGCTTGAATCTTATATCCCGTTGACTATCCGAACTTCTCGACTCGTGGAACAACGTTGAAAAGAACTTGCAAAGCAAGTTTGGAACTCTAACGAGTTTGAGAACTCCGTAAAAGAATTAACCAAGGCCAAAAAGCTTTCCGAAAAGCTCTTCTTAAACTCCTCCAAGCTGATCTCTTCAAGCCGAATGCTCCCTCACCAAGAAAAATCCGATTTCCCCAAAAGAGAAGCCTCCCTCCCAAAAAGAAGAAGATCCCTCTTTTTATAGGTGATTTAGGGGTGTAATCGCCCCCTTAAAACTCTCCTTAATGAGGGTTTAATGGGGTGTAACCGCCCCCTTAAATCTCTCCATGATGGGGTGATTATCCCCTTAAATCATGGGCAACGGTTTAGAAACCGTTCAGCTCGTGTTTGAACGAGTCAAATGCAGGAGTTACGTTCTTAAAACGCAGAGATGAGCTCTGCGTTTTGGTGAGCTCTGCGTCTTAGCGAGCTCTGCATTTTAACTTAGAACGTCGTGGTGAGAACGCGGAGGTGAGCTCTGCGTTCTGACTTAGAACGTCGTGGTGAGAACGCGGAGGTGAGCTCTGCGTTCTGGAGCTTAAAAACGCTAATTTCATTTTTGACAGCCTACAGCCTTTTATAGGGTAAATGATAATCTAACTTATTTTCTGATATGAAGGATCTACCTTTGGTGGCAGCCACAGAGCATACGATAAGCAGATATAAATACCCTAAGCCAGGCTTTGATACCAATTATTGGGACAAATCCAGGGCCCAATAGAGCAGAGTCGCAGCTTAAGTAGTGCAGAAGTAATAAAAAACACACAGATTTACGTGGAAAACCCTCCTAAATTAATTTAGGGTAAAAACCACGGGCAATGATAGAAAAATTCACTATGAGGAAAAACTTAGGAGATTACAATCTCTCTTTACAAGGAGATACTCTCTCTATTTTTCTCTCACTTCTATATGTAGAGGAGTTATTATTTCTGGGATGAGATTTTCAGAAGGATTTCTGGACCTATTTATAGATCTGGGAAAACACTGTGCACCAATATTTTAATATTTTATTTCCTTTCAAAATTCGGTGCACGCGTTCACGAGCCGCAGTTCACGAGGCTTGCGGCGCCTTTCGATTCCTGATACAGCCGAAATGCTGGGGCCCGCATATTTGACAATGCGACACTTTTCGGGTTCCTGATACAGCCGAAATGCTGGGGCCCGCATATTTGACAAGATCCTAGGAAAAAACCGTATACCTGCATATTCTGAAGGTATCAACAAATTGTTTGTTGGAAACATGCACCAAAACATGCACAAGGCAGATTTCAGGCTTAGTAGTCGACTACTCTGTGTTGTAGTCGACTAGTCTGTAGTCGACAGAAAGTGCTTGCTCAGTTTTGAGCCTTAGTAGTCGACTACTCTGAGTAGTAGTCGACTACTAAGGGCAGATTCCAGAATACGGGTCTATTTTGGGTTTGGTTTTAAATCCGTTTCGTTTTGAGCTTATATATAACCCTAAACATGATTAATTAGGGCTGAGGGGAACTCGTTTTGGAGCAGCCTTTGAGAGGGTATTGTGCATCTTTGTGAGGAGATTTGGTGAGAGATTTGAGAGCTTTGTTCTAGGGTTTTATGGTGAGAATTTATAATCCTAGTTTGTATTCTCTATCTCTATTAGTAAAATCCCCCCTCCTTGCCCCGTGGACGTAGGCAACTTGCCGAACCACGTAAAATTCGTTGTCTTGCTGATTTGTGTGATTTGTAATAGCTTGTTTAGGTTCCCTCAACAGGTCAGTCCTAGAACTGATGAGAGGAAGAGTAAATATCCCACTTTGTTGAGATATTTGCTTCAGATTCTTATTTTCTTGGTGAGACGGGAATTCTTATTGTGATATAGCTCTCTTGTTGTGACTATTGTTGTGAGAGTCTTTGTAGAAATTTCATTGCGCACAACAAGTGGTATCAGAGCGTCCAGGTTTTGACTTGGGGCTTGTTTGAAGGATTCGCTGTAGAATTCTTATTGGAAGAGTTAGATCTACAATATAGGTGAAACAAGCACATCGGGATCGTCTCCTACGAAGGCGATATAAAGTCTGAGCATCAATAGTACAAAGATTGATGTTTCGAAGTTCGACGGCAAGATCAATTTCGATTTGTGGAGATGCCAGGTGATGGATGCGTTGGATACGCAAAATTTGGAGGAGACTCTTGAGTTACAAGAGAAACCTGAAGATATGGATGATAAGGTTTGGAAGAAGATGAATAGCAGGGCTTGTGGAGTTATTCGGTCGTGCTTGACACAGGATCTTATTTATGATGTGATGAATAACAGGTCCGCGAAGAGACTATGGGAAACGCTCAATGAAAAGTATCTTACTAAGAGCATTGAGAATCAGCTTTACTTGAAGAGGAAGTGTGGAAGTGTTACCAGTTCAAGATGAAGAGGGGAGTTTCCATTAGGGAGCATGTTAATAACTTCACGAAGTTGCTTTCAGATATGGCTAATGTGAAAATCAAGGTTGAGGATGAAGATAAGGCGGTACTACTTTTGTGTTCGTTGCTGGAGGATGATTATGGCACGTTTGTCCTCACTATGATAAATGGGAAAACTACTGTTGGTTATAAGGAGGTAATCTCAGTATTAATAAATTATGAGTTGAGAAAGAGTGATAGTGAATCCTTCAAGAAGGCATCGGGAGATGCATTAGTAGTTCAGGACCGTACTCCAAACTATTGGCAGTCCAACCGCTCAAAATCGAAGAATAGAGGTGACCATAAGAGTGTTGGTAGGAACCAGTGTCGCTTCTGTAAAGAAGAGGGACATTGGAAGAACGAGTGCCCAAAGTTGATAGATCAAGCCGGGAAGAATAAAGGGAAAGCTGTACAAGCTTCAAAGGTGAATGTTGCTAAAGCTGTTAGTAACAATTCAGATTCAGATTCTTCAGGCTATTCGTTATCCGTACTACCGTCAGTTTGTTATACCGACTTTACGGAGTGGTTGATGGATTCAGGAGCTACATACCATATTTGCCCTAGAAGGGATTGGTTCTCCAGCTTTGAGGAGTTGGAAATAGGGAATGTCGTGTTCATGGGTAATGATCACGTATGCCCTATTGGTGGTATTGGTACAGTTCGAATCCGTATGTGTGACGGGGTGATTCGGGAGTTGAAGGAAGTAAGGTTCGTTTCGCAGATGACGAAGAACATTATTTCCCTTGGAACTTTGGAGGCAGCTGGTTATCGGGTGATCTTGGAGAATGTAACTCTTAAGGTCACGAAGGGGTCCATGCTCGTGATGAAGGGCGTCAGACATAAGAATTTGTATTATTTGATTGGAAGCACGGTGATTGGTGAGGAGTTGATGACTCCTTTGGATTTGGCTAGACTGTGGCATTTGTTGAGGCTGGGATATTTATTTATTGGTGCCGTGCATTGTTTGGTGAGCAGTGCTTTGACCTGCAATTGGAAGTCCTGTGAGCACGTTGGTATGAGCAAGAAGACCGAGATGAAGTTCAGCACTCCCATAGTGAGCGGTCTTTTAGGTGGTGTTCATTCAGGCATTTGGGGAACTTCCCAAGAGGCATCATTGGGAGGTAATCGGTATTTGGTTTTCTTTGTTAGTGACTGTTCTAGGCATTTGTGGGTTGCAACCAAGTCCCGTTGGGTTGAAGTCCTAGTAGTCAATAACAAGTTGAAGAAGTGTATTGGCAGAAAGGGAATCGTCGTTCGGTTTGTGGTAGGAATTCTTTTCTTCATTTGTCTTAGAGAGCTCATGGCGGTTGGAGACACTTTATTGGAAAGGAAATATTGGGCGACGAGATGAGATGATAAATTTGGTGGGTCGTTCCTTCGGAGGAGGATCGGTTTGATGTCGAGCATTGGCTTTGGTATTGAGACCGACATATTTGGGTCATCTTAGTCATAGGTCGTCATTGCTGCGTTTGGGGATTTTGGATCCGGTGGAGCGACTTGATTTTGGATTCGTCGGATGTTTGGTTGCCCGACATTTGATCACATCGAGGATGTGAGATTTAATCCGATTGCACATTCGAATTGAGGTTCGAGACTCGATTTTGTTACGGCGGTATGTCACTTTTAACTCTCGTGGTGGAAGTGGTGACCGATCGTTGGGATATCGCGGCGGGTGAAGGGTGATGCTACTTCCGCGTTGGGTGGAGATTCCTCCACGTTCTCGAGATCATACTGCATCGTTTGGGATTCCAATTGAGGTGACACAGATTGGGGATCATGTTGTTGTGGATGCAGATGATGAGTTGGTTGATTCGAATGCAGCTGATGGACATAGTTTGGATTCGGTTATTTCCATTAATTCACCTCAGGTGGAGGCGTTTGGTTTATTTCACTTTGGGGCCATTGGGAAAGCTATCAGCCGCAGATTTGATCATGATATTGGAGAAGGGTTGCAAACTCTTCTAGTTGATTGAAGGCCTTTGGAGGTCATTTGGTAAACTACGTGAAGGCTTGATTCCTTGGGCAAGAGGATACGTAGGCAGTCAGTTATGATGCAGCCGATTTGGTGAGTTGATACCATGATTGGAGAATAGTCGCGTTCTCATTTGGGTCTCGACTTGTTGTGGATTGAGTCCGTTGTCGTGAATGGTTTCACTTCGTACTGGACACAACAAGTGAGACGTTTGTTTGGTATTGGTGTCGACTCAGTTTGTGGTGGTGTTGACTCAGTTCGTATTGGTGTCGGCTCAGTTTTGAGGAAAACATTCGCCGAGGTGGAGAATTATTGGAAACATGCACCAAAACATGCACAATGCAGATTTCGGGCTTAGTAGTCGACTACTCTGTATTGTAGTCGACTAGTCTGTAGTCGACAGAAAGTGCTTGCTCAGTTTTGAGCCTCAGTAGTCGACTACTCGATTACTAAGGACAGATTCCAGAATACGGGTCTGTTTTGGGTTTGGTTTTAAACCTGTTTCGTTTTGAGTTTATATATAACCCTAAACATGATTAATTAGGACTGAGGGGAACTCGTTTTGGAGCAGCCTTTGAGAGGGTATTGTGCATCTTTGTGAGGAGATTTGGTGAGAGATTTGAGAGCTTTGTTCTAGGATTTTGTGGTGAGAATTTATAACTCTAGTTTATATTCTCTATTTCTATTAGTAAAATCCCCCTCCTTGCCCCGTGGACGTAGACAACTTGCCGAACCACGTAAAATTCGTTGTCTTGCTGATTTGTGTGATTTGTAACAACTTGTTTAGGTTCCCTGGACAGGTCAGTTCTAGAACTGATGAGAGAAAGAGTAAATATCCCACTTTGTTGAGATATTTGCTTCAGATTCTTATTTCCTTGGTGAGACGGGAATTCTTATTGTGATCTAGCTCTCTTGTTGTGGCTATTGTTCGGCAGAGGCGTTGTCGAAATTTTCGCTGCGCACAACAAGTGGTATCAGAGCGTCCAGGTTTTGACTTGGGGCTTGTTTGAAGGATTCGCTGTAGAATTCTTATTGGAAGAGTTAGATCTACAATATGGGTGAAACAAGCACATCGGGATCGTCTCTTATAAAGGCGATATAAAGTCTGAGCATTAATAGTACAAAGATTGATGTTCCGAAGTTCGACGCAAGATCAATTTCGGTTTGTGGAGATGCCAGGTGATGGATGCGTTAGATGCGCAAAATTTGGAGGAGACTCTTGAGTTATAAGAGAAACCTGAAGATATGGATGATAAGGTTTGGAAGAAGATGAATAGCAGGGCTTGTGGAGTTATTCGGTCGTGCTTAACGCAGGAGCTTACCGCTCGCCTACAGCCAAGAGCAGCACGGCCGGCTTCGCCGCACCACCGGTGAAAGGTTTGGGGAGATTTAGGTGGTATTTTATTTGGTGATTTTGGGGATTTTTGGATATTTTAGGGTTTGTGGATTTTGATTAATTCATAGAAATGGAGCATGTGATTGGTGGAAAGTTCAAGCTTGGGAGGAAGATTGGAAGCGGATCTTTCGGCAAGCTCTATCTTGGTATGTGATGAATCGCTAGAGTTTTACTATGCTTCAATTTATTAATTATATGATTCCCTATTTGAAATGATGTTTCTTGCGCATAGTACTAGGGAGTGCTTGTAGTTTGATGGTTTTGGGTTGCCTTGAGTTCAGTTTGTTTTTTTGTGTGAAACCATAGATAACAAAATTGAAACTCTGAGCATATGTTCCATCTCTTTGCCATTATAAAATGTATATGCAATCTTTATATTTTGAAGTTATGGGTGATATTCATGCGAAATGGAATTTAAACCAGTAGAAAGAAATTAAATCAAGAGTATTTTATGGAACTTAATCATGACATGGAACTTGGACAAGGGCTGGTTTTACGGTGCTACTAGCTTTCGAGCGTCTGCTTGTTGTTATTGTTATGGGAACCAACAGAGTTTATTCTTTTCTCATGTAGAAAATGTTTAACTGTGTGTACATAACCACTTTAGAAGTGTGACACCCTACAATGAAACTATTTAAATATCATGAAACCGTATGTCAGAATTCTAGGAGGATGCTAAAGTTATAATGTTTAAATTTATTAATTATATGATTCCCTATTTGAAATGATGTTTCTTGCGCATAGTACTAGGGAGTGCTTGTAGTTTGATGGTTTTGGGTTGCCTTGAGTTCAGTTTGTTTTGTGTGAAACCATAGATAACAAAATTGAAACTCTGAGCATATGTTCCATCTCTTTGCCATTATAAAATGTATATGCAATCTTTATATTTTGAAGTTATGGGTGATATTCATGCGAAATGGAATTTAAACCAGTAGAAAGAAATTAAATCAAGAGTATTTTATGGAACTTAATCATGACATGGAACTTGGACAAGGGCTGGTTTTACGGTGCTACTAGCTTTCGAGCGTCTGCTTGTTGTTATTGTTATGGGAACCAACAGAGTTTATTCTTTTCTCATGTAGAAAATGTTTAACTGTGTGTACATAACCACTTTAGAAGTGTGACACCCTACAATGAAACTATTTAAATATCATGAAACCGTATGTCAGAATTCTAGGAGGATGCTAAAGTTATAATGTTTAAATTTAATTTTACTATTCTCCTCTTTCCTGCATAATTCACTTAAGCATAATAGCCAATAAGATAGTTAAATAGAAAGGTGTTTAGAATCTTAATGTGAAATACAAAGAAATACATACTTTAGTATTTCCAGAAAAGTTTGTATTACTTTTAGAGAATAAGAATGAAGCAGCTTATTCAAGTAGGAAATTCAGAAAGAGAATATTAAGCCATTCACTTGAGTTTGAAGAGGCCCAAGTCTAGCAAAGCGCAAAAATCTCTTATTTCAAAGGGAAAATAGGAATTCTTAATTTAATAAATTTCTTTCATTGAAAATGATAATTAATATTATGGGCACACTTCCATGCTTCCGAAACAAATAAGGGACTGTAGTTATTTCTGCTTACTTTTAGTACAACAATTGTGAAAACTCCTGGGTTTCTTTGCTGTTGACGTGCACACAAATTTGAAGTCAATACTTTGTGAACTCATAGCAGTGTGTACTATCATTGATTGAAGCCTCACCTTTACTATGAACTTCTAATGAAAGCTGTAAAATGAGATTTCATTCTCTTCCTTCTGTCACATTGCTGCTTTGCAGGTTAAAAATGAAAGCAGCTTCCTGTAGTATATGAAACACTTACTAGTATCTTATATTGTCTCTTTATATTGGTTTGCAGGAATCTGTGAAGACAAAGCATCCCCAACTTCAATATGAATCAAAATTATACATGCTTCTTCAGGGTGGAAGTAAGTAAATAAAATGATTTTCTTTCTAAATTATTAAGTTTGTGATCTTGATTTCTTCTTTGATGCTGTGAAATAAAGCTGGAATTCCCCACCTGAAGTGGTTCGGTGTGGAGGGTGATTACAATATTATGGTCATTGCACTTTAATTATCCTTGAATGTAAAGCTAAATTTACCCGGGAGAAATTACAGACTATGCAGAATTCCTTGTAAAGTTTGTTGACCGTTGAAGTTCTTAGATTATAGTTTAGGTGTCAGGAAGTGTCACAGACTTGATAGCCTAAGACAGCTTGGATGCTCCTTGGGGAGACAATATTATTTACAAAAAACCTTGGTTGCAGTTCAAAAATATATGCAGCAGTTAGAGTGATAGAAATTAAAAGAAATAACCTTGTGATGATATTAAATAGCATTGCTGGATTGTCTTTATTCTTAGGTATATATAATAGTTATCTAATGTGGTTCCATCTCACATTATGTAGTCTGATTTTTTGATGTTAATCCAAGTGAAATTGTTGTGAAGTTGCTGAAACAGGTTTATATTCCCCCTTTATTAGTTTCCTTAACCCAAGAAGTATGCTTTCTTGGTTTTCCTTCTGATTCTAGCTGAACTGGGAGCTGCAGCTTTCATTTTCTTTGACCATAGATGGAAAGATGTGAGTTATTTTAACACATTCTTATCTTTGATTTTCATTTTCACTAGTTTACTGATAATGATTTTTTGTGCAGTTGATTCCAGCTGACAAAACCGGAAACTTCGACATGATGTATGATTTTTTGAAGGGAAACTGGAAAATTGCTAAATGGGTTGCTCTAGGAGTAGTTGTTTTAGAGGTAGTTACCATTAGTCTACTTTTTCTTATTATGCACAAGAATGCCTTAGTAAGACTTATGTTGCTTTCTTCTATTGATCAATATCATTATGAATTCAAGCTGAAGGTTCCATAGAAAAGATGTACTATAATTTTAATAATGTTCTATTGTGCAGGTACTAATTTCTTGCTTGCTCTTGCAGTCATATCAGCAAATATGCCTCCAGAATAAGACCGCAATTAGTGAGTTGTATCATTTTTATTTTTGGACATGTATGTGATATATATATATATATATATATATATATATATATATATATATATATATATATATATATATATAGAGAGAGAGCAAGGCTCCTATGAACTTAAGTTTATAATGAATAGTGGTGCACCAACTTTTTTATCCACTCATCTTATCTTGAGATTTGTGATGCACAAATCTCAAAGTGGGCTTTATATCTTTCACGGATCCCAAAGCAAGATGAGTGGTTAGAAAAAGTTGGTGCACTACTATTCATTATGAACTTAAGTTCATAGAGCCTTGCTCTATATATATATATATATATATATATATATATATATATATATATATATAGAGAGAGAGCAAGGCTCCTATGAACTTAAGTTTATAATGAATAGTGGTGCACCAACTTTTTATCAACTCATCTTGTCTTGAGATTTGTGATGCACAAATCTCAAAGTGGGCTTTATATCTTTCACGGATCCCAAAGCAAGATGAGTGGTTAGAAAAAGTTGGTGCACCACTATTTATTATGAACTTAAGTTCATAGAAACACTATATATATATATATATATATATATATATATATATATATATATATATATATATATATATATATATATATATATTGCATTTGGACCATTTGTAGTATTTTATACATCCTAGACTTATTTGTGGTGGTGATTGCTCGGTTGTATGAGAGATATCTATGTATGATTCATGGATGATTTGAGTGGGTAATGTGGTTTGTTTTGAAAATTATGATGAGATTATTGTGTTTGTTGATGTCTTTGAGTATATTTTCTATTTAAATGTTATCGAGTAATGTGATATTTGTTGTATATCTTGGAAAAAGCTAATTATTTGGGAATATTTTTTCCCTCGGTTATGTACATTCTTGACGGAAACTGGAAAATTGCTAAATGGGTTGCTCTAGGAGTAGTTGTTTTAGAGGTAGTTACCATTAGTCTACTTTTTCTTATTATGCACAAGAATGCCTTAGTAAGACTTATGTTGCTTTCTTCTATTGATCAATATCATTATGAATTCAAGCTGAAGGTTCCATAGAAAAGATGTACTATAATTTTAATAATGTTCTATTGTGCAGGTACTAATTTCTTGCTTGCTCTTGCAGTCATATCAGCAAATATGCCTCCAGAATAAGACCGCAATTAGTGAGTTGTATCATTTTTATTTTTGGACATGTATGTGATATATATATATATATATATATATATATATATATATATATATATATATATATATATATATATATATATAGAGAGAGCAAGGCTCCTATGAACTTAAGTTTATAATGAATAGTGGTGCACCAACTTTTTAATCCACTCATCTTGTCTTGAGATTTGTGATGCACAAATCTCAAAGTGGGCTTTATATCTTTCACGGATCCCAAAGCAAGATGAGTGGTTAGAAAAAGTTGGTGCACCACTATTTATTATGAACTTAAGTTCATAGAGGCTCTCTCTATATATATATATATATATATATATATATATATATATATATATATATATATATATATATATATATATATATATATATTGCATTTGGACCATTTGTAGTATTTTATACATCCTAGACTTATTTGTGGTGGTGATTGCTTTCGGTTGTATGAGAGATATCTATGTATGATTCATGGATGATTTGAGTGGGTAATGTGGTTTGTTTTGAAAATTATGATGAGATTATTGTGTTTGTTGATGTCTTTGAGTATATTTTCTATTTAAATGTTATCGTGTACAGGATATTTGTTGTATATACTGGAAAAAGCTAATTATTTGGGAATATTTTTTCCCCTCGGATTATGTACATTCTTGACGGGCGGCCGTCAAGGATGTTTGTAAACATCCTTGCATGCGGCCGTCAAGGATGTTTCAAACATCCTTGACGGCTGCCCGTCAAGGATACACATCCTTGACGACTTGGAGAGGCAGATATGCAACAAGTTGAAGTATTTGCGCACCGGTAATGGAGGAGAGTACACTTTCATTAAGTTTATAGATTATTGCTCCTAGCATGGTATTCGACATCAGAGGATAGAGCCCAGCACACTGTAGCACAATGGAGTTGTAGAGAGGTCTAACAGAACCATTGTGGAGAAGGTCGAATGCATGTTGAAGATGACGAAATTATCAAAGAGCTTCTGGGCTGAAATACTTCGCACTGCATGCTACATAATTAACATTGTTTCTTTAGTTCCTTTAGGTTTTGATATCCTATAGAGGGTTTGGTTTGGAAAGGATATTTTCTACTCTCATCTGAAGGTGTTTGTTGCAAGGCGTTTGCACATATTCCAAAGGAGCAGAGATAGAAGTTTAATGATAGGGTAATTCCTTATATCTTTCTTGGTTATGAAGAAGATGAGTTTGGTTATAAGATATAGGATCTTGAGAAGAGAAGAATTATCAAATGAGCGGGTGTGTTCTTTCATGAGGATCATACTATTGCAGATCTCAGGAGAGCAGAGCAGTCAGATAGTATTGCTAGTGAAATTCCAAATGTGACACGCGTTCAGTCTCTAGTACAGTTGCATCCTACAGATACATAACATATGCATGATAATGATAGTATTGATGATGACGGTCACATACCAGAGCAAGGAGACAGTGATCAAGATCACGAGTGGGAGACTCCTCAGCTCAGGAGCATCACCAACTGCAGGAGATTGTAGAGTCACAGCTTAGAAGATTAGTTAGAGAGCATAGACCATCCATGAGATATCCTTCCTCAGAGTATTCTTTGCTGAGAGAAGAGGATGAGTCGTAGAGCTTTCAGGAGGCACAGACTCATAAAGATAAGGACATATGTTTCAGGCTATGCAGGAAGAGATGAGGTCTCTCCAAAAGAATGATATTTATGAGTAAGTGGAGTTGTCAAAGGACAGAAAAGCTTTGAAGAACAAATGTGTGTTCAAGTTGAAAAAGAATGGCTGCAAGGAGATTTAGAAATGCAAAGCCAGATTAGTGGTGAAAGGCTTTGGCAAAAAAAAAGCAGTGATTTTGATGAGATTTTCTCACCGGTTGTGAAGATGACATCCATTAGAGTGATTTCGGGCTAACAGCTAGTTTAGACCTCGAGATTGAGTAGCTTGATGTGAAGACTGCATTTCTTTATGGTGATTTTAGAGGAGAAAATCTATATGGTGCAGCCGGAGGGTTTTGAAATGAAGGGAAAAGAACATATAGTTTGCAGGTTGAAGAAGAGCCTTAATGGTTTGAAATAGGCACCTAGACAGTTGTACAAGAAATTTAACTCTTTCATGTTGAGTCATGACTACCCGAGGATAGTTACAAATTCTAGTGTATATTTCAGGAGATTTTTAGATTTTAGCTTCATTGTTTTATGTGGACGACATGTTGATTGTTGGTTAGGATAGTCAGATGATTAGTGGGCTGAAGAAGGAGTTGTTTAAATCTTTTGACATGCAGGATTTGGGCTCGACATAGCGGATTCTTGGTGTGGAGATTGCTCGTGCTAGAAAAGCTAGGAAATTGTGGTCATCACAGGAGAAATATATTGAACGGATGCTTGATAGATTCAACATAAAAGGTGCCAAGGCAATTAGTACTCCTATTGCAGGTCACTTGAAGCTTAGCAAGAAGTTTTGTTCGACTGCAGATGAGGAAAAAAGTGAGATAGAGAATATTCCCTACTCTTCATCTGTAGGGAGTTTGATGTGTGTCATGGTCTGCACTCGGCCAGATATAGCACATGTAGTTGGCGTTATGAGAATATTTCTTTCTAATCGAGGGAAAGTACATTGGGAAGGTGTAAAATGGATCTTGAAATATTTAAAAGGCAATTCCGAATTGTGTTTGAGTTTTGGAGGTTCCAAGCCAATACTATAAGGTTTTGCAGATGCAGATATGACAGATGATCTCGATCACAGGAAGTCTATCTCAAGTTGATTGTTAACTTTTGCAGGGGGAGATGCATATTGACAATCTAGGTTGCAGAAATATATTGCTTTATCCACAGCAGTGGCAGAATATATTGTAGCTATAAAAGCCAGTAAGGAGATAGTTTGGTTGAGAAGATTTCTGCAGATGTTAGGCTTGCAGCAGAATGAGTATCAAGTTTTCATTGATAGTCAAAGTGCTCTAGATTTGAACAAGAATTCTCCATTTCACTCCAAGACAAAACACATCGATGTGAGATATCATTGGCTTAGAGAAGCTATTAAGAAAAAAAGGAGCTGAAGCTACAGAAGATTCACACTGATGAGAATCCAGCAGATTTCTTGACGAAGACTGTTTCTAGAGAGAAGACCAAGTGTTGTCGGTGATTGGCCGGTATGGACTCCCAGTGAGGAATCATAGATTGGCATACCCCCTCATTGGGCTGGAAGGGGAGATTGTTGTGGGTCCACATAAGGTTGATGGACCTTGGTTAATTGAATGCTAATAGTAAAAGGATTTGAGGGACCTATTCGCAATTGAATAGGATTGGAAGTCCTTGAGATAAAACTCCTTTATTAAAGGAAAGTGGTTGCACATGATTTGATATACCCTCTAATTGAATTAATAGGGATCGAAAAATAGAGAACCGAAAATTGATTCTCGTGCCCGGATTTCAAGGCAAGGAGAGAGAAATAGAGGAGAGAAAAAGTTACTTTTCGGATTACTCGGTAGTCCAATTGCAGTGATTCAAATACCGTTTTCTTCAGAACGATAACGCCATTAAGGGTGCGGTGTTGGTTTCTCCGCGGGTGTTGGAGATTTTAGTTGAGACGGGTTTTAGAATTTTGGTGGCCTAGAGGTAATATTGTATTTTCTCTTGTGATTTAATCCTCAAGTTTGGGTGTAGTTTTGAGGATTTATACTCTTGATTCATAGTAGAATATTTCTCTCTGGATTGTCCTATGGACATAGGCATGGTTTGCCGAACCACGTTAAATCTTGATGTTTGCTTACGTGTGATATTTTTGTTAGTGCCATTATTTATTTCTTGTGTTTAATTCCGTAGATAATCTCTATAAAATTCCTAACAACTTCGTAGGTTTATTCTACACATATTGCACAGAAAACCTATCGTGACACAATGCCCTTGTGACGATTGCTAGCCTAAAGCACAAAAAGAGGGGTTCAACGCGGATACACCTTTTTAATGTGGTGGAATATCTACTGACATCTTTCTAAACTTTTTATTGCCACTTACACCCTCTGAATCTCAGATGTGATTTTTTTAAATCAATTTAGAGGACAATTTAGTCTTTTTTCAGTTAAATTGAGGACCACAGGTAAATTATCATCAGATTATTTCTGCATGACATCTCAACCTAAACTGGGAATTAATTTGATGTGGTCAAGATCAAAGAGGGTGCATCTACAATTACGTCAAAAGTAAAAGCCTTGTGCCACGACACTCAAACAAGATTTCCTTCACTTTGCTAACCACAAGCTACAATGTCCAGCGTCGATGTGCAAGTTTTGGAGCTGTGAACGGGCATAATGGAGGCATGTCACCTCTTGGAAGCGCACTAAGAGCATGAAATTGGACAAGGTGGCATTATCTCCTCCGTTTCTTTTACTTTTATATCCAAAAAGCAAGAATAAGGTGGAGGAATTTGATCCTAAACATGGTTTCCAATAGAAGAAAGTTACTAATGTCAAAGACTTTTAGGTGTATAAAAGAATTATAGGGTTAGATGATTGAGTAGTGCCCAACTCATATAACTAGGTTGATCTCCTAGGGGCTATGACTCTATGATGCCCGTAGACTGATGAGTCACGAGCATCAAATATACATATTCTATCTGAACAATCTACATATGAGAATTTTGATTTTGGAGGATTCTGGTCCAACCAATTGTCCCTAATTATGCACATTTACGACTGGAATTTGATATACAAAATCTTCTAGTAAAGTTAGTCATTAGCTTAAATCATATTATGTTTTAACATATTTTTAAGCGTTAATTATTTGAAAATGTCAAGAGAGATTAGCACTATGTCAAGTGCTTTGTATTTTGAAGAACTTTAGATCTAGTCAAAGATTGATAATTAATGTGTGGAGCGTTTTGATAAAATTTATACGCCTAAATATACGGTTAGGATATTCTGAGTTTCAGAAACCTTTTGTAATTTTGATGAGACCACCATTAATGCGGGCCAGACAATTGTCATATTGGAGTTTTGAGCGGGCCCGCAGCCCAACACTTATCACTGGTTTTTTTTTTCTTCTTTTTATATCTCTTATTTTCTAACACCAAGATTTTAATCCAGACACGTATCTCTTAACAAAGGAGGGACTAAAACAAAGATCCTCAAGGCTCATGATGCTAATGTGCTTTGCTTTTCTAAAGTTCGGTCAGGGTCCATTATTTTACTGATCCACTAACTTTGAAGTGTCCTTCAATGGAGCCATTTTTGAATGAGGAAGGAGAAAATTAATGTTACTTGCACAGGCACATTATGATGGCCCCGATAAGGTACTTTTAACGTATGATCACTAGCCAAGAGTGACCAATACTCCACTTAAACATAACAAAATGAAAAAGATAGTTTTTTTTTCATATACGTTTCTTTCTATAATAATAGCAAGCTTATTTTTCTTCTCCATAAAAATTAATTAACAATTGTATTTTTTTAACATGATAATTGGTGGAGAACAAACATGAAATTAACTTGACCGTGAGCCTATTCAATCTTTATTTTTCATACCCCAACTTAAACCGGTCGAGAATAATATATATATATATATATATATATATATATATATATATATATATATATATATATATATATATATAGAGCAAATTTCCTATGAACTTAAGTTCATAATGAATAGTGATGCACCAACTTTTCTAACCACTCATCTTGCTTTGGGATCCGTGAAAGATATAAAGGCCACTTTGAGATTTGTGCATCACAAATCTCAAGGCAAGATGAGTGGATAAAAAGTTGGTGCATCACTATTCATTATAAACTTAAGTTCATAGGAGCCACTCTCTATATATATATATATATATATATATATATATATATATATATATATATATATATATATATATATATATATATATATATATATATATATATATATATATATATATATATATATATATATATATATATCTTGTTGAACTCATCAGTTAATTTATTCAAAATGTGCCAATTTATAATCAACAATATTCATTTATTGTTCAGTGGACATTGTGTTGTTTTGTATGACTTATTTTCATATTCATTTTTCATACAAGGCAAATCATAATTTGTACATTAAGTAATATATTATTCCTGATTAAAGCTAACTATCTCTTTCCTATTTTCTTGACGACATCTCATCCAACAGAGCTTATGTGAGAGCTCCAACAATATACATATATACACGCATGGATAACCCTAACATCTTTTCCTCAAGCTAGAAATTAAAGTATAGGAATATGTCTAGTGATGAATTGTATGATAGGCACGTGTTCAACTTTAGACATAAATGCTAGTCATTGCATGCTTTTCTTTGGTTAAGAGAAAGGAATTCTAACAACAAAGATGGTGAGAGATGATGGAGATGTGATAAAAAGAAAGATAAAAATGCGTGCACGCACTATAATCCAACCACCCTTCATTATATTCACAACTTTAACATGGTCCGAGGCTAAAGCCACTTCTTTTGAAAAATTTGAAGGACACGTGTCCTATGTGGACAAAAGATGTCTCCTTGATTCATGGCAGAAAACGAAGGGATCTTTTCTCGTGTCTTCTATTGGCCCACGGTTGGGTGAATTTGATTATGAAACTAATGAGACTACATGCATGGTTTTTTTTTGTTTCTTACATGAGGAGGATATTGTTCTATATCTCCACAAACTCTATAGCACCTTAACAACTATTCAACGTGGTACATGGCATAACAGATAATGCTTTGGATGTAACTATTAGTGTGCAACTTATCAATGAAGAGCACATCTTTTCAGAATAATCTGCATGCAAGTGAGATGTTTTCATCTGTTCACCTTGAAATGACTTTAATCAACTCACCCAACAAATATTACTCAGAGGAATGTGTAAAATGATCAAAACATCCATTCGCACGTCAATCTATCCAGCTGTTAGGTATCAGAAATGCTCCATATTGAGTGTATATCTGTCTATTTATCGTTATCTATGTGTTTTATTTGATATCACATTTCGATTCCTTCATTCATCATGAGTGTATGTCTGTCTATTTATCATTATCAATGTGATGTATGGAAACATAAAAATAAAAAAATAGTGCATTGCAATGGATATTCTAACAATGTTATGTTTATTAAATCCATGTTAATTGTAATAGAAGGGCATTGTCATGGATAGTCTACACTAGTTTGCATGCCTTTGGTAACACTTTGCCTTAATTTACAAAGGTACAATTAATTAATTAATGCTGGTGAACAATTTGATGCATGGTAGAGGATTGAACTGACTGATCGACATAGGTTTAACTAGTCTAAGTCATTGTGCGGAGATCTTTACATATTTGACTTTGGTTGTACACTTTTGCTTAATTAATTAAGGTAGGCAATCAACAGAATTAATAATCATGATTCAAATGTAGTCAAGCTTTTGACTATAATCTTGACTCTAGAGGTTAAATAATGAGGAGTAGTATATGCTTGTGTTAGGTAATATAGCATATTCAAGAAAATCAATTGTACATTTTGATACACAATGCATAGCCCGCTTCCTCAAAGATTATTTAATATATCTTTTGACTCTAATTATATCTAGATTAATTAAGGGTTCCTACCACAAAATTTATGTGATTAATGTCAAATCCTAGACTTTTCCCTTGGTTTGCCAAATCCTACTTTGTAGTAGGACTGAAGTATATATTAAGGAATAGTTGTTGCATGTGAAATCTAGACACGTATGCACATTAAGATTTCTTGATCCGATTACCCAATTCTCTTCATCGGGCTCTATTATAAAAGCTACAAACTCTTTTCTCCCTATCTAGTGTGAGACTAAATGTTTCACGTGGATTTTAAAATATACCAACTAACGTGGGACTAAAAGTTTCACTTGGATTTTGAAGTACACGAACGAAATTTGGTTTAGTATAACATAGCCAATTTTAATTCTTGTCTGAATTTGACAATAAACTAGATTAGGACTTAAACTGGTCTTCTTTGATCAGTTTGTGGCCTTAAACTAGTATTTTTAGATCAGTTTGTGGCCTTAAACTAGTTTTACTTTGGCTTATTTTACCTAGTCCATGACTAAACTTGTTTAGACCAATTGACAAATTGACCCAAATGATGTGTTTGACAATCCAATCAAAACTAGGTTGGATAAGGGAGGAGTGGTCCAAACTAGAACCAGTTTGATGACCAATATTTTTAGACTGCAAAATCTATACGCCAACTTTAACCCTTTTTTTTTTTTTTTGCCAAATACAAAAACACTTGCCGTATTAGATTTTTTCCAAAGCCTTTAATTTCTACTTCCCAAAGCGGCAAAACCATGTGCGAGCACAGTATCATCCAAATATAGTGATAGCTTTAATAACACGATATCAACATGCAAGCGCCCGATAAAATTACTTATTTTGAAGTTATTTTGCAAGAAAGAACCGGAGACATGGAACCGAGGTTTCTGTTAGAAATTTTTGACTACTGTTGTGTTTGTTGCTATCAGCATTCAAGATCTACCGATTCTCTTCTCCAATGAAAGACATCATGAGTTCATCAATAACGTTAACTAGATCTTATTTCACTGGTCAGTTGACTAAAAGATCGTCCTCGATATTCATCACCGTTGGAGAGTTTTAATACAGTAGAAGAGTTTGAATTAAAATCAGTATTCAAATTTTAATTCAAAATAAACTTTTTATGTGTCATTAATGCATTGAATCGATATAACTAAATATTTCTCCTTGATTCAGTAACGTCTCATGGTCATATTAGTACGAGCGCTTTTTTAATCCAAAATCTGTAAAGCCAAGTATGTGAAAACTCACTATTTATGTTCTCTGATGCGAGCCGATTGTTCTGATTAATTTATATTATACGCCATCTTTTCTATAGTTGGTTTAGTAGTTTAGTATCACATGGTACAAAATAGTCAAATCTTCAGTTAACCACCACCACCAGGGTGAAAGTTCCCTCTCTCCCTAAAATTTTTACCAGTCCCAGACTTTTAATTCGATGCATGAATGTGTGTAAGCATTTCTATTTTCAATGCTACCTGCAAGGCCAATCCCTTTTTAATTCCAAAGCTGCTGCACATTTAAAAACATATATGATCAAAAATAATAATAATAATAATAAAGTTAACCAATTTTAATTCTCTCATGGGTACTCCACAAGCATTTCAGTTCCTCCCATTATATTTATGGTCATTTCTTGAATTAAATACTATTTTATTCTTATTTTTTTTAGTCATTCAAATCTGAATATAATTTGTAATATATACTTCAAATCTGTTTAATTGCTTTAGCTAGCACGTTTATATGTGTTCACACCTGTAAATTCTTAACATAAATTTATGCAAAAAGCCTTCTATACGAGGGTCTTGTTCTGAAATCACGAAGAGGAGAGTAAAAAGTTTTAAATTGTTCTCCTATTCATCTTTTTGCGAATGGCTTGTTCTATGCAAGTAGCATGATGAAATATATACCCCGAATTCAATAAATTGTTTTAATTAACATTCACAAATTCATTACGGGTCAAATACATGAAAAATTATGAAAAAAACCGACCTATTTTGTTCCTTTTTTTTTTTTAAACCTCCATAAGAGGGGCAGTGGATTGCACGTTCTCGCTGACGCCAGTGCCCAAAATCATGCATGGACACGTGGTAAACTTTGTGGCTCGGTGCGTAGTGGGACCCATATTTTTTTAACTAGAAAGTTACCGCTGATGTGTCCGGTTTGAGAACGACCGAGCGGGCCCCACTTCCGCACTTTCTCTCACTCTTGGGACGGCGGTCACGTCGACCGCGTGCACAAGTTAATGCTAAACTGGACGCGTGTAGATTCTAGAAGAGCTTTGCCAAAGCTAAGCCGAAACCTACTAGGAATCGAACCGAAAAACCTGGGAGCTATATATTGAAATCTTTTAACCATCTAGATCACATGCAGTGTTCATACTATGGATAATAGTTATAAGAAATTAGTATCACATTTGTTATTTAAAAAAAAGTTTTCCATTTAGATACATGAACCTTTGATGTAGAAAAAAAAAAGCTTTTCAAATATAAATTCAGTGTTGTGGGTAAAAGGAAATAAAATTGTTAGATTTTCATGTTTTATTATAAGAACATGTATTTAGCGCACATTAAATATTTTCATAGTTTTAAAGACTTCAATATCCATGTCTTTAGTGATGCATAAGTACCGTCAACTGCATCCTCGCGCCCACTACCTTCTTTCTATGGCAAGTTCATCATATCATACATGAATGAATTTGAACTCTTCATTAAAAGCAAATGGTGTCAATTTCCTACACGCGTAGATTCCTCAACACAACTGCTAGCTCTATTGCCGCAACCACTGCGTCCTCTAAGATATTTGGTTATTGGTCCCATCAAGAATTTCCAAATATAGTTTGATTTGCTATTTGTATCACATCCTCAGGTGTGTGTCTGGACTAGATAAAATCAACCAAGGCTATGGCCCTTTTTTCTAGAAAAAATATATTTTGGTAGTTGCAATAATAAATTTTTTTAAATTTTAGAGTTGAAGTAGATTTAACTATGGCATTAATTAGTACTTTACTGTCCCTTTACTACAAAGGATATTGCAATATTTGTTACAACCAGATTGAATATATTAATGTTGTAGTTTTCTACAAAATGGAAATATGAATATTATTTTCCATTATCATCTTGCTAAGTTATAGAATACCAAAAATAAAAAACTAACCCTAGAAGTTGTAGTTAGCTATGTAAAAGATAAGTAGGATGAAAATTTTATTTCATAATTGACACAAGATAATATTATGATATGAACATTATATTTTATCATTTTGCTAGCCCCAATTTGTTCCAACCAATAACCCCCAAGTAAAAGTCTTAAACAGCTTGAGTCTAATGAAATTTGCGTACAGCCATGCTTCTAATACTTCGTTATAGCTTTACTATAAAATCTTTTATTTGTAATTGGCAAGTAATTAATTTAGATATCAAATAATCAATACTAAATAAATATATATTATATGGACTACTTAAAATTCTCTTAAACTGTTTTTTTTTTTGATGCAATAAATTCTCTGAAACTGTTGATTAGTGTAAATTCACAGTTAGGTTTATTTTATTTTTCTTGATGTTGTAAACTTAGATGAAGCATGCGTTTCCTGCGTGGTTGACAAATTGACTAAAGATGTATAAGAGGTCTACTCTATTACGTAAGTTTTGGTATAATTAATCCTGGTCACATTAATTATTTTCTTAAGACATCAGTGCATGCATATCTTCCAACATGGTTGAGGCCTTGTGGGCTCTCCATAGCTTTCGTAATTGCCTCAGCATATAGAGGACCATTATATAGGTCATAGTGAATATGAGAATCTTTCACTTTAATTTTTTATGAAGATTATATATCATAAATTCAGTCATATTGTATTGGAGAAAAATAGAAGAATATGTTTCTAGACCCAGTATAATATAGTACTGAGAGGTCTAAGCTACATTAATTAATCTAAATTTCTTTTCCAAAAGTAAAATTCTCTATCATTATGCCTCCGCCTTCCTTTATTAACTAAGCTCCTTCCCTTCTTTTATATTTAAAATTATCTCCGCACAAAATCATTATATTTATATTAGAAAAATTCTCTTTCTTTTACATGTATACTTTATAAATTATATTCCAATGTAAAGAATATTTCCAATAGTTATACTGTAGTGATAAGAAGATTTGTTTACAATCAAATGATATTTAAATAAAAAGATGACGACCCCCAACTATATTAGCTTAAACTAACAAAATATGAGGATAATTAACAAACTAATTATACTACTTTGACATGTATAGTCCTAAATAATTCTATTTCTTAATGCTGATTAGAGTCTGATAACTTTATTAATGGTTATTTAATTAAACATTGGGCATATATCCAATTCTATTAGCTTCTACTTGTTTAACCAAAGGTAGATCTAATTAAAAATTTCAACTTTTTCCTTTCAATAAATATAAATTTTAGAGAACATCACCTTCAATATTTGTATAATACAAGGCTTCTGATTACAAGGTCAATATGTTTGGATATAGTTATATTAGCTTTTGAAGCCATAAATTCCAACATGAACAATACAGCTTCCATTGTTCTTTTTCTCAATCAATAAAAAAGTTTAAAATAAAAATAAAAATAAAAATAAAAGTTAAAAGTACGTGGATTGCAGATCTAGGCTGACATAATTTTGGTAGTCAGGTTGTTAAAAAAAACCATTATTTGGTAATAACACTAGCAATTTGAATCCTCTCCACTACAAACAAAGTAGTGGAGACCACTACTTTAATTGTAACACCCCGCTTCATCGAGACCGAAAAATAATTCCGTAATCAATTTTCTGGCGTTGAGAGATGAGATAGTTTCTTTTGTTTATGATATTAAAAGTATTTCTGAGATTTAGCTATAAAAATAGAGGTTTTTACAAGATTCCATGTGTTAAAAAACCTAATCGGGTTTTAAGTTAAAAATGTTCAAACCGTTAGTCAACCCGTTAAGCCCAAAAATCCCTATATAAGGCCTAGGAAACCCGAGAGATCAACATTTTTAGATTTCTGACACCTAATGGGCCGGCCAAGCAAGGAGAAGGAATAGAATATCTTTTTGCATACTATTCCTTAGCTTCAAGATTATCTTCTTCAGTAAAAGTACTTTCAGACAAGTACCAACTTGCTATCTTCCACCTTTGACTCTTTAATGTATTTAAATTATTTGTGATAAATGTGTTTTGATCCATCATGATTATTTATGATCTATTTTATGATGTATATTCAAGTTCATATCGATATGATAAAGTTAGAACATGCACGAATGATTTTTTTTTTGACCCTAGAACTAGAAAATTCCGATGAAAATTAGTAGACCATGTTTATTCTCTTGGTTTTTGTTGGTAATATGTGTCGTAATTCATTTTGCATGAATTTAGAACTATTGACGATGTTTCAGCAAGATTTTACAAAATCCTAGATGACAAAAATCATATTTTTATCGAATTCATGACCATGTTATATGTTCTAAGCATATTAGATTCGTGAGTTCATTTTAAAAAGGCATAGAATAGCTTCCCTAAGAATAGCATGAAAAAGGTATGAGAAAACCCTAGGTTGAATATGTGAACGCTGCCAAAATCTAGATTTCATACGTCTGGATTTGTATTTCAGACATCTGTATGAAGTTTAGGCATCTGGATGAAATTTCAACCGTCTCTGTGTAGTTTCTCGAAAGTTATTTCTCTATTTTTTTTCAAGATCAGACGTGTGGTCCTAAATGTCAGACGTTTGGTCCATAAATCAGACGTCTAGTTCAATAATTTAGACGCCTGAAAACATACACAACCTGTTTTATTTCGTTTTATGAGCCGTTTAACTCGTAACTTCTTCGTATGACTTTCCTTGATACTAAAACTTTATGAACACCTTTGTTAGTTTTAAACGTGCTCAAAGTTTTACTTGGTATTATTGAGTTACGTTTTCATAATTATCCGGTTGAGCCAAAATGTCTGAAAATATGATTTTTCTTTAGAAATTGAGTCTTTAGCCCAAACACAACATGAAGTTGTTATCGATATGAAAATGAGTATCTTTGCAATGATATGAGCTATATGTTATAATGACTCTTCATAATGGTTCAACTATGGATAATAATAACTGTATTCCTTAAGATTATACATAGGAATTAGGAGTTTAAATATCGAACATTTGTCTCAATCAATGTGATAAGCTTTTAGCTGAGATGGTGGTGGGCGCAAGAGGTGCAAATTTATTGCCTATGGATTTATGGATATAATATGATGAGAAGAGATAACATCGTCGGATAGTTAAAACCTGATTTTACCGAACTCTTAGAATTTTTATATTTCGCGTTAAATATTGAGTAATAACGAATAGAGTGTGAGTGTGGGTATTTGAAATCTCCATCCTTTTGTGTTTGATTTTCTCATTCGATAGTTAGTCATGCAATATAGAAAAGTTGAGATTAGACAATGTGAACGTGGGGGCCACCCACGTTGCTACAGGAACCTCGGGTTCCTGTAGCAAGCCGCTATAGGAACCCGAAGTTCCTGTAGCAACCCTATAAAAACAAAACAAAAAAAACAAAAAAAGTTTTAGTCCCACATCGGCTAGGTTGAAGGAAAATTCTTAATTAATTTCCTTTAAATAGGGAGTTAAACCTAGGATTTGTGGTGTGGAGAAAAGTGAAAGAAAAAGGGAGAAAAAGCTAGGGTTTTTGGCTGACTAGAGAGAAAAATAGAAAGCTTGGAGAGATTCTACAAGAGAGAGGTCAATTTCTCTTGGGTAAAAATCAAAGTTTTTCTTTGGGACGAGCTTGTGGATTGTACAAGTCGTCGGTGTTCTTTATAGTCAAATCTCCCTCACCCCTCCCGTGGGCGTAGGCAATTTTGCGAACCACGTAAATCTCGTGTCTTCTTGTTTTCTTTGTGAATTTGCTATTGTTTGTAGGTTTCCTTGATTCAGTCCTAGTACTGTTGAAAGGAAGAGTAGATATCTCACTTTGTTGGGATATTTTACTTTCTATTCTTGTTTCCTTCGTGAAACGGGAATATACAAAGCCTTCTCTCAGGTGATATCGCTCACAAGGCGCTGACCCCTGATCCCAACAATTGGTATCAGAGCTGTTATTCAGATTGAAAGTGGTGTAACTTCTGGTTTGAGGTGGTGCTCGGTAATTTCTGAGAGAAGCGGATTTATTAATACAAATGGAGAATGGCATCTACCAGTAAATCGGTCAAAGTAGGAAAATTCGAGATTGAAAAGTTCAATGGGAAGAATGATTTTTCCTATTGGAGGATGCAGATGAAAAACTCACTGATTTCGCAAAAATTGCACAAGGCTTTGGTTGAAAAAGAGAAGAAGCACAAGGATATGTCTGATGAGGATTGGGAGGAGCTGGATCTGGAAGCACGGGCGTCGATTATCCTATGCCTTGAAAGGGATGTAGCTTTCTTGGTAGATGGAGAGGAAACGGCTGCGGGTGTGTGGTCAAAGTTAGAAAGTACCTTCATGACGAAGAGTCTAACGAACCGGATCTATTTAAAATCCAAATTGTATACTTGCAAGATGGAGGAGGGCTCATCAATCCGGGAATACATCAACAAGTTTGATGGGATCATATCAGACATGAAAGACATAGATGTGAAAGTTATAGATGAGAATCAGGCGCTTCTACTACTTCTGTCTCTGCCGAAGTCTTATGAGAACCTGGTGCAAACACTGATGCTTGTAGGAGACAATTTGAAGATGGATGAGACTAGAACGGCGCTTCTAGCGGATGACCTTCGAAAGATTGCAACCAGTGAAATGACTACTGGTGATAACAAAGAACAAGCGTAGGGATTGTTTGCTAGAGGAAGGAGCAATGAGCGAGAAAAAGGCAAGGGAGGAAAGTCTAGATCTAAATCGAGACCTCTTGCGGGAAAATCGTGTTTCAAATGCGGTGAAGTTGGACATTTCAAGGTCGACTGTCCAAAGAAGAGAGTAGGTGGAAAGAAGAACAACAACAAGACTGAGAGAAGAGAGGGCAAGGAAGAGGCGAGCTACGTTTCAGAGGAAGGGAGCAATAAGGAGTGCTATGTCGTCACGGGTGGCGAGGATATCTTTGGGAAGTGGATACTTGATTCTGGTTGCTCTTACCACATGTGTCCAAATAGGAAGTGGTTTACTACCTACAGAGGCATTGATGGTGGAACCGTATTGATGGGGAACAACCATGCTTTAAAACGGTGGGGCTAGGTAATATCAAAATCAAGATGCATGATGGAGTGGTTCGAACCTTGACGGATGTGATGCATGTTCCCGACTTGCGGAAGAATCTTATCTCAGTTGGTGCATTGGACTCCGGCGGTTGTAAAATTATTACGGAGAATGGAGTGAAGAAGGTTGTTCGGGGTTCCCTTGTAGTGATGAAGGGTGTTCGTCACGGTAATTTATATACTCTCTCAGGTACGACGGTGACGGGAGATGCAGCGGTTGGAACTGAAGGAAGTGGTAGAGACCCATGTGAGCACACACAGTTATGGCATAGGCGGCTTGGGCATATGTCAGAGAAGGGTCTAGTTCTGCTTGGTAAAGAGGATCTGCTGAAGAATCTGAAGGAACCTAGCATGAATTTTTACGAGGATTGTGTGTATGGAAAGTCACACAGGGTTCAGTTTCTGAGAAGCAAGTCTAAGAGCAGAGGGATACTAGATTATATGCACACGGATGTTTGGGGTCCGGCTCAGACCACTTCTAAGGGTGGTTCCAGATACTATGTCTCGTTCATAGATGACTATTCGAGGTATGCTTGGATTTATTTTCTGAAGCATAAGAATGAGGTGTTCGAGACATTCAAGAAGTGGAAAGCAATGGTTGAGAACAGGACGGGAAAGAAATTGAAGACACTAAGATCTGATAATGGTACAGAGTATACAGATGGTGCTTTCAAGGAGTTCTGTGATCAGGAGGGAATTGTTCGACACTGGACAGTCAGGTCAACACCACAGCAGAATGGGGTCGCAGAAAGACTGAACCGAACATTGCGGGAGAAAGCAATGAGTATGCGATCATACGCTAGATTGGGCAACGAATGGTGGGCAGAAGCGGTGGCTACAGCTTGTTACATTGTGAACCGTTCACCACATTCGACATTGGATGGTGATACACCCTATAGGGTGTGGTCAGGGGAGCATGCAGATTATGATAGGCTCAGAATTTTCGGATGTATCGCCTACTATCACGTCAACGAGGGAAAGCTTGACGCGAGGGCCAAGAAAGCAATATTCTTGGGATATGCGAAGGGCGTAAAAGGCTATCGCCTTTGGTGTACGGAAGATTCGAAGTTCGTGATCAGCAGGGATGTTATCTTTGATGAGAAATCCATGATTGCTAGGGCGCCCAAGGATGATGGTGTTAGGACTGATGAGGCTTCTAAGTCTCAGGTTATTGAAATAGAACCTAAAGACCAACCAGGTTCTAGTCGTGTTCAAGTGGGAAGTCAGGTAGATGATGAGCTTGAGCAGGAGGAGGTTCAGCAGGAGAATACACAGGCACTACAACAACAGCAGCTCGAGGATAGTTTGGCTTCCACTAGGCCAAGGCGAGCATACAAGCAGGTACAGAAGCTAGGGGCTGATCAACCCCTGAAACACTATGGGCAGGTTAATTTGGTTTAATACGCACTCTCGGTGGAGGAGGACGAGCCGGTCTCCTTCAAGGAAGCTATTCGGGACAAGGATAGTGAGAGTTGGTTGGCTGCGATGGAGGAAGAGATGGAATCTCTTCGGAAGAATCAAACATGGGAGGTGGTCCCATTGCCCGTAGGAAGAAAAGCTATTGGTTGTAAGTGGGTGTATAAAAGAAAAGAAGATCTTTGAGCTTCGGTGGTACAAGGTACAAGGCAAGGCTAGTGGCTAAGGGGTTTGCACAAAGAGAGGGTGTGGATTACAATGAGATATTTTCTCCGGTGGTGAAACACACTTCTATTCGGGTGCTATTGAGTATTGTTGCTCATGGTGATCTTGGTGGAACAACTCGATGTTAAAACGGCCTTCTTGCGGAGACTTGGATGAAGAGATCTACATGCATCAACCTGAGGGCTACAAGGTTGAGGACAAGGAGCATCATGTGTGTCGTTTGAAGAAGTCACTGTATGGATTGAAACAATCTCCTCGACAGTGGTACAAGCGATTTGACTCCTTCATGCTGAAGCATGGGTTTTCCCGAAGCGACTATGATTGTTGCGTTTATATCCAGAAGCTTCGTGGAGGTAATTATATCTATCTCCTTTTGTATGTGGATGACATGCTTATTGCTTCTAGGAGCAGGGTGGAGATAGATAGGCTGAAATCTCAACTTGGTGAAGAGTTTGAGATGAAGGACATGGGCGCTGCTAGGAAAATACTGGGTATGAAAATTAGAAGAGAGCGGGCGAACCGGCGATTGTTCTTAAGTCAGAAGGGCTACATAGAGCGGGTGATCGTGAGGTTCGGGATGCAAAGTGCTAAGTCGGTGGTGACTCCATTGGCTCCACACTTTAGTCTTTCTGGTAAACAATCTCCTACTACAGCGGAAGAGAAGGCGCACATGGAGCGTGTTCCTATGCTAGTGCGGTTGGCGGCAATATGCGCAATGGTGTGTACACGCCGTGATATTTCACAGCGGTCGGTGTGGTGATAGATTCATGGCGAATCCGGAAAGACGACCGGGAAGCGATGAAGTGGGTCTGAGGTACTTAAAGGGTACCGTTATCTGATCGTGTTTTGGTGGAGAAACATGTCAGTTGATGGGTTTGTGGACTCGATTATGCGGCGATCTAGATAGACGGCGATCTACTACGGTTATGTATTCGGGATACATGGGGCCGGTTAGTTGGCGATCGATGTTGCGAGCTCTGATGGCACTTTCTACTACAGAGACCGAGTACATGGCCATGACAGAGGGAGTGAAGGAAGCATTGTGGTTGTGGGGTCTTCTAGATGATTTGGGGATTGAGCAGGAGAACGTGAACTTATAGCAGGAGAACGTGAACTTATGGTGCGACAGTCATAGTGCAATTCACTTGGCGAAGAATCAAGTTCATCATGCTCGTACCAAGCATATCGATGTCAGGTATCATTTCGTGCGAGATGTCATAGAGGAAGGCGATATTTCTCTTATGAAGGTACACACGAATGAGAATCCCGCAGACATGTTAACTAAGGTGGTCACAGGTAGCAAGTTTAAGCATTGCTTGGACTTGCTTCATATCAACCCGTGTTGATCTGCCCAAGAGGGCATGGCCCTTCGGGGCGGTGATGAGGTGAGGTGGAGACTATATGGAGAATAAGTGCAGAACTACGATTAGCTTGATCCCGGTGGAGGGTACGTAGACAGCCGTGGTATAGTGGCGCAGCTGGATTGGCCTGATTTAGCCGATGGAGATCTCTCTAGTGATGTTCGCGGTGTTCTTCTACTGTTCGTCCAAAATTTGAGGTTTATCAAATGATGTACGAGGTGGAGAATTGTGAACGTGGGGGCCATCCACGTTGCTACAGGAGCCTCGGGTTCTGTAGCAAGCCTTCTGAGAACCGAAGTTCTGTAGCAACCTATAAAACAAAAACAAAAATAAAAAGTTTTAGTCCCACATCGGCTAGGTTGAAGGAAAATTCTTAATTAATTCCCTTTAAATACGGAGTTAAACCTAGGATTTGTGGTGTGGAGAAAAGTGAAAGAAAAAGGGAGAAAAAGCTAGGATTTTTTGGCGGCGGCTAGAGAGAGAAAAAGAGAAAGCTTGGAGAGATTCTATAAGAGAGAGGTCAATTTCTCTTGGGTAAAAATCAAAGTTTTTTTTTTTGGACGAGCTTGTGGATTGTACAAGTCGTCGGTGTTCTTTATAGTCAAATCTCCCCTCACCCCCTCCCGTGGACGTAGGCAATTTTGCCGAACCACGTAAATCTCGTGTCTTTCTTGTTTCTTTGTGAATTTGCTCTTGTTTGTAGTTTCCTTGATTCATCCTAGTCTTGTTGAAAGGAAGAGTAGATATCTCACTTTGTTGGGATATTTTACTTTCTATTCTTGTTTCCTTCGTGAAACGGGAATATACAAAGCCTTCTCTCAGGTGATATAAACTGCGGCGTTGATTACCATCCCAACAGACAACATCGTATGTAATCGCCTTAAAATGATCTGATATGAAAATATTGGATTTTAATTGGGGGAGAATAAATAATAAATTGGCTTTTTAAGGTGTGAGAATTATTCTAATAAGTTTTTTGGAATCCCATTTTGGGTTGCCGAATTATGAATTTGTCGTCCACCTTAAATTGACCAAAATTATTATTTAATCTCAAATAATGTAAAATTAACTTAAGAATGTTAGGAACTGCAATTTATTTTGCGCATGCTTGTATGACATATATGTGATGAGTAAAGGGATATTTCTGTCTTCTCTGTGTGTGTGTATATGTGTGTGAGTGTGTGCGCGCGCGCGTGTGGGTGTTCATTTTTGAGAAATACATCGAGTAGGGATTTTCCGACATGGATGTGAGAGTTTGTTCTTGGATTTGTACCTGCTCAGTCATGTCTATATTTTCGTAACTTATTCGAGTTTTTGGTATTGTCTCATTTCTGAATTGTTGATGAATATGCATTTTCAGCTTTCCATTCATTTAACTTAATTTGTATAGTGATTCATATTTTTACTATTTCGTCCTTTGGATCCTATCCTTTGGCGGTACTTACTGTTATCAGCTCTAACAGATTTTTTTTGTTATTTTTGTCTTTTTCTTATCTCTTTTCAGAATGTTGGTGTATCACGGAGTAGAGAACTGGTTGAGTCGGAAACAATGGGTATAACAGGTATACGTTGGTTTTATTTTGGTTTTGGAAATGAATTTCAGTTTTAAATCTTCTTCTCACATATTCTTCAATAAATGAACTTTTGTGTATAACATTTTCTCCAAAATTTATATTTTTGAGAAAAAAATATATGCAGATAAGAGGCTTAAATATATCATTTAGATTTTTGTTGTCGTCCAAGTGGTGTGCTACCGGCCTAGGCACATGCCGTTAAGGTTCGAGGCATGACATTAATCCCAACCATCGATTATCTGATGGGCAGCTGTAATGCAATCTAAATCTAACAATCACCATACCCTCGTGTATTGCGCTCATTCCCAATGTGCACTCAAAAAACTAAAAAAATCACAGTCACCCACTAGATAACCAGTGGTTGTGTTTGTATAGTTGTACCTCAACTACTTTTTTGATAGTGGAGAGGATCCAAATCCTACAACTAGGTGTCTATATTCTATTTTTATGGAGGAAAAAAATTCTCATCTAACTGCATCATCTAATATTTGCTAAAGAAGTAGTGATAACTACACTATTACTCCTATACCATTTCTGTAGTACAAGAAAGAAAAACGTGTGGTCTATTCTATTTAACTTTTTTTAAAATTGATGACTCATCAAGGGAGCCCACCATGATTTGAATGTTTAGACCTTGTAGTTCCCATGAAATTACAAAATATTTTTTCACTTGGACAAGGTACATAGTTATGTATAGCTGCTTTACATTATCAAACCATGCATTCATTTATTAGCAAAATTTAAGTGCAGTGACATCAACCATATCATCTACAACTGCATGTAAATACCATTTTAATTAATCTCTGACTTCTTAATCACGCTACACCAATAAATTATAGTAATTATTTACTTAAGGTAGCACATATATAGTTTAGGGGCAGCTAAAAAATGACTATTTATGAGGCTACAACTATACTTTCACCATAAATACTTACAATATTTGGCGCTTCCACCTGTCAAATATCTAAAAATTCTAACAGGTTGCATCGTTCTTACTTTCTACTTTTTGAGAACATGATGAGATTTCTTCAGAACAAGCTCAGAGATAAAAGCACTCTCTATTGCCTAATCATGATAGTCTTTATTTCAGGGATGCGTGAAAATTGAGATGAGAAGAAGACGAAGCGGAGAGGTGCGGAGAGGTGTTAGTACGGAGAAAACCACGTAGTTCCTATTTTTTACATCAAGATCCACTAAAAAATCATGCTACCCACCTTTCAACCCTCAAATTTGGTGGGCCGACGTCTCTGTACACCTCATGATTCAAATTTGGTGGGCCCACATCTCTAATAGGTAAATGTTGGTTACTATTTTAGATAGTAGCTACAGTTTGATAAGGATAAAGAGTTGCAGCTGAATCTGACAAGAAGTTCCTGTAGCTTAGGAACAGCGGTAAGGCCATTAACTTTAGTTTATAGAGAAATATGCTCTCTTCCCTTTCATTGATTGAAACTGATTCACTCTGTCGTACCTTATTTTGCAAAATCCAATTCAAATAAGTAACTAGTAGAATTTTAATTAACTTGGATTTCTTTGTTTGACTGATTAAATTCCCTTCCACCATCCTCAAAATTTGAAATTATGGTGAGGATTGAAACTTGTAGTTTTATACTACAACAAGACTCGCTTCTATTTGTATGTTCTGTTAGTTTGCATCAGTTTTTTTTTCTCCAATTAACAAATACTCTACTTCAATTAATTTCTTCTAGAGTTTTTTTTTTTGGCAATAAAAGTAACCACATAACCTGAAACATTCCCCCTCTCAAGCTCCATGCAAATGCATGCACCTCCCTCAGTTCAATTATGTACATGGTGTAAGCTACTCAAAACCTATATATATTAGACAACACCGACGCCCCTCATCAATTAAAGTTGCCATTTTTTAAAGAAAGATCACTACACCTGTCAGCTCAACCACCCTCCAAACCCTGCCACGTGTCCCCCTCCCCTATGTCCGTTTCATTCTGACGTGGCACTCACCCCCTCTCCCCTCCATAAATACCCTCTTCACCCCCTCCCTCCTCACTCTCGTTCACCCCTCCCTCTTCATTCTCTCACAACAATTCAAAAAGAAAAAAAAGAAAAGAATAATCCAAAATGTCTTCAGATTGCAAAGAGACCCACAGAACCGACACCCATATTTCCACCCTCATCTCCTCCCCTTGCACCCACCCCATCACCCTCCAGTTCCTCGACATCTCCTACCGAATCAAACCCGATAGCGGCTCAAACCCGGCCCAGGAAGCCCGCACCATCCTCAACAATGTAACGGGCCAAGTCTCTCCAGGCCAAATCCTCGCCATTTTGGGCCCATCAGGCAGCGGAAAGTCAACCCTGTTGACCATCCTCTCCGGCCGTCAGCGCTTCAAACACTCGGGCTCAATCCTAGTCAACGGAGCTGACTTCACCAAACCCGTCTCGAAACGGGTCGGGTTCGTCACCCAAGACGACATTCTCTACCCGCACTTAACCGTCAGGGAGACCCTAGTTTTCTGCGCCATGTTAAGGTTACCGAAAACGGTGACCCGATCCGAGAAGATTCAGGCGGCGGAGAGCGTGATCGCTGAGCTGGACCTCGAGAAGTGTGCGGACTCGGTGGTTGGAAGTGCGTTCGTGAGAGGAGTCTCGGGAGGGGAGCGGAAGCGGGTTTCGATCGGGCATGAGATGCTGGTGAACCCGAGCCTGTTGGTTTTGGATGAGCCCACTTCGGGTCTGGATTCGACCGCGGCGGGTCGGGTCGTGGGGATATTGGGTTCGTTAGCCCGGAAGGGGCGGAGTGTGGTTTTGTCAGTACACCAGCCGTCTAGTGGAGTGTATCAGATATTTGATAATGTTATGCTGCTTTCGGAGGGGAATTGTGTGTATTTCGGGAAGGGGAGGGATGCGATGGAGTATTTTCGGGAGGTCGGGTTTGTGCCGAGGTTTCATGTTAATCCTGCGGATTTTATGCTTGATCTTGCTAATGGTGCAAATGGTGAGTTATTTTCCTCGAGTTAGGATTATTATTATTATTATTTTGCCGTTTTACATCATATGTTAAATCGTAACTGTTTATTTATATCTGATATATGATTATGATTAATTATAAATAAAACATTTAGGAGAGGGTGTGTCACTATAGGGTCTTATTTGTTTGGCGTCTCACTCTACGCTCTTTAGTTCAATCGTGGGTCACTTTAAGCTCTTGACTATTATATGGCGTACAATTTGAATGCGTGTGACGATAATAGTTAAGAACATGGAAGGACACGTTAGTTCTGCTTACCCTTATAAATATAATTACTATAATATTTATTTGAGATAGATGATATGTATCTGATTAAAGAAAATGAGAATTTTGATTCTTTTTTTTTTCCTTTTGGAAGGAGTAAGCTCATGATTTTACCACATTGCAATTTTTATTTGTTTTATTTGAGCATAAATTTAGTAAAATAACGAAGTTGTTTTGTTTGTATTTAGCTCTAAGAACATATTCTAGAGGACAAGATAAGGGGTGTAGTTGTCACAAAAGTTGAGCTTCTTTATTAATGCTCTTTAGCTTTAACACGTGTAGGTAGATGATAGTGGGTTTTCTCTTAGTTGCTTGATTCTTTTCAATCAAATTAGGCTTCAAAATAGTGGAGTTGAAGCAACTTTGATGAGTTTCTAATTAAGAAATCTATCTTTTGAATTATTATCTCATAACATAATCCATTATGGTTTTTCAAAAACAATATTGATAGATTTATCTAATATCAAAATATATAGGTAATTTTACCAAATTCTTAAATTCACAATATCTTAAATAAAGGTAGAAAATTTCTAACAATTGACTGTCATGCGATGTCAATTTTCTGATAAAACTACACAATCTTAGTTTAGAAAGCTTAATGCTCTGATCGAACACCATGTGTCCTGAAATTGTCCAACAATTACACTTTATTCTTACTTTCAACAAACTTTATTTAGTGATGTGCCACTTCCTACTTTTTGAATATGACCTAAATATTAATTGTACGAGTACCCAAATTTAAGTTTCTTTTTCATTCTCATTATTTTCTTGTAATTGTTGGGGGTCCGGTCACTATTATTTCCATAACCCTCAATCCATCATTCTCAAATATTATAGGATATATATATATAATAAAGTGAAGAAGACTCTACACTTTGGCATGAGTGGAGTTATATATTGACTCCTATATGTACAGATATTACTTCAACTAGCAAAAGTGCGATAGTGATCATTGTTCTTGGAAACCGAATGTCTTTTTTGTTGTTGTTGTTGTTGTTATAAGTATCCCCTTTTGTCTAAAAACAAAAATCAAAATAGTTCAAGTAGAGACACGTCAAAAGGAAAACAATTTGTTTATAAGAAAACTAAAGCAAACTTAGCAAAGAAATGATGACACTTTCTCCATTATTTGGCTCTTGGCTTCCACTAGCAAAAGTGAGTAGTAGTAAAAGATAGTTACATAATTTGGTGATAGAAAATGAATAAAACACAACAAAAAAAAAAGTTCTTTTCCATAGTCAAGATAGTAATTAATATCTTATCAAATAAAATTAGAACCATACAGGGTAGATTAGCATGGCTCATGCACAAGTTACAGTTAAAATCTTTACATAAGCTTGCTTGATGATCTATGAATTTTATTATGAATTTATGCTAATTACGTATATAATGTTGTTGGTGCAGGGTGTGTTCAAATAGAGTACAATGGTGAAGCAGATAAATCAAATGTAAAGCAAACTCTAGTTTCATCTTACAACAGAGTATTGGCTCCAAAGGTGAAGGCCTCTGTTGACGCTGCTCTCACTGCTGTTGATGCTACAGGCAATCCTACAACAATAGGTATTTATCTGCCAAATTCATTACCTGATGGATAAAAAAAATTACATCAAACATTGTAGATATTTTCAAATTGGAAAAACTAGAAAGAACAATAATTTATGATTTAAATCAACTTGGTCTCCAACATTTCAACAGACTGTGTGAGGAGCATGTTAATGTCTGGTTAGTTAGAAAATGGTGGAAAAATCTATAAATATTGGTTGTAAGTTTAGACTAGATCAGAGTGACTAAGATCTGGTTAAACCATAAATTTTTAGTTCATTTTATCCCCCCCTAAATTGAGCTAGGATTAACCCATCTCATCTCCTGGATCAATCCTAACCTGGTTAAATCCTTAACCAGGCTAAGGGTGATTTGCAAAGCACAACCTTATGAATGATGGATGAAGTTAGCCAGGGAAGCGGTCTGATGACATCCTATAAGTGAAAAAGAGTAATGAACTTAAATAGAAAGTTGAGACTAATAAACTAATCCAAATTCTCACTGTCAACTGAACAGGCACCCAGAGGTCCACGGAGCAAGAACAAAAGGACCACAGCAGCATCAGTTGGTTCACCCAATTCACCATCCTCCTCCGCCGCGGCCTCAAAGAACGCCGCTACGAGACCTTCGCCTCCCTCCGTGTCCTTCAGGTCCTTGCCGCCTCCTTCCTTGCTGGCTCAATGTGGTTCCACTCCAGCATCCATGACGTCCGCGACCGCCTCGGCCTCCTCTTCTTCGTCTCCATCTTCTGGGGTGTTTTCGCCTCCTTCAACGCCGTATTCACCTTCCCTCAAGAACGCGCCATCTTCATCAAGGAACGCTCCTCTGGCATGTATACATTGTCTTCGTATTTCATGGCCAGGACAGTCGGCGATCTCCCCATGGAGTTCGTACTTCCTTCGGTATTCACATTCATTCTGTACTGGATGGCGGGTCTCAGGCCTGAGATCGATGCGTTTTTGCTTACGCTTATTATACTCTTAGGCTACGTTCTTGTTGCTCAAGGGCTTGGGCTTGTGATTGGAGCGGCGATCATGGACGCTAAGCAGGCGTCGACAGTTGTGACTGTTACAATGCTGGCGTTCCTGTTGACTGCAGGTTTTTACGTTCAGCATGTACCTGGATATGTATCCTGGCTCAAATACGCGTCGTTTACCTTCTACTGTTATAGGTTGCTTATCGGAGTTCAGTATCGATGAAACGAGATAGATCAGTATCTGGGTTTGTATAGTTCTGGACATGGGCAAAGAACAGGAGAAGAAGCGATTTTGAGGCAGATTACTGTTAGGGAGAGTATCGCTGCGTTGGTCATTATGTTTTTCGGGTACAGGATTCTGGCGTATATTGCTCTGAGGCGTATCAAAGTTTGATATACGAAGAATGGATTTTTTGCACCAGAAAATAACAGGAAGAAGAGAAAGCAAAAGTCGAGAAGAACTGTAAATGGAGGATGTAATTTATATAAGAGAGATTCCTATAAGGAGAAGTGAGAAGCTTGTGTATATAAGCAAGAACAGCATCATGAATTGATGTTCAATCTGTATAGTTTTCAAGACTGAATACGATATTCATTCCCATTAAATAAGTTTAGTAGAAGTTTTGTGGGGTTTTATTGTGTGTACATAAGTTTTGTGGGGTTTTATTGTGTGTACATATTATTTATTGTATGAAATATGCTTATAAATTGAACTGCACTTGCAATGCTATAAATTGGACAGCTCTGATTTTTTTCTTCCTTAAGAATTGAGCTCATGTCACACCCACGAAGCTTCGAAACCCATATTGCACACATGGGCATTAAGGTACTAGACCTGGTTGCCCAATTTCGAGTTTTGGGCTCTATTGGGCTTGTGCGCGCACGATGGCCTCTCTACTCCTAGGCTCATTTATCACACTAAGAAAAAGACAACACATTTAAATTTTTTTTTTTTTTTTTAATTTTTCTAGGCGGGACTAAAGATAACACTCAATTATGAAATGCACTCAAAACTCTAACACCAAGTTCTATGAAAATGACTATAAATTACAAATACATAGGTGAAATTAATAGCACAATACAAAAGTGGAGTAAGGAAAGCACACATATCAACAACCTAGTAGAAGCCACAACATTGACTTTGAGAATGGCAGAGTGCTATAGAACGATATCTTTCTTATGCCCAAGAGACCTTTGAGGTCGAAGACGTTCAAAAAGGCAATTCTTTGTGCTAGTTAGTACTATATCCTAGTTGGAAAATTATTAAGTACATTAGGGTCTATGGTATTAAATGTGCACCAAATGAATGACAGACCTTAGATCATTAAATTTTAGGATTTGTGCACAGATCTAAGGGTTGACATTCTTTGGGTGCACATTTAATATCATACTATGAAACTTTGGGAGAGGGTAATTGAGCAAAGATTAAGAAAGGAGATAAGTATATCTGAAAATCAATTTGATTTTATGCCCGAGAGGTCAACTATGGAACCTATACATATTTTGAGACGATTGATGGAGAGATTTAGAGAGAAGAGAAAAGATCTACATGTGATTTTCATTGATCTAGAAAAAGCTTATGATATAGTGCCTAAAAAGATAATATGGTGGGTTTTAGAAAAGAAACATGTATCTAGTTTATATATTGATGTGATTAAAGATATATATGATAGAGTAACAACTAGAGCACGAACTAATGAAGGAGAGATAGAGGATAAAATCCCATGGTGTATGTTATTTGCAGATGATATAGTGTTAGTTGACGAAACTAGAAGAGGTATAATTTTTAAAGTAGAAAGATGGACACAAGCTCTTGAATCTAAAGATTTTAGAATTAGTACAACAAAAACAGAATATATGGAGTGCAGTTTTAGTAAAACTAAGAAAAGAAAAGAGCCTATAGTGTATATTGATGGTCAAAAAATACCTAAAAGTAATTATTTTTGCTATTAATGATCAATCATTAGGCGTGATGGTGAGATAGAGGATGATGTTGTACATCGAATCAAATCGGGCTGGTTGAAATAAAAGAGTGCCTCGGGAGTCTTATGTGATCATAAAATACCAATGAAACTAAAGGAAAAATTCTATAGAACGGTTATAAGATCAACTATGCTTTATGAGTGTTGGGCAATTAAAAAATAACATGTGCAAAAAATGAGTGTAGCAGAAATGAGAATGTTGTGATGGTCTTGTGGGTATATATTAAAAGATATGATAAGAAGTGAGTGCATCCGTAGTAAATTAGAGGTTGCTCCTATTGAGGACAAAATGAGAGAGAACATATTAAGATTGTTTGGTCATGTATGACGGAGACCTCTTAGTGCACCAGTTAGAAAAAATAATAATATTATAGTTAATGGGGGCTAGGAGATCTAAGGGGGTGTTTGTTTACCCGAAAGTAGGAAGTGAAAGTGTGAAAGTGACTTACTTTTATCACTTTCGATGTTTGTCTTATTGAAAGTGCGTGCGAAAGTGAAATACAAAATTTTTGCCACATTAGAAATAATACAATTTTAACTTCTCCTAAAAAAGTACGGATGTCACATGTAAGTGGAAAAAATGGGGACCACTTTTAACTAAAAAAATATTTTCTTAATTAATTCCATTTCTTAGGCTCGTTAAGCAAGTTTTTATGTCCGGCGGTTCACAACATTTAAAGTTTGGAAATATCATTTTTTTTCTTGAGTTTTCTATACTAGTTCCTTAATCTTTGCTATTTTTTAATTAGTCTCTCAAATTATTGAAATTGCTATCAAGTCCCTCAATACTTATGAGTTGTTGCACAATTAATCCCTTGATCCCTGAAATAACTATTACATCCTTAAATTCTTATAAGTTCTTTCAAATTAATCCCTTTAGTCAAAGTTAGTAGGAGCAAGATATAAGAATCGAGGGGCACAATTGCAAGTTCAATGAATTGAGAGACTAGTTCCCAAACATTAAGGATGTAAGGGACTATGATAAAAAAATCCTTATTTTTCAATTCGAGGATATAATCTGTAGTTGTTGATTTAATCTGATAAGGGTATTTACATGATTTTTTTTCTTTCAAATTGTTATCCTATGAATTAAATTTTGTATTTTTGTGTCTAATCGTGCTAGTTAAGTATTTTTAATCGTTGAATACTTTTGCGCTACCAAAACCATTTAGAATATGATATGGTTTTAATAAATAAATGACTTGCCATATCATCTTCACTATCTTCACTTTTCTACTTTCCAATGATAATTTACTTGTGTAAACAAACACTGTATTTCACTTGCATGATGACATGGATACATTTTCTCACTTGCGAAAAAAATGACTTTCACACTTTCAATTCACTTTCAATTTGCCAAACATCCCCTAAATGTAGACCCAAAAGGACTTGATTGAAAGCAGTTAAGGAAGATATGATTATGACTAACTTAACGGAGGAGATGACCTATAACAGATTGGAATGAAAGAATAAGATTCATGTAGCCGACCCCAAATATTTGTTATAAAGGCATTATTGTTGTTGTTGTTGTTGTTGTTACACAAATCTAATGGTTGACATTCTCTGGGTGCACATTTAATATCATGGAGCGTCTCCACTGGATACTAAAATGATGCTTAGCTTCAACTACAACAATGAAGAATAAGTACATGAAATGTGAATGTTATTTGATATATTGCAACATGGGTTATCAAGAAATAAGAGTGATAAGGTCTATTTACTCTGATACGACTATCAAAATGGACCTCGAAACTTGACTTTTTGATAGCTTATTTAGCAAAATCAGTTGTCAGTACAAAACCTGAAGGATAGCAAGTATCAGGAAAATCATACAGCCTGTAGTGTACTCATGAAGTAAACATGGTGCCATGATTTTTGAAAAGAAAAAGGGAGTGGGAGTGAAAACCATAACCAATTGATGATGATATACACTATTAATTGGATGAACTCGAAGCAGAAATCAAGGCATCAAATGCGCTACAGAGAGCCGCTACTTTGCTTGGCAGTTCACTGCGTCAAAGCAGTAGCAGAAAATCCAGCAGAGATTCAGGAACACCAAGGAGCTAATTAAGGATGAAGTAATTCAATAGTTTGAATTGCTTACAAAGAAAGCAAGATATGCAGAGTACTCAACTCTCTGACAAGTTGAGAGGCTAATTTCCATGGATAAAAATCTGGTTTTTTATGCAAGGATATCTTATAATTTACTGAAATCTGTTGCAAATGTGCATGACAGGCTTTGAATCTAAATCCATTAGGGGGGTATGTTAAAAAATTGCAAACATTTGCCAAAAACTTGGGGCGGCGGTAAATGACACTTTTAAACTTTATGAGAAGTATCACAAAATGAACCAAAAAATAGGAGCGTGGGGTTATTTAAATTGTATATACTATTTTTGCTACAATATCTTTTAATTTTATAATAAAAATCAAAAGTGTGAGTTTGGGAAAAACTTTCCATAGTCAATATTATTCTTAACCCTTTTGGATATTACATTCTAATATGATCCTAACTTGTTACTATATGTATACTATAAAGCAAAATCTTTAGAGTTTAATCTTTCCGAGCTTGCCACGTCGGCTCTTCTCTTCTCAAAATTTTTGCCACATGTGCCCAATCTAAACCATTCATCTTAATCTTCATCTTATCTTAATATATATGGAAATTTTAATATACAAAAATTAACTAATCTCTTCTGGAATATTTTACGGAATAGTTTACGGAATCTGTAAATAAGGAAATTCTTATTTCTAATCTCTTCCGAAATCTTTATCTTTATCTTTATATACGGAAAACATTATTAACTAATATATTCTGAAATCATTATCTTTACATTTGCAAAAGATATTTAGCTAATATCTTATTAACTAAAATTCTTATTAACTAATCTCTTTCGAAGATCTTTATCTTTATATATGGATAATTTTATTAACTAATATCTTACTACACCTTTAAAAATACGGAAAAATCTTATCTTTATATATGAAAAATATTATTAATTTTGAATAACGTGAAATAAATTATGAATTAATAATTACAATTGAGTAAAAATCGCATAAGTAAAACCAACTTACCAAATCTTCAATTGCGTGGGTATTCAGTTTCCAAAAAAAAAATGAATTCTAAAAAGCAAGAGGGAAAGGATATCTTCAGTAAGTTTTGCTATATTAGTAAAACTTTTGACTTACCAAATCGTCAATTGCCTGGGTATTTAGTGAGGAAAAAAATTTTAATTCTAAAAACAAGAGGGAAAAATATCTTAAATAAGTTCTGCTATTTTGGTAAAAGTTTTTCGTAAGAAGGATTTTTATTTCACCTATGTTTCCTTTATATCTAGAGTTTTCTAAAAATCACACTTGTTTCTTACTCGGCTACACAAAGGTAACATTCAACAAAACCAAAAATTTTCTAATTCAATTTAATTTGAATACCACTTCTAGTGTTCTATTATTCATGCCATTATGAAATATTAGGTTAAAGAATTTGGGTTTCGACAATATTTTCAATGATTTGTAAAGGGTTGTTTTTCTAACAATTTTTCTCATTATTTTTGTCATGGGTTTTGACTTGAGTCTTATCGATTCCCAGAGGTTAGATTTTTACTTCTTGATTGATTATCCCTGAGTGCTCATCCATTTTAAGATTTTGTTATATGAATATTTTTGTACATGCTGATCATCTTCCCTTTTTCAGTTTGTAATTTTGCAATCTCAACCATTAGAGTAACTATGCATGACTATTTTTATTTTGTATGTAACTATATGATATTAAATCTCAAAAATTAAATCATTAGGCTAGGTATCTACTTCACTCTATGAAAGGTGATAGTTCTAGAATTCTTAAGGAGACCTGGAATAACGAAAAAAATTATGAGTTATTTTTAAATAGTGATCCTGTTGCCCGGGATAAAGAAATTCAAGGAATGGAGGACATTTCATCCTTTCCATTGTAATTGAAAGGGTATATTGGTAATCCCATAAGAAAGAATTTCTTTTTCTTTCTTTATTCTTCTTTAACTTCCTTTGTTCTAGATCATTCTAAATTATCCAATGTCATGAAAATGCTCTTGATCATTCTAAATTAGTCAATGTCATGAAGAAGAATGAAGGCCACATAACTAGATATCAATTATTTTTAGGTTAAAAGATATAATGAGAAATTGATGAATTTTAATAATAATAAATACATGAAATGTTTTATAAGAAATATTCTAGACTTAAATCTACTACTATCTATACTACCATATAAAGAGAATAGCAGGTATACGGAGGGAAAAAATTAGAGAAAAAGAACATCAAAGCTCAAAAGAGATAATTTTCTCTAAAAACATCTTACACGCTCTCTCTCCATGTCCTCGATGGATGCATTCATTCTTTCCAAATAAATGAAAATATTCCATATTCATTATAAAAGTTTTAAAAATTAGAAAACAATCGTTTTTCCTCGCCTACATTTGCACATGTCAGATTTCTAGTTAGTAATTATGAAGAAACCTGACTAGTTCCATGAAGTATGAATGAAGGCAGAAAGATAGGAAGTATGGAATGAGCACTAAAGAAAAGATAATGGTAGGGATCTTCTTGTGTTTATGAAAGTAGTTAGAGCCTAGTTAGAACGGGGACAACTTAACAGCAGAAGTTTGATGTCTATGGATATAAAAAGAGAAGTGGAGCTTGCATAAAATTTCATGAAAACATAACACTACATTTTGAATGAGGCCCAATTTAAATAAATTCAAGAAATGCATATTTCATCTAAGACAGTGGCCTAAATAATAAATCTTGACCTTCGATGGGTAACCGGTAGGGTGCTCTCCATACATATGTACAATAATAAGCCCATATAGGATAGCAGAATCTCATAGCCCAATATCATCAAGTGTAAAAAAAATTGGGCACCAACAGGCAACAAGGCCTAAGTTGGGCTCTAAACCCCATTAGTGCCTAACGAATTTATTAATCTGGAAAACCCTAATCCTACCACTGATCCTGAAATGGGGGCAGAACAGAAGGGGGGACTTTACCAACATAGAAATGTGAACTTTACGTGAAAGCCCTCATCAAAATTCGAGCTTTTAAACCGATAATTCCTCTGATCTGAATCTGAAGACCTAAATCAGGAGCTTAAGAGATAAACGAGGAAGTAAAAAGAAGTGATAAACAAGGATTTAAAAGGACTGAGCTTGTCCATCAAAAAGAAAAGGACTGGGTTTGTGGTTGGGCTTTGGGTTGGGCTTTTGGGATTTTGGTACATGGTATGGTTTAATGAGTTACATTTTTGAATTGGAGTGTCTCGGTTAATCTACTCTACTATATACAAAACCAAGTGAGGAAAATTAAAAAAAAATTGTATGAATGGTGGATATTTGCTCCTTGCAATTGTGATTTGAAGAGTATAGTTATAATTTTTTTCAATAATAATTTTTCTTTAATTTTCTTCTCTTTCTGTTCCTTCCTTTCTTTCTTCAAGAACATTCTAATTATTTTAATGACATGGAAATAATATTGGAGTTGAAAGGACGAAATGATAATCTGTACTACTTTATTAAAACTTAGTAAGGGTAGGAAAAGTTTGAAGGATATGAAAAATTGTTCTTCATCTCACTAAAGATATGAGGACAATTTGGCCATTTCACACAAATTTTTTATTTTCTTTTCTTTTCTCTCTCTTTATTTCTAGAACTTTCTAAAGCATATCCTGGAGCTTACTAATAAAATATTTATTATATTGTATATTATAAGAAGATATAAATATAAAATGATAAAGTTTGATCTTTTCGATGTAAATAAATACAATGAGAACAACAATTACAAGTGCAATATATCCATCTAAATATCATTGAAAGTGTATATCTAAAGACCTAACTTAAAAATAATTAAAGAAAACAGTCTAAAGATGAAATATGAAAAAAAGACTCTTCTTAACAACATATCTAGAAAAATTAAGTCATTATTTAAATTGAAATATATGTCATAGTCAATAGTCAATTTCAAAAAGGTAAGATAAAATATAGCATAATAGATGAACAAATAAATATCATAAAAGAATCTTAGAAATATTTATGATTCTATAGGGTATTAGAATGAATTTTTATATAAAAATTAGAATAATTAAGTTTTATTGTCGCTTTTGCACGCACAACAATGCTAGTTGACGACAAAAATTTTCTTATATATTTTGTTTCTCTTCATTTGTTTCAAGATCATTCTAGACAACACACATCAATGTCATGAAATAGAATTGGATGCACATAATTATCATCTTTTCAATTTTTAAGATATAAATTGTATAAAAGAGAAAATAATAAGTTCCTTTTACAAATTAATAGATCCACATATAGAAAATATTAGGAAAGTTAGGAAATTAGAGTAATGAGTAGAAAAGTGTTCCTCATATTTATGATGTTGTGTTGGAATATGTTCTGGAATAAAAGAATCAAAACTTACAAAGATAATATTTATAGAAGGGGTAATAAATTGATAAAGCCATCACTTAAAAAATTGAAACAAAGAAGATATACAGGGTGAAAAAGTAAAATGCACGTGCATCTCGCACGTGAAGTAATGCCAGTTGTTTATAATTGACGAAACAATCAGAATCATAAATCTTATTAGCGAGTACTTATTTTACTATGTTTTATTGACTCTCATAATCTCTTGCCTCTCTCATGGCGGTTGCAACTTGAAGAAAAATAAATCTCAACTATTGACGCAAATTTGCTTGATATTCACTTTTAAGAGATCTCCGTGCTCGTTTCTCTGTTCCTCACCAACTCGACTTAACAGGGAGAATCAAACATCTACCGTTTCTGTATTCTTTATTCACCTCACAGAAATTCAAGGCCCATAACTTCGTACTAAAATGTCATTATCCTTAAAGAAAAAAGCCTATATAATTAAGTGGAGATTTAAGTTAACAAGTCTATATCACCACCACTACAACAACCATCACCCATTTGGTGGGGGCAAACGCATGATTCTTGAATTATTGAGTGCCAAATGAAGCGACAATGCATTTATATTGTGAATTCAAAGTTGGAGCATGGGCCCCCTACATTTAGGCCCACTGAAGTTTGTACTGTAACTAGATCGTCGGAGCATAAAGATAGCTAGATCTGAGTCATATTGGAGGACCATTACAAAGGCTCCAAAATAAATACAAATCGGAGCAGAGATTCTAATCTCAACAACCTATCTGTAGTGTTTTTTTTTTTTTTTTGTTTTTTTTTCAAGTGGAGGAATGCGATATGTAAAGATGTCTATTATTTTACTAACAAATTATTATTATTCTTGTGTACAAAATTAGAAAAAGTATAATGCACTAAAATAAGCATTAGCTAAGTCGAGTACATTCATAATTGTATATTATATCATGAGAAAGACCCTCCAATTTCCTCAAGACAAAGGATATATAAGACAGTGGGGAATGTTTATATTCTTTTAAATTTTCCTCTTTGATAACTTGAGGATATATTGTTATAGGTTGCCTCAAATACTCAAATCCATTGCTTTGAGAGTTTCTTTTAGGCTTGGAGATATGCACGTGGTGAACAAAAGTTCTAATTGTTTTGGATATCAAAGTCCTACTTACATTAGAATTTGCACAGCCAATCATATTAGAGGTTTATTCCTACTTGGACTCTTGTTGGGCTTTAGGACATGTAGACTTCTATTCCCATTAGAACTCCTATTCCGTGGACAGCAAGGAGTTAGGGTCTTCAAGGCTATATATGTACAGTCTTTCAAGCTAATTAGATTTATCAATCTACAGAACACCAATCAAGACGAGAGAGTTCTTCTGTGAAGCCTATTTGATATTTTTTTCTTCTTTGTTCTTGTTTCGGTCGAAAACAGGTTTCTTTGTTATTTCCATTATAAAATATTTTGACAATGAAAACAAGAGAAAATTACACGTGTAACTCTCTATTACAAATGAATTTGAGTCGCTTTCTCACAAACACGAACAGAAGACACTACACGTGTAGATCTCCTGCTTGCATGGATTCTTGGCCTGTGCCGGGGACGCGTCGTCCGTGGACCACCGAGCAACGATCGTCGAATTGACGGAGTATAGTTTATGTTTCGCGAAGGAAACAATAACTTAAGCAAATATCTTAGCCAAGTAAGATATTTACTCTTCCCAAGAATTAAGGCAAAGCTTAATCTCGAGGAATCTCCAAAGAAAGCTTCAAAAACGCTCTTGATTTGATGAGGAGTTCACTCTTAGATCTTCAAGATTCACCAAATGACTCCTCTCTATGCTTTTCCTTCTCTGAAAATAATCCCCCCCCCAATAACACGTGTTAAAGGGGTATTTATAGGCTTTAGAAAGCATAACCGCCTCAAAGAACGCCAACGGTTACTGTTCACCCGAGAGAGTTTTTAGTGTCTCGCGACATTGTTCATCCGAGACAGTTTTAGTGTCTCGACATTGTTCATCCGAGACGGTTTTAGTGTCTCGACATTGTTCATCCGAGACGATCTTGTTCACGAGGCAGTTTGTTCTCTAGTTGTCCGCATAGCATAACCGCCGTGGTCAAAGGATGTTGTAACCGTTGTTTCCTCCTTTTAAGGCACGTTTAATGCCCTATTTATGTGCTTAGTGGGCGTTTTTCAAGGGTGTAACCGCCCACTAACATTAATGGATGTCCCCACGTGCATATAAAGTCAAATGGGGCCCACCACAACAGGTACTGTTCACTCTAGACAGTTTTTAGTGTCTCACGATATTGTTCACTGTTCACCCGAGACGGTTTTTAGTGTCGCACGGCACGGTTCATCCGAGACAGCACTGTTCATCCGAGACAGTTTTTAGTGTCTCGACATTGTTCATCCGAGACGGTTTTAGTGTCTCACGATATTGTTCCTTGTTCACGAGGCGGTTTTAGTGTCGCGCGGCACTGTTCACCCGAGACTGTTTTTAGTGTCGCATGGCACTATTCACCCAAGACAGTTTTTAGTGTCTCGCGGTACTGTTCATCCGAGATAGTACTGTTCATCCGAGACAGTTTTGACTGTCTTGATTGTTTTAGCCATAACTTCCACGTCCGATCTCAGAATGAGGTGATTCAAGAAGCGTTGGAGAGCTGGAGAAGATATCTAGAATGTCCCTTTAGCGAGATACACCCAGCAGAGTCATTTTTCGCGGCATTAGACAATCCTCCTTGACTCAGATAATGATGTTCACCGTCTTTTCTCTGGTATGAAGTAGATTAGAGTTCCATAGGTAATTTTTGATGCCTACAGTTTTTTTATTTGAGAGAGTAGTATTAGGCTTTTAGGGTGTTATTCAGGATAAAGTGATTGAGAGATCTTCACATTGTATTCCTCACAATTTAGTAAAGCTATTCTCCTCCTTCGCCCGTGAACGTAGGCTACACCGAATCATGTATATTTTTGTGTTCGTGCGTTCTCGATATATTTATGCTTTCGTGTGATTGATTTTAGTTTATCTTAGGGTTTGTCATAACAAATTGGTATCAGAGCCCTTAGCTGTCGATCAGACGAGAAGATGATGACAATCACTACGAAGTGGGATATCGAGAAGTTTAACGGCAATATCAGTTTCAGCCTTTGGCAAGTTAGAATGATCGCCGTGTTGACACAGAGCGGATTGAAGAAGGCTTTGTTCGGGAAGTCGAAGAAACCGACTACAATGACGGAGGAAGATTGGACCGAGTTGGATGATAAAGTTCTCACAGTGTTCCAGTTATGTTTGACAAACGAAGTTTTGTAAGAAGTTATCATGGAGAAGATAGCCGCTGATTTGTGGTCTACGTTGGAGGATTTATATTTGACAAAGTAGCTCACTACTCGCCCCTCTTAAAGCAGCATTTGTACACACTTCGGATATCGAAATGTACACCCATCAAATCTCATATTGGTGAATTTAATTTTGTGATTACAGATTTGAGTAAGATTGATGTTAAGATCGATAATGAAGATCAAGTCCTATTGTTATTGTGTTCTTTGCCACCTTCCTACAAACACTTCAGGGATGCTATGATTTACGGTCGAGATTCTATTGATATCAAGGACGTCAAATAGAACTTATTCAATAAGGAGAAGATCAATAAAGAGTTAACCATAAGTGAAAGTGGTGATAAAGCTGATGGCTTGTTTGTTCAAGGAAGATCGGAAGAAAGGGACTTTGGAGGTAACAGGTATAAGTCGAAGCACAAAAATCTGACCTGCGGATATTGCAAGAAGAAAGAGCACATCAAGACCAATTGTAACAGGTTGAAGAACAAAAAAAATAAGAAGAGTATGAAGAGAAATCTAAGGAGGACTCCGCTGAAGTTGATATTGTTGAAGATGTGATTTTCTTGGTTACAGGTGATAAAACAGGAGCATGGATGATTAGATTTTAGATTCGGGTTGTTCCTATCATATGTGTCCTAATCGGGACTGGTTCACCACTTATGAAGCTATTGATGGTAGAGTTATTCTTATGGGGAATAACGCCTCATGCAGGACTGTTGGGAAAGGCACAATTCGGATTAAGATGCATGATGGAGTCATCAGGACTTTGACTGATGTCAAGCATGTTTCAGGTTTAAGGAAGAACCTCATCTCTTTGGGCACTCTTGAAAGTCTTGGGTGTAATTTTTCAGGTGAAGGTGGAGTTCTTAGGGTTACAAAAGGCTCTCTTGTGGTTATGAAAGGAAAGAAGATCGGCAGCTTGCATGTTTTGTAGGGTTCTACCGTTATCGGTTCGGCTGCAGTTGCATCATCGATATCAGGAGTTGATACTATCAGATTATGGCATATGAAACTTAATCATATGAGTGAGCGCGGATTGGCCGAGTTGAGCAAGAAGGGTCTTTTATGTGGACAGAGTACAGGAAATTTAGGATTCTGCGAGCATTGCATCTTCGGAAAGCAGAAAAGAGTCAGCTTCAGTACGGCAGTGCATCAGACCAAAGGTACTTTGGATTACATTCATTCAGATCTTTGGGGACCTTCTCAAGTGGCCTCGAAGGGTGATAGTTCGAGATATATGTTGATCTTCATTGATGACTACTTCAGGAAGGTTTGGGTCTAATTTTTGAGACATAAAGATGAGGTGTTTGTGATTTTCAAGCAGTGAAAGTCTTTGATTGAGAAGCAGACTGGGAGGCTGATTAAGAGGCTTAGAACTGATAATGGCCTTGAATTTTGTGAAGGAGAATTAAATGAGTTCTGCAAGAAAGAGGGAATCGTTAGACATCATACAGTCCCTCGCACACCGCAACAGAATGGAGTGGCAGAACGTATGAACAGAACTCTTTTGGAGAAAGACCGTTGTATGATGTTCAATGCAGGTTTAGGCAAGGAACACTGGGCGGAAGCGGTGAATACGGCTTATTACTTAGTAAATCGGTCGCCTTCTACTTCTATTGGTTGTAAAACTCCTGAGGAGGTTTGGTATGGTAAGCTTGCGGATTATTCTAATATTAGAATATTTGGTTGCCCTGCATATGCGGATGTTAGTTAAGGGAAACTTGAGCCGCGAACGAAGAAGTGCATATTCCTAGGTTATGCATCGGGTGTTAAGGGTTTTAGATTGTGGTGTCCTGATCCGAAGTCTCCTAAGATTATTATCAATCGTGATGCCACTTTTGATGGGTCTGCTATGTTCCACCAAAAACGGTCATCGGTTGTAGTTGATGATAAGGCGCGCACTACAAGACATAAGGTGTAGTTAGAAATTTGTGATTCAGCTTTTTAGCAGAATAAGACCACGGGTATTCAGCAGTCAGATCTCGTTCAAGTAGATGAAGCACCTCAGCAGCTGCAGGAAGAGCGGAAATACACTATTGCTAGAGATCGATCTAGACGAGATATTCGACCGCCGCGAAGATATGAAGATACAGTAGCTTATGCATTATCGGTTGATAATTTTGTGCCCTTCCGCTATTCAGGAGTTACTTTAGGTGATAACTTCGCTAAGAGTTACAGTCGTCGTGCGGATAATTCAGTCGATTTGTTGAGGAGGCCTCTTTCAATAAGCAAGTTCAAGCCGGGCTTGGACTTGATCGATACGTGTCGCACTTAGTTGCCCTGCGAGGCTATTGAAGAAGGTGGAGCAAGTTAGCTTATTTTAGAGTGGGGTATTTTCTAAGTATTTGAGTCAATGTGAAGATTTGTTATAGGTTGCCTCAAATACTCAAATCCATATTGCTTTGGGAGTTTCTTTTTGGCTTGGAGGTATGCACGTGGTGAATAAAAGTTCTAATTATTTTGGATATCAAAGTCCTACTTACATTAGAATTTGCACAGCCAATCATATTAGAGGTTTATTCCTACTTGGACTCTTGTTGGGCTTTAGGACATGTGGACTTCTATTCCCATTAGAACTCCTATTCCGTGGACAGCATGGAGTTTGGGTCTTCAAGGCTATATATATACAGTCTTTCAAGCCAATTAGATTCATCAATCTACAGAGCACCAATCAAGAAGAAAGAGTTCTTTTGTGAAGCCTATTTGATATTTTTTTTCCTCCTTTGTTCTTTTATTTGAGAGAGTTGTATTAGGCTTTTAGGGTGTTATTCAGGATTGAGTGATTGAGAGATCTCCATATTGTATTCCTCACAATTTAGTAAAGCTATTCTCCTCCTTCGCCCGTGGACGTAGGCTACAAGCAGAACCACGTAATCTTTGTGTTTGTGTGTTCTCGATATATTTGTACTTTCGTGTGATTGATTTTAGTTTATCCTGAGATTTGTCATAACATATATTTATTAAGGTTAGGTATTTCACATAATTGGACATCCAATTGAACAGTTTGTTTGTATATTTGTCTATATCCATAGCTCCGTCAACATCAGAGAGATATCTACCTGACATATACGATATAGTTATATGTTCAAAGAACAAAAGCTACAAAAAAAAAGGATCAATAACGGTGGCGGATCTAAAAAAATTTCTTGGATGACAGACAACAAGTATCTATTTACCTAAAATTAAAAATATAATACTATAAAACTATAGTATCTGATGAGAATGCACTCGGGTACTTTAAATAAGCTAATTCAATTTGCTACTAACTTAATTAGTATTTTGAGATAAATTATGGTGCATTTTCAAAATTTATAGGGGGCAGATTGTAAATATTACAAAGGTTACATTCAATCTGTAAATTTATAGGGGTGCAACTGCACCCCAACTTCTACATCTAAATCCGCCCCTGAATTTCAAGAAAGTGATTACTGAAAAGAAAATAGAGAACATAGAGTAGTTTACAATTACTTAAAATGATTAAGTAACTAATCACACACACGTGTGAGTGAGCAAGACTGAGATTCCCCTAAACTAGACCAAACATTGTTAACTAATATTAAAACCTAAGCAATATAAGCCAAACTAGTTTTAGTTACTGTAGGATATATTAAATTGAGGGAACATGTTTCACCAAACAGTCCAAGGTCCCCCCATTTTGTTTACTGTAATTGCCATCACTCCCATATACAGCTAGTCAACATGCATGTCATAGAAAATTTGCAGATCACATGCTTCCAGTTTCAGCTCAACACCATGGTGCTCGGAAGAAACTTGTCCTCTCTAAAACTGAGGACGAAAAAAATGACACGTGTTCACAAGCAAATTAAAATCAATATTAATGGTTAAAATATTAGTACGTACATAAAATATTGATGCACTGCAAACACAGAAATCATTGCTATCGCAAGTGTTATGGGGGTTAGTTGAAATACTGAGTGAATTTATTCGACTCTTTTATACTCAAGGGCTGTATTTGTCAAAAATAAATTTTTCCTCTAAGGGTTTAATAAAAAAAAAAGAGTTGTGATAGCTATACTAACTATCCTTAACGCTACTTCTACACTACAGAGAAAAAAATATGGGAGCCATTCTCTTTAACTTTTTAAAATTTATCACTTATTAAAGAAGCTCACACTTTTCTCTTATAGTGTAGATGTAATATAGAAAAAAAATTGTGTAGTTATCATTTAAAAAATTAAAACTTTCATTTAGCATGCTTGTTTTAAAAATAAATAAAACCAGAGGGTAGTATATTTAAAACAATGATAAAGGGCACATCAATAATTAACTCAATTTAATATTAAAGTTGTAGTTGTAACTAATATGGACATTTTCATTTATTTATTTATTTTTAGGATATGGGAAGGAATGAAGAACCTTGAGATGTTAGCGATATTAGCACTGCTTTTCCAAACCACCTGCGCTATCTGTATTGAATAATATGAAAAAGTCAAAAACCTTGAGATGTTAGCCGTATTAGCACTGCCTTTCCAAACCACACGCGCTACCCATATTGAATAATATGGACACAACTTTGCAAACATTAACAAATATCTAGAATGGCCTCTCAATTGAATCAGCTAAAGGACTCGACATGCAAATGATTTTAGTACCACTTGAACTCTCATCTTTTTAAAGGACAGCTTTTGTAGGGTCAGGACAAACCGAATATCGATGTCATGTGTTAATATGACGAGAAAAAAAAGGGTTAATCTTCTATTCTCAGATTGGATGTCTGACTTTAACATCAAATTGGTTGCATACAGCGCCATATAAATAAACCTTTTGTATGTTTTTGCAATTTAAACCGGGAGTTCTCCACTGTTGGCTCAGGACAACTTAATAAACTAGACAAGAAAGTAGGGGTGGGCAACGGGACCGCAAGCCCGCTCGCGCGGGCTCGGTGGCGGGACGAGACAGCCCACGACACGTGGTGAGACAAGCGTGCCGTATTGTATCGCTTGTTCGCGCGCTTAGGCCATGATACGTGACGGCCCGACTGACCCACCATATTTTATTTTTTATTTTTTTGATTTTATAAATGATTTTTAGTTTTTTAAATAGTTTTTAAGCATTGTTTAATACTTAAAATTATATGTAATTAACTAACAATGCAACCATTATAGAAATAAAAAATAATTTTATTAAGTAAAATTGTTCATTTGTATAGAATGACAGAGAGAAACATCGCAAACACAGAGATTTAACGTGGTTCGGAGCAAGTCCTACTCCACGGCAACTAATTGTTCCAATATTTTAAAAATATAGAAATAAATTACAACAAACTTTAAGCAAATAAAAATAGAGAAAATACGTCAACTTGTAATAAAGTATAATTTACCCTAATTGATAATATCTTTTAGGATATGCGAGCCAACACGGCGGGTTAAGCGGTCGGCCAAACACATTTAGGCCGACTCACGCCGGGCTTGGCGAAGCAAGCAATCGGCGCTTATTACTAGAGGCCACCAAAGACGGCCTCATGCCCGCTACTATAGCGGGCTGAATTGGGTCCATCCCGCGCCGGGCCGGGTCGAACCGAGCTCAAGAGCGAGTGGGCTCGTGGGCTGACCCAGCCCAGCGCCCACCCCTAGAAGAAAGTTTTAGTTTTGTACACATATCGTGTGGTAAATACCAATGTTGAAAAAAACGATAACGCATAACATAATGCTTATTTATTGTTAAGGGTTATGGAAAAACAACGCAAAAAAATGTAACGCATAACGTATGTTATATCATTTACTAATTATTTAGATATTCTATAAATATAAATAATTTATAATTACTTTATTAATTAGAATCATCAAAATTTTCAAACACTGACATCATAATTGTCAAATATAGAAATATAATATCGCAATTTCTTAACAAAAGTTAGTCATCGTGACCAATAACCACTCAAAAGCATCATCAAATGATCAAATATGTTAAATTTAAAGCAATCAAACAAGTCTTAACAAAATCAAACACTTTCAAGTTTCAACTTTCAAGTTTCAAGATGTAATAAACCCTACAAGATGAAATCATCATCCTCTAGATCTCTCACAAAACAACTAAGTGTTCTCCTGAAGTGATTGGGTGTTGACTAGATTAGAATAACTTGGACTAATTAACTGCAATTCATTGTAAATAACTTTAACATAAAATAAATTTAATGAAAAATAAAAAAATAAAACCTTGTTACCTCACTAGAAAATACTCAAAAATAGTTGGGATTAATTAGATTGGACGGTGGAGAATGATCCACGTTGTTCGCGAGGAAAAATTGAGAAAATGTAAAATTGATCTATTCTATTTGAAGAATAATGAATACAATCTCTCGAATGCAATCTCTCTCTCTAACTGACTCAGATAAAAAGAAATTATAAATTCCTCGATCGGTTGCCCGATTTAAAAAAGAAGGAAAGGTCAACGGAGATCTTTCCTTTTGTTTAAAACTGGATTCTTCACGGTGACGATAGAAACTTGAATCTTGTATCCCGTGGACGATCCGACCGTCTTGACTCGTGGGACGAGGTTGAAAAATAACTCGCAGGAGCAAGTTTAGAACTCTGGCCGAGTTAAGAACTCTTTGATAGAGTTGATTTTAGAAAAGAATTAGTAATCCTTTTAGCCAAGAATGGCAGAGAAGAACTTGCCGTGTAAGTTTGAAAACTGTAACCGAGTTGAACTCTCTAGGAGAGTTGATGCCAGCAAAGGAGGTTTGATCCTTTCTTTAAAAGAAAAGACGTAGATCTTCGATAAAATCTCAATATCTCTAAATCTAACCGGTAGAAATCAATCTCTACCATTCAGAATTAAGAACGACGAGTGTTGAGGCTGCTCTCCAAGTTTCACTCTGATCAGACCACGGATGAAAGTCCGATCGTCACGCCGATCACAGCTACGCAGAAGAAACCGTTCTCTACACTATTGGCTTCGGTAAAACCTTTATATCTCCAAATCCAACCGGTAGAAATCAATCTTCACCGTTCAGAATTAGGAAAGATGAGTGTTGAGGCTTTCTTCCAAGTTTCACTCTGATCAAACTATGGATGAAGGTCCGATCGTCACGCCGATCACAGCTGCGCAGAAGAAACCATTCTCTGCACTATTAGCTTCGGTAAAACCTCGATATCTCCAAATCCAACCGGTAGAAATTAATCTCAACCGTTCATAATTAGGAATGATGAGTGTTGAGGCTGGCCTCTAAATTTCACTCCGATCAGACTATAAATGATGATCCGATCGTCACGCCGATCACAGCTGTGCAGAAGAAACCATTCTCTGCTTTTTTTTAGTTCTCCGGCCAAACCCTTTCAACCAGCCCCCTTCTTCAGCTGAGCTTTCAGCTATTTATAGGGGTTTAAGGGGTGTAACTGACCCCTATTATCACTCCTAAATGAGGGTTAATGGCCCTCAGATGGTGTAAAACAGTTTTGGAACTGTTAAGATCGTGTTTGAACGAGTCAAACGCGAGGTCCGCGTTCTGAAAATAGCCTCGCGTTGCTACAGTAAAAACGCGGAGATGAGCCTCGTGTTGCTACAGTAAAAACGCGGAGTTGCTACCAGCTACAGTAAACGCGGCTGCTACAGTAACGCGGGGGCCTCGCGCTTTTAAAGTAAAACGCGGGGTTGAGCCCCGTGTTGCTACAGTAACTTTTTTTTTTTGCGGCCTACACACGTATCCAAATCTGATACATAATATAACCCCAAAAAAACTTAGGTTTTAAAACCCTTCACATAACGCTCCATAAAACGCATTTTATTGGGTTTTTTGGATCGTTAAGTGCACTATGCATTTTTTGCTTGTGTTATGTAACATTTTGGCCCCGTTAGGCAATGAAACGGGTTATAACGAGTTACAAAACGGGTTTTTTCAAAACATTGGTAAATACATAGAGGACTAAATGACATTGTAGGGCATAATCCATTATTCTATGTCTGCTATAATAAGTAGTACATCTATCTATCTATATTTTGTAACATCATATATAAATAAATATATGTAATCATGTCTCCTTAACTCATATGAATTAAGGAAATATCAAGGAACCAGCAATGATGGTTGTCAGCAATGAAGATTGTTTTCTTCTATTGTAACATATGAATAATGATATTAGAGAATGATGGATGAGGACTACCATTTCGCTAAACGAGCATCAAGAATGTGGAAAGCCATAGACCACACCTTTTGATATGACCAAGAAAAGTGGCCTCACCACATACTATTCTCGATAATTTCATTTAAATCAGCCACCTCATACACATTATTTCCATAATATTATTGTATTCGGATTTGTTTTCTTCATGTGGATGTATATAAAAACATGGATATTGTCCTCATATCCATGTTTTATGATAATTAAAATAAATCCCTGTAGCAACTCCATATGATTATATATGACAAAATTTGTTCGATTTTTAGATTCAATGTACATAACAATGAAAATTACATTGTATATACAAAATATACTTTCATAGAATATTGATTACTGGATGGTATAATATGTATGGACACGCTGCTTTGATATTACAATATCTATTATACAAGTATTTTGCCCATGCTCGCATTGTGAGTCTTACATGTAGAATAAGTAATATGGAGTAGTTAACTAAAATTGAACCCATATCATTAGCTTGGGAGGGTAGAAGTCTAATTTTTTTTATATATGATGTTTGGTCACTAGAGATTTCTTCTTTAGTCATATATATGTGCTTCTAAATTAAATTGAACATTTTTTTTTGAACTGCTAATTCTCTTTTCTATTTTTATATATACTCCATTTTTTTATAGATATGAGGATATAAGTGGGCTTAATCCAATGACTTATAGCATATGAATTATTAAAAATTATATAATTTGAATTGGAGCTTTTTATAAATAGTTTGAAAACTAAAAGAAATTTAAAATAAGGGTGTGGATGACTTTAATTTCAAAATTTGAAATTCAGAGTTAGTTGCTTTAACGACCAACCTCTTCTTTATAATATTCCAATTTATTTATAATATTCTATGAAAAAGAGAAAACAAAGTTGGTTTGCCGAATGAGAGCATGAATAGTTTTTACTTCAAAATTTTAAATTTAAATTTAGATAGTTTAACTATCAAACTCATCTTTGTAATATCTCTCCTTATCTATAAAAAAAAAGATATAAAAAAGTCGGCGCTCCATGTGATCACAACACTAAAAATATTTTTTCGATGTAGGAACTACGGAGATTTTGCCAGCTAGCAAGGTCATCTTATGTTGACATTTTATTATAAAAGCTTTTGAGATTTTGTGTTGATGTATGAAATCACAGTCACTAATTTTGGTGTGAGCTTAGCTTGAGGTTGAAGATGACAGGGATCCGCTCTCTCCCCCGAATGCCTGACTCTGAGTTGGGCTGTTCTCCCCCCTGCACAGGTAGAAGCTCGTGAGAGGACGGGGCTTGGCTCCCCCGTTGTACCTCCGACGATCAAGTCAGTGTTTTGAGCTTGAGTGGAGAAGAAAATGAACAGTAAGAGTTCTTAATTGAAGAGTGCAGGGGAGAAGCAGGCGTACTTTTTTCTTGAGAATAGTTTCTCTTTGTAGGAATAAGAGAGGGGCAATTTGGTCATTTTAGCACTGGTTTTACACATGGCAGCATTTGTGTGGAGTGAGTCATCACTGATATGATGTGGGTGAGACATGGGCAATGGATGCAGAGGCCATGCGCCATTAATTGTGATGTTGACTTGTTGTTGGCGCGGGCTCAAGGCCAACTAGTAAACCGATCGTTCTTATGCTTGTGAGTAAGTCTTGTAGCGGTGAGTCGACCCTCTTGTAGAAGGACGGCCGAGGACGCCTTTCACGTCGATCGAGTACTGTAGCCCGTTATTGTAGCAGCCGTCCGAGTACTGTAGCAAGCGAGTCGACCCTCTTTTGCGGGGCCGATGGCCTGCTTCGTCGGTAGAATCTTGTAGCACCCGTTACTATAGCGGATCACGAGGAGTCTTGTACCGGGCTAGTTGACCTTTTGTAGCGGAGACGATCGAGGATGCCTTGTCTACGGTATAGCCGTTCTTTATGCGGTCGTCAGAGTGCTGTAGCGGTAGAGTGGACCCTACATATGGAGACGATCGCGAACTTCAGCGTCGGTAGAATCTTGTAGTACTCGTTATTATGCGATCGCCCGAGTCTTGTAGCGGAAGCCGGCCCTCTTAGCGGAGGCGATTGAGGGCGCCAGCGTCGGTAGAATCTTGTAGCACCCGTTACGTAGTAAGCGTCAGGTGTCTTTATGCTGTAGTGTAGATCTTATGCTTGACCGATGAGGCGAACAAGTAGGCGGCCAGAAGCCGGGGACCGCGTTCGTCGGCGTTCTTGTAGCAACCAATAGGTCGGCCTTGCTTGAGAAGGCGGCTGCTATAGTAGAAACACTTGAGAGCGGAGCGATCCCCCACGGTTTGCTTACTTTGGCGTGAGATTGGGTTCGTGTCGATTTTCATACAGGGATTAATAAAAAATCTTTTTGGGGGTACCAACAGGAGGCCCATTTCACTTGAATGCGGCTTAAGCCGGATTCGAGTGAAATCCAACTGCCGCTTGTTGATTTGTGAGGATCGGTTCCATGGGCTTAGGAGGCAGCCAAGATTTTTGGTTGGCGTTCGGAAGGGCGAACCGACCCTGGTCTGGCGGGAAGGGTCGGCTCAGCCTGGGAGGAAAGACCGACTCGACCTGGGAGGGAGGCTCGACTCGACCAGGGAGGGAGGTTCGACTCGACCAGGGAGAAAAGATTCAACCAGGGAGGAGAGACCGACTCGACCTGGGAGGAAGGTTCGACTCGACCAGGGAGGAAAGACCGACTCGACCTGGGAGGGAGGTTCGACTCACCCAGGGAGGAAAGCTCGACTCGACCTAGGAGGAAAGCTCGACTCGAGCAGGGAGGAAAGACCGACTCGACCTGGGAGGGAGGTTCAACTCGATCAGGGAGGAAAGCTCGACTCGACCTGGGAGGAAAGCTCGACTCGACCTGGGAGGGAGGTTCGACTCGACCAGGGAGAAGAGACCGACTCGACCTGGGAGGGAGGTTCGACTCGACCAGGGAGAAGAGACCGACTCGACCTGGGAGGAAGGTTCGACTCGACCTGGGAGGAAGGTTCAACTCGACCTGGGAGGGAGGTTCGACTCGACCAGGGAGGAGAGACCAACTCAACCAGGGAGGAAGGTTCGACTCGACCTGGGAGGGAGGCTCGACTCGACAATTGACAACCCGTAGGTTGGGCGCCTAGGACTCATTGAGTCAGCTCACATGGGCGCGACGACTTGGCAGACGGATACGCTCCTTGACTCGACTTAACGTGATTGGGCAACCCGTCTTGACTTGGCGAGTAGGGTGTGGTTACTTAATTGAGCGAGTTGAATCACCTGTCGCGACTAGGTGAGAAGGGTTCCTTGACTCGTCCTAAACGAGAGGGAATACCCTAACATCGACTTAGTGAGAGTGGTAGGTTCGCTTGACTGAGTAAGTTGGGTCGCCTGTCTCAACTAGGTGAGAAGGGTTCCTTGACTCGACCTAACAGGAAGGGTCGCCTGAACTACACCCAGTAAGGAAGTTACCTCAACTCAAGCTAAGAGAGTGGGATGTCCCGACTCGTGTTAGGTGAGAAGGACGTACCTTGACTCAACCCAGTGGAAAGGGTCCCCTAAACTCGGCTCCAACAAAGAAGCTACCCCGACTCGACAAGTGAAATTGGGTTGTTACAACTCGTTTTTAGCGAGAAGGTCGATTTGATCTGTTATGACGAGTTGATCGCTAAGACGCTCCTTGTACAATTTAAGACAGAGAATAATTGTCAGAAGCAAAATTCTATTTATATAGAAAGTTCTTGAGCAAGATTTACAATGCAAATTCATTGAAAAAAACTTCCTGTTGAGGCGGTCGACCATCGTGAAGGCCGCTTCCAAGATCAGAGCGCATTTGTTTCATTAATCGTAGAGCCGAATTTGTTATCAGAGCCGAGTGAGAATGTTCCGTAAAGAGGTTGAGAAGGTCGGCATCAGAGCCGAAGCCTGCCATCAGAAAGTAATTGATCCTGCCATGACATCCACCATTTTTGGGCCATCCGAGATCGTTTGTGGCTCTCAAATTGCTATTTACTGCACTTGGACTGATTGGGTAATCTTTTTAGTGGAGTCCTAGAGCTGGGCTTGAGTTGTGTAGCCTAAGGGGTAGGTTTTCAAGCCTGAAAAGATCACCGGCCGCATGCTCGGATCCAGGTATGGTTGCTCGAGATACCGTGAGCAGCTGACCCGTGATATCAGAAATGAGCCTACCATCAAGCGTGACTGATCCGAGGATCTGCCTACCGAGTATTGTAGCACCCCGCTATCAGAAGCAATCGTGACGCAGCCGTGAGCAACCGTGTGGGTACTGCATCAGGACGATCAGTAAAAGGGCCGAACACCGTGAGTCGGGCCGACGACCGCTGCCGGTCTGGCGCTATGAAAGCTCTGGCCATCGTAGTGAACCGAGTCGGCGCATCAGAGCGCACGATCGCCAGAGAGCCTAACACTTGTAAGAGCAGAGAAATCCCCTTCGGCCCTGAGTTCTCTTACTTTGGCGTGAGATTGGGTTCGTGTCGATTTTCATACTGGGATTAATAAAAAATCTTTTTGGGGTACCAACATTTGGTATAAACGAAAAAAGTATATTGAGTTAAACCTTGCATCATAAAGTAATCAAATAAAACATCACGATTAAGTGAGATATAAGGCATTTTCATATTGATTTAATCTAAAATAATCTCACGCTTGTTCGCGGTAAAAGTCGGGATGATTGTCATTGATTTGAATTTGTTTACAGCTTCTTTTGCCTACAACAAAATTCAAAAAGAAATTGCCTTTTATTTTAAGGCGCATAATGAAAATCAAAAAGATTGCGACTTCTTCCTAAACAAACACGAGGATCTGTTATGTCGAGGTCCTCGCCGGGTTCTTTGCCCGTGTCGGACTTTTGTGTCCGTGGACCACCAAGCAATTCGATCCGTAGAGACCCGGTTCGAACTAAGGGATAGGGCTTCAACAAGGAAACGGATCACACCAGGGAGGAACTCAAGGAAGGAGAGATCTACTAGGAGAAATCACAATATCCCCGAGATTAAGACGGCTTAATCTAGAGGGTATCTCAGAGTTCGACCAATTCGGGTTACCTTTGCTTATAGATCGGCGTCGGTGGACTTGAGCTCGCCGGTGCTCGGAACCGATACCGACACTGTGAGATCTCGCAAGAATTCTTCAAGTCCGAGCTCTTCCAAATCACCAAAATCCAAGCCTCCCAAGCCTTGAAATCCCCCAAATCCAAGACCTCTCCCACTTCAAGACCCCCTATTTATACAAAAAAGAGGGGATGTGCGCCAGCGGCTCGCCACTTGCCGACTCACCAGTTGTCGAGGCGTCACCATGGTGGTGCCACCCCGCCATCAGTCGGGCACCTCGCCACGTCGAGGTTCTGCTGTGGCCGAGGAGGCTCTACCAAAGTGGCCGAGCCTCCCACTTTGTCAGGCACCCCGCCGTTGTCGAGGTGGCTCGGCCATGGTGGCCGAGCCACCTTGGCCATTTGGCCAGGTGTCGCTTCGCCGCTTCACTGCTCGCCGCTTCTCCGCCGATTCTTCAGCACTGGCCGACTCTTCGGTCTTCCGGCTTAGTTTTGCTCGGTGATGTCGCCATTGGGTTTGAGTTAGTGTCCGATCAACTTTGAGCTCGGGCGGCTCGTTTGCATCGACGGACTAAGTACGGTTGATTCCGTCTCATCGACGCTTGAGTTTAATCAACTCGCACGCCGTTTCATTGGCTCAGACGCCTTGCCGACTCACTTCATGTGCTCGCCGACCGCTTCTACACGCTTTGCGCGGATGCATTTTGCGACGCTTCGCTTGTCGAATGGATCGTCGGTTGTCAACCCATCGCCACGAAGTTTCGCTCGCACCGATAAGCAATTTTTATGCCTACAGATACCCTCCAAAGCCGCCTCGCTCGATTCTTGATGAGTCCGGGATGCTTTGGACATGATGGTTCCCGCCTTCACGGCCGAGGGTCCCAAAGATAGCTTCAAATCTTCGATTCTTTCGGATCATCCAGTTCTTTGTAGGATTCCCGATAAGATCACGGTGTCGCATTTATTGTCCGACCGCTTGTTATCTTGACTTCGAAGTGGTGGGTGAGTTTTGTTTGTAACTTCGTGTCGGTTGGTCGTTGTTTGACTAACCATCGATTTTTGACTTCTCCGTATGTCGGCGAACTCCTTGTTGGTAACGCTGGTCGTGGTCAATACATGGAACTTCATAACCATCACTTTCGGCTAATTCCTCCATCATGACGGTGTTGTTGGTTTAACTACAGCGGAGGATATGATTATCCGATGTCAACATGACTTTCACTCTTCATCGATTATCCCTCTCTTGGAGATTATGGTGGAGGACATTAAGGGTTGCCGAAGTTATCCTTAAGAATATGGATTTATTCTCCAGAACTCCTCGCTGAAATTTTGGAAATAGTTTATACTCGTAATCCTAGTTGGAGTAGGATTAGGCGACGCTGATCGGCCGATGCAATCCGCGACGATCGAAGTTATCCCTAAGAATATTTTTGTGAAAATATTCTTCCTGAACTTCTCGATAAATTAGGAAACAGCATACTGAATCCTAGTTGAGTAGGATTAGGCGACGCTGATCGGCCGATGCAATCCGCACGATCGAAGTTATCCCTAAGAATATTTTTGTGAAAATATTCTTCCTGAACTTCTCGATAAATTAGGAAACAGTTTATACTGTAATCCTAGTTGGAGTAGGATTAGGCGACGCTGATCGGCATCGATGCAATCATGGGTGTTATCCTCACAATAAATCTTTCAAATTTTCCAAATATAGCGGAGGGAGTAGGGGTCAATCAACGGACTGATTTGGCATTATTTTGGCATCCAATTAGGGTTCTAATTAGGACTCCTAATTAGGGGCTGATTAGAGTCCTAATTGGAATTGATTTGGGCCCCAATTAGAATTCCTACTTCTTGCCAAATAAGAGTCCTTGTTCAAAGAGGATTGGGTTCATATGGGATTGTTATAAATACCCATACTCCTCCTCCTTGATGACCTAGGCCGGCCCCCCCCTTCTCTGTGGTTTGCTCTTGTTTTCATCTTGCTTCTCGCCGTCTTTTCATCTTCGATCAACAAGGTATGCATACGAGGGTTTTGTAAATTCTTTGTCTTCTTTTCTTCTCTTTTTTTTGGCGCAGTGACGCGACCAGACCGAACGATCAGCTGGACGGCGCTGATGACGGCGGCCCGACCCCAAAGGGCGACTGGCTGGGGCGGCGCGCTGCTGGGCCATTGGCGCCACACGCCATGCCGCCTACATATGTCGGGCTACTGGTCGGCCAGCGCCTCTATGCCATTGCTGGCGGCGCCTGTCGCCAGCTTCATTTACCGCTGGCTGGCTACTGGTGCCCGCTGGTCGGCTACTGGTTCCATACATACGGGCGGCGCTTTGGTTCTGGCTGCTGGTTCTCGCTGGCTTAGTCGCGGTGGCGACGTCGGTCGTAGCTTTATTGACACTTTATTTGCTGATTTTCAGTCGTGTATTTGACTTTTTCAATTTTTGCAGCCCGATGTTCACAGAAGATCACGCCGCCCGAGGAGTCGCCGACCGACGCCGCTGAATGCACGCCTCTTCTTTCGGTGGGCGCATTGCCATCATATTCTCATATATATACATATCCCCGCCGCCCTTTTGTGAGGCGATTGGGAAGAGCCAAATCCTCCTTTGTGGGGATCGACGCAGATTGTGCACGCCGTTATGACCCCGCTTCGCTTTCCTTTGTGAGGCGATTGGGAAGAGCGAGATTCTCCTTCGTGAGGATTGAGGCTTCAAAATCACCGCTCGGGAGTTTTAACGGAGCGATTACACCCAGATTTCGCCTCAGAACGGAATATATTGCCGCTTGGATCATGCGGTTATATTTCTCCTCGTGTTTAACACGATGAAATCGCCATACCCGCAAGGTCGCGGACTCAATCTATGTAAGATGAATTCAGCGCCATTTATTAGCGGTATTTTCTGATTTGGTTGATTATTCCTCGGAGCTTTTCCACCTACGCGGTCGATGGACGCCATAGTGACTATTATTCCATGTGTGATGATCCCGCTGATTTTATCTCGCCGATTTGCTCACATCACGAGACGATCCAGTGCGGTTTGAGGGGAGTTCCCGCTCTCCGACGATGGTCACCGATGCCGCCAGAAGGGACGCCACCTCAATCAAATTTGCGAAAGACAGATTATCTATTCGGGCGACTCGCTTAAGGATCCGGATACGCTCTTATCGAGAGTGAGAGGTGGTTGAACAAAGACGACGGAGGCCCTTTGTATATTCCCGGATACCTCGTCGGCTCGTTGACCGACCTTAGACACCATGTCGCGACACTGCATGTCATGGCGCTGACCGAGGAGCATGATCATATTCATTGTGGGTTTATTACCCAAAGAACGGTTCCTCGTCGAATGAATCGCCATCGCCTTCACCTCGGGTTGTAGGGTCGACACACCGCCTCGCGATGAGCTTTTCGCTCCTCGCCGACTTTGAAGAATCGCCTTGCTAAATTGGGCGAGAGATGCCGTCGTCGATCATAGATTCTTGGTGGGTACACTCATCAAGTGTTAACCGTGGGGTCGCTCGACCGCTTACGCCCTCATAGGGATGGAGAACTTCGCGGCTTATGTCCAGATTCACCGATTCGGCCACTATGTATGGCCTTCCAATCGGTGTCAACCATTTCTTTACCTTATTCGAGCTTTATAATCCGGACTTCGAATCGTTTTCACCAAACATGGCGAGTTGGGGTTGGCTTTGCATGAGATGTACCGATTTCGTGTTTACCCATGGGGAAGATGCTATATCGAGTACTTTCCTCCAATCAGAACCGAAGCCACTGAAGGAACGACCGAATCGCTAAGACTTTATGGGATCTCACTTGTCATTACCATATAGCTCGCCCAATCCAACCTTTGCGCTAAGAGGAAATCGCAGTGAGTCCGGCAGCCACCATTACTTGTTCCAAAGATTTGGAGGACAAATGGGCGAGGAAATATGTGAACTATCACCGCCACCCTTCAAGGTTAATGAACTGATCAAGAAGTTCGAGGTTAACTCAGATACACTCAGCCACGCCAAAGAAGGCTTTCCTTCAGTGGACCAAGTTTTACCTTCGTGGCATGCGGAAGCCTATCCAAATGCAAGACTCTTCTAGCGTGCTATCTTGCACCGCTCAAGAAGTGTGTGGTTCCATATCAACTGATGATGCTTTTACCTTGGAGGTCCTTTATCCCGCAGCTCAACTCGCTTCACAAGAAGGAACTTTCTCCTTCCGTGATGGTGGCCAGATTCACCGTGGATTATGCATATAGTTCGAGCTGCCATCTGAGAAAGGACGAGCCATCATCACGCATCCCTTCCGTCCGAGTAGAGCTCCCATATACCTATTTGATGACCTCGTTGGTCCTCTTTCATCTCCCCGACATGCCCGTTCCACTTCCCCTACTCCTTTCTTACAGGTAGAGGATTGCATGGAATGCAGAGATCAAGAAACATGCATTCACAAAGGGTGATCTTTTCCAGATGTTTTCCTCTTCTCCGTCAATAGTGAGTCCTCGTCGACGAGGAGGTGCCAAGACACGCCAGACTTCACTTAACATTGGCTATTTCAATGGCAGTGAATATCGTGCCAGGTATCTCACCTTCCCAGTAAATGAGGAATGCTTCCTTGAGCCTTATTTTCCCCGCCGCTTTGCTCGCCAGCCTTTACGCACTAACTTTATGTTGGGAACCCGAACCGACAGCCTCCGCACTCAGGTGGACTTGTGGATGGCCTTCGAGCATGGTTACGAGCCGCCATGGGTGTACCTGTTCGGTCAGCCTGAGCACCGAGTCGACATTCCTCTTGTAGTTGGCTAGTAGCTAATGAGCCCCCCCGCGAGGGCCATCTCAGATCCGTAGCCAAGCATCGCGCAGCCGCCGACACTCCAAGATGCCGGCCAAGTTCGGGAGAAGCCGCAATCTCATCCACCGATTGAGGCCGAGGGGAATTCCACCACTGTGCCGGACTTTAGAAGAGGACCGCTGCCGCGAACCTCGGTACTCTCTTTCCCCTTCGCTTTCTTATCCTCTCTATTGATTTCTCATTCAACCGAATTTTCGTGAAAACTCTGAAGAAGAAGAATTCAAACCTCTCAAGGGGTTAAACGAAAGAGGTTAGCCCATAAGAATCGGAATCCTCGGTCCCTTGATATAGACTTGACCTGTAATGATCCGCCGGTGACGGAGGTAATAATTCACCGACAAAATTTGAAATTTTGACTTTTGAAGGTCGACATTTCTCCGTCAAGAGGGTTATAGGATTATGATCCCGCTTTGATTTTGATCACCACAATTCCGGAGCCCAGCTCGCCATGAGCCCGCTTTTACTCAACAAATGTATGGAGCTATGGCGAAGAGGCCGATGTAGGACCTGATCCGCGACCCGTGTACATCTAACATCGATAATTCTCTTCGTGGCAAATGCAGAATGGAATGACTCGATTTGTACCCCACTAACTTCTTTGTTTTTGTTTTTAGAGAGATCGCAGGAGACAAATGCACAAACCGAGACTAGCCGCCTAATCACACCGTAGGAGGTAAGTAACTCTACCTATTGTTCGCCTTAATTGCATTCACTTTCCTAATGCCTTTTTTTTAGACTTCAATGGAAGATCTCGTGGGTACCGGTTTTTATACGGTAGTACCTCCATGGATGACTTGTTACGCTTGGTCACAAGATGGAGATACCCTCGTGAGGATTTACCCGGCTACTATCCTCAAGAAGGTATGAACTTTCCTTCGATTAATTATAGGACCACCGCTTGGCCAATACTACTATAATTAAAAGAAGCCGGACATTCCATTCGTGCAGCGGTAGGTACCTCTTTCCGCCGCCGTGACCGCACCACCGGCGACCGCTGAGATAGATGAGCACCGAGGGCTCACCGCGCTGACAAGATCCCAAATAGATACCGTAGACTCTCGCTAGCCTCTCAGCTACAATCGGGAGACGGTGAGGGTCTTTAGCCCAATAAATTTTTCATTTCTGTCGAAAATTCTAAAGTCCTTTTTCTTCAGGCAGAGCCTACATCTCGACTCCATGACTCGGCAAGAGCGCTGATGGTGGATGAAGATCCATCCCATCTTATTATCCGCTTGGAAATACGCCATTCTTTTCTTGGTGAACACCGCGGATCAAAAGGTCCTTCATGGTGGGCTTTCTTCATCGCCTGCACTAACGCTTGACCCCCTGATGGCTTTGATATCGATATGGGTTACCCGAAATGCTCAGCCATTGTTGATGATCTCATTTATCCGAGGGGACACCAGACCGCAAGAGCTGGGCGGCCGGAGCTTTCCTATATAGCCGCCATACGGCTCGCAGGCATGGCCGATGCTCGCGTTTTACCGGCTCAAGTCCGTGATGCGCAGAGATCACCGCATCACTGAGTCGTTGTTGCCGGTGACATATTCTTCCCTGCCATATCCGCATCGATATCGGGCGAAAAGCGAGAGGATAATATCGCAGGGAGAGCTCCATGCCGAGGAAGATAGGATGAGCAGTTTGAGTCGCCAAGGCCAACAAGGAAGAAGACCTCACCGCTGCGCCTAGGGAACTCGACCGTCGGGCGTAAACCGGCCGAGCTCGAGGAGGCAACTATGAAGACACCAACACCATGAGGAGTCCTTCAGAGCCGAAGCTGCGTGAAGAACTCACTGTGCTTACAATGGTGAAGTGTCTCAATAACAACAAATCCTTTGTCATAGACTTGATATTTAAAACACTTGTAGCTCCTTTTATATTTGCTTCAAATGAATAAGATCCATTCCTTTCATTGTTTATTATGATTCTTTTACTTCCTCGTAAATAATTAACCATAATACTTTTAGGATTTTGGCAAACCCTCACCATCAACGGGTTTGATTAGCCTTTACCAACCACCGCTTGAGTTGGGCTAGCGGCGGATTATCCGATCCGCTCAAGACGCGACGCTATGCTAAAGAATGAAACTCTTCTAGACTTGTTGCTATGATATCAATACATAGGTTTCAGACTTTTACACGCAAGAGACCACTCGCAACGCTGTTACACGTGACTCGCCCCTCCTTAGGCTTCGGGATCTAAATACCCCGTAATCGAACTCGGGTGTCTTCAATCGAAAAGACTAAACCGCAACGCTGTAGAGGCGCTGGCTTTATCCCTTCTTAGGCTTCGGATAAAATGCCCCGTAATCGAACTCGTGTCTTCTTCAATCGGAGAAAGACTAAACCGCAACGCTGCGGTGAGGCGTTGACTTTAGGTTATGGCCAACCCCGCCTTCAACGGGTTTGATGAGCCTTTACCAACTACCGCTTGAGTTGGGCTAGCATGTAGATTATCTAAACCGCTTCTACACACAACGCTGTGCTAAAGAATGAAACTCTTAGGCTTAATGCTACGATGTTGAATAACGAGGGCTTTGTCTTTGTCACGGAATTGACTACCCTAACGCTGTAGCGCTGGCTTTATCCCTTCTTAGGCTTCGTGGATAAAATGCCCTGTAATCAACTCGTGTCTTCTTCAATCGAGAAAGACTCAAACCGCAACGCCAGAGGTAGGCGCTGGCTTTATCCCTTCTTAGGCTCGATAAAATGCCCCAAGATGAATCTTGGTGTCTTTGACCGAGAATGACCGAACCGGATGAAGATTTGATTGAGGTGGGAAAGGAAGAATGTGTTCTATTTCCTGATGAGGCTACCAAAGCAGATTCCTCGTCTGAATCGGAAAGACTCTGTGACCTTCACCTGACTACCTGATCTGAAAATCTCACAAGATACCTTCACCGCTACCTAAGATAAGAGGGGAACTAAGAGTGGATTCTACTCCGAGAACCAAAGACTCCACCTTCACGGACAACCCGGTCCGAAAATCCCTACAAGATACCTTCACGGCGCTACCTAGATGAAGATGGAACTAAGAGTGGGATCTCCACCGAGAACCGAAGACTCAGCGACCTTCACGGACAACTCCGTCTCAAAATCCCTACAAGATACCTTCAATCGGCGCTACCTAAGATGAAGATGGAACTAAGAGTGGGATCTCCACCGAGAACCGAAAAGACTGTGTGACCTTCACGACAACCCGGTTCCAAAATCCCTACAAGATACCTTCAATCGGCGCTACCTAAGATGAAGATGGAACCCTTCCGCTTGACACTTGGGGATTTTACGCTTGGAGAGGAAGGATTTTATATTCTCTCCAAAAAAGGAATTTTGAGTGGGCCTCTTGTTCATAGAAGGAATCAAGAGGGATTTTGGTAATGTACCAGGTTTTATAGACCCACCGCCAAGGAATTTGATCGGTGGGGAAATTGTGATGGAGGATAAATCTAGGGTTATCCTCAAAGGCGGTGAGACATCCCACGAGGAACTTCCTCCGAACGGTTATCCCAAGATACTATGGGTAGTATTTCTTCAGAACTTCCCATTTATCTAAGATTAATTGCCTACGCCATTTTGGGTAATTAGGCGATATGCACCATTGAGTAAACCGCTTTATTACAAACGGCCCTCCCATTTAGGTTCGAATTTACCTTTTTGGAAGTGAGGATTATCTGCCGTCGGAGCAAATGAGGACCAAATCTCCTTCTAAAGGTTCTCTCGTCAACTTTGTTGAAAGCCTTCACATCCTAGCTTGGTAGAACTCAATGCATTGTTGAGCCTCCAGCGCTCATCTAACATCTCAAGCTCTTCGAGACGCTGATGTTGTTCTTCTGGCCGCCATCTCGCGGAAAGGGCGGCGGCGACGGATCTGAATTTCCAATGGAGAACCGCTTCACACCCCAGACCGTAGAGTACTGGTCGCTTCCACATGCGTATGCATGCAGCGACACGCCTGTAGTGCTTCTCCGAAGTTTATCATCCCGCCTCGCTTGTTACTTTTCACAAGCTTTGATGTAATTTTGATAATCGCCTTGTTGAATGCCTCGCTAATCCATTTGTACTGGATTATAGGCCGCCGACGAGACGCCTTGTATCTTGAATTCTCGCAAAACCCGATGAAGGAATTGCCGATGAACCGGGGACCGCTGTCATGCACGATCCGTTTGGGACACCATGTCGATAGATGACATGGTGTTTGATAAACTTGATGATTCGTGCCTTTACTTCTTTTAGCGGATTGCTTCACCACTTGGAGAAGTAGTCGGTGATCGCTAGAATAAACCGACGCTTTGACAGACGGAGGAAAATGGGACCTACAATGTCCATTCCCCATGTCTCAATGGCGTGATGTGGTCAAGGATGCAGCTTGCTCCGCGGCCGATGATAATTCGCGGAATTTGACACGCCGTGGCATTTCCGAAATGCATCGACCGGCCATTAACCATTGTTGGCCAAAAGTAGCCCATTCTCCGATTCGATCAGAGTTTGGGACCAGCCGGTGTGCACCACATTCACCCTCGTGCTTCCCGAAGGACCTCTTCGCCCTTGTTTGAAAGGCATCGGAGTAAAGACCATCGCACTCTACGATATAACGCCCGGGTCTCTGTCGTAAAGAATCTTGGAGCTCTTCACGGACGACTTCTTCTCCTTTACGCCTTCCCGTAGAATACCATGTAAGACGAATCGATGATAGGAAAGCCAATCTCGGCTCCAACTTGGTTTGGGTTGTATACACTTCTTTGGTAACTACCCCTTATCTTCTTGTGCCTCATCGTGATAATGGTAACGAAGAGTTGGTGAGTCCCGACCGTGACTAGTTGCTCGGTCTCTAAGGTTGTGCTAACGACATTAATGCGCCAAACGATCCAGGTAAGCGCTGGAGGCGGATATATTCGATGAAAACTCTTCGAATGAGTCCGCTATTTCAGCCTATCCGATGGTAGGGGATTAGATCCGATTCCGACTGTAGTCACCACTTAACCCGCTTAACTATCAATTGCGAACCGATATGCTTCGAGATATTGACCCCACTCCTTGGCGGAGCTAAGTCCGATAAGTAGCTGTATTCGGCTACGCTATTGGAACGGGTCTCGGAGTGAATAAGCACGGGCATGACATGATTCCCTGGAAATCAAGACAACTCCGAACTCAAATGAGATTTTAGAACATCCGGGGTACCACATTGGTGGCCCGAGAAGCTCCATCAAAATACAATCGCCATATTTGTTGGTGCGACGTAGTGTTGACCAACTTCATCCGAAGATCATCATATAGCTCAACCGCATCCGTTGTTGGGTCGGCAAGAGATCACAAATAGCTTGTCCTTTGACCGACTTCGTTGTTTGAAATACAAGTCATATTGAGACAAGAGCAAGGCCCATTTCGCTAAACGCCAACTCATCGAGGCGGGCTGGTCATAAATATCGGATTTACGCTAGAGATAACATAAATCGTCTCGTCCGACTAAATAGTGCCGATTTTCTCAATCGCGAACACTAATGCAAGGCACTTTCACCATTGGTATCGAGACTCGCCGACTAATGTTCGGCTCGTAATACATCGCCTGCTCGCGGACCGCCGCCGCCGCCTTGCGCCGAGTAAAGCTTAACGAGTGATCCGCTGCCTTGACGTGAGATCAAAAATGGTTTTCCCATCGCGTGCAACAAGAACGGAGGTTTAGCGAGATACGACTTGATCTCTTCAATGCCTTCTCGCGCGCGCCGCCCCAAATATATGACACGCTCTTCTTGTTCAACTTAGAGAACGGTTGGCACTTCCGTGATAGGTTCGATATAAACCGTCGGATGTACGCCAATCGTCCTTGTAACCCCTCGAAGTTCTCTCGATTTCGAGGTTGCAACTCTTGAATCGCCTTCACTTTGTCGATCGACGTGGATTCCTTTGTTGGTGACGACGGCCAAGGAACTTGCCATCGACATCCCAAGGAAGGACTTGGCAGATTCATCTTTAGTCGATGAGTTCGCATGAGTTTGAATACCGCTCTAAGATCTTTGATGTGATCTCCTTTGTCACGGCTTTTCACACCAAGTCGCCGACGTAGCATTCGACCGCTTTTCCCGAGATGGTCCCGAAAATTTCCGCATTGCTCTCGGTATGTTGCGCCGGCATTTTGAGGCCGAACGGCATGACCGTAGCAATATATGCCGATGGGCTTCGAACGCTGGTGTTTGGCGCCATCGGTACATCTTGATCCGATTATACCAAAAGCCATCCATAAAGGACATCCTCTCAATCCACATGTATTGTCAACTATGACGCCGGTGATTGGCGAGGGAAATCATCCAAGGGCAAAGCGTTTAGGTCTCGTAGTCACTAACGCATCCTAATCGAACCATTCTTCTTCATGACCGGACTATATTCGCCACCCAATCCGATGTTGAATTTCCTCGACGAATCCCGATTCTATGAGTTTCTTCACTTCTCCAACAATTGCCTCCAATATTTGTGGACTAAACCGCCTTTGCCGTTGCTTGACAGTTTGACATCCGCTTTGATGTTGAGGCGATGTGTTGCCACATTAGGGTCGAGTCCTGGCATGTCCTCGAACTCCGTGCACGATATACTCCCCGATTAGGGCAATCAACTCTTCCCTTTCTTCCAAGGGAGAGTATTGCTGATGTTTATGAGTTTGGGATGCTCTTCATCACCCATATTAACCTCGACTACCTCATCCTTAGTGGGGTTCTCTTTGTTCAACCTATCCCCAAACCGCCTCGAGTTGATGGATCCATGGGTCTTCCCATGTTGGCATATCTTCATCACCCTCAATAGTAGCAGGATCGATCGTGGCCATATTCGACATCAAAGCCTTGAAAGCTTCTCCAGGTCGGGTGTCGAATCCCAAGTCAAGAGTCGACGAATGTCCGCCTCACCGTGGACTATTATCAATCGCCCACGAGCATTCATCTTCGAGGAGGATTCAGTATCCCAATCCCCTTCTAAATGTAGTAATTATCCGGCTTTCCTCTTGGGACATATGCCGCTTTAGGAGGGACTCGAGGACCTTGCCCAAAACATAGACCTTCCCCTCGTGTCAAGTCATACCCCCATCTTTTCATGATACCCAGTGTTTCTGGACTATATCTGAATGTGTGGAGGATAGGCCCATTGTCATCTTCACCTTCTTCAAAGAAATGATTCGGCGTTGGAACTGCATCTCCTTTTCCGTAAACCAAGTCTCTTTCACTACTTGATCTTCGTGGGATGACAAGTGTTGTCCCAAAGGAATCCCGGAACTGCTTTTGTGTGAAGCAAGATGATCGAGTTAAGTGTGCAACTCTGGATCATTGTATAATCCTGTTATCACATCATTCAAAGATAAAGGATACTCTAAATCGTCATTTATTGATTCATCGGCAATTTGCCAATTACAATGTTCATCTGACGATTCTTCATCGTCAAGATTGATTACAAGGGGTACAATGTCATTTAAAACAAAACCTCCACTATAACCAAGCCCGGTTCGTGACGCTTCTTCACCGCTGTCCGCATCTTTGGCCGATGATTCAGCCGGACTCATTACCGTAGAGGAGAGAATCTGAAATAATTCTCCATCCCCTTAAACGGTTGTTTGTCCACCCACCGCCTTGACTCATTATTCGTGTCTACATATTTGAGACATCGATGAAGAGTAGACGGGACTATAACGCTATTGTGGATCCAAGGCCACCCAACAATAAGTTATAGGAAGTCTCGCGTCAATCACATAGCAGTGACTTCGACTTTAAGTCTCCCATTTGGCACTTTATCCGATTTTACCAAGGGTGGGAGACCGCTGGTGTTAAACCCGTGATTACTCGGCTCGCTGGACGCCAACTTCTATCGGGTGGGATTCCAAGGTGATACATGAGCGCAGGGCATGATGCTCATATGGAACCCGGATCGACTTGATCCGGTTAACTTCACTAGAGCCAATATACCCGGTGAAGTATAGCGCCTATCGTGCTTGAATTCCTCGCCGCATATCCTCCTTTGTAAAGGTGATGCGGGAAGTGCTTAGTCTAAGGTTGCATTGTTGCCGACTCTTCCCGACTCGGCCTAATCGGGTGAGGAAGACTTCGAATCGCGAGCTTCTTGAAGAGCTTCTCGCTCTTTTGATAAGCTCAGCACTCATAGAGAGTGATCCTTGGGGATATTGGCCAATTGTGCTATTACATCAAAGCGGTATGGAGAGTTCGGTTCCCGGTTTATCTCTTCCAATCGGGCGACCGAATCGATCCGCTTCGAGTTGAACTTCATGGCCGCTTTGTCAGAGCTTCTTTGGCCTACCGCCATTGGCTTTCTGAAAGTGAGGGATTTGTTGGTACCCCCTCACGAGAGCGTCTTGGCATTAGGGTCGGGACTTCCTGGATACTTGTATTTGTACTCGTGTCCACTCTCGGTGGCGTGGCATCGAGTTCCTGGACAGGTTGGAATGTTACCACTGTTCATCGTCTCCTCCGGATTGCGAAGTAGCATGACATGCCTTTCCTTCGCCTCGGCTTTTTCTTCAAGAAGAGGCTACCCATTGCTCGCCTTCCAAGAGTTCGGTGGACCCACAAGACTTCCATCGGGTCTGATACGATACAAGTCCTTTTCTCACGCGTTTTGCGGGTCGCCATTCACCGTCTTCACCGCAACTTTGACCACCGGTTCAGTTCAAACCATGTCAACGGCACCGACCAAACTTATGGATACCGCATTCGCCCGACCTTCTTTTCTTTGGACGGCTTCATAGTAATGACCCTACATCAATTAAAGCCCGGATTTTGTCCTATATCAAACAGATTTAGTGGGGTGATGAACCGCCTATGGTACGCATGTATCTTGGGTCATTCGTGTTCATCGCCTCCTCTTGATTTCGAATCGGGAGGAGCTTGATCTTGTTATTTTCCACAAGATATTTGAAGAGACGGGAATCTCGCCGTCCCTAAAGGAATAGGACTTGGAATCTCGGCTCTAAGACTTTCGCTTTTGTGGCCCAGTTGCCACGCTGACTGGTTCTCGCTGGCCTCACGCTTGCCGCATGGCCGCCGGGTTGAGTTGAACGCTTGTTCGCGAACCGCCTTGGCTTGCTTTTTCCCTTTGCCACGTGGGACAAAGTTACTGGCTTCGCTTGTCGGCTGACCCCTCTCTCGCTTTTTCCTTTTGAGGAATCTCTCGGCTTGCTCTCCACGAACCTTCAAGTCCTTCCACGCTATCGATGGTGCTGTACCCATTGCTTCAAGCACATCTATTGATAAGTTGTCGGGCAGGTTTGGAGGATGAACTCCTCATATTGGATCCCGGCAGTTCATTGCCTTGTTCCGAATCGCTTAACAAAGATGTCCACGGCTCCGCTCTTTCGCTTCGCCGAAAGCAACGTCCGATCGATACCTCGGTATCGCATCAAAGAAATTGGTAAGGAAGCTAGACTCCATGTCGCCCCACCGTGAATGCTCCACGGCTTGAGACGGCGGTACCATTCGGCGTACCAACGGCGGTGCCGAATAATGACCGAACCATCGTGGGTTCAAGTGCGAAATAACTTCGAGGTGTGACTTGAAATAAATCAAGTCGTGGTTCGGGAACCCTTCCCACAAATGGTGTGAAGTTTATTAAGTTAAACTTTGACGGGTACGGATTGATTCCCACTCCCTGGTATGGGCAAGGAATACCCTTCTTTACTTTGAGCGGAAATCAATGAGTTGATTTTGCTCTCCAAGTCTTTGATCTTCGCTCTCCCTCGAAAGCAAATCGCAGCGGGTTCGGGGGTTATCATCTTCTCGGTGCTTCCTCCGATCCGAATCGCTATCATCTTCATCGACGCTGACGCTACCGACTCGATTCACCTTGATGTTTTGTCGTGGCTTGGATCTGTTGGTCGCATTTCTCTCATCGCCCTGCATGGCCAACTCCATTTCTAACTTGAAGTTTTCCGTTGTTTATTCAACGCTTCGCTAGCATTTTGGCCACTTGATCTGTGATCGATCATGTTTCTTTGGGGCTCCTTCGCTAGATAAGATGATCGGGACGCGATTGCGGAGCCAATATCCGGACGATCATCCTCCGCGGTAACCCCTTCGCTTATCGATTCGACCGTCGGATAGTCCCTGACCAAAACGAAGTTAGCCGCTATGAGCGCTGGAATAGCCCGTGCGATGATTCTTTGTTGGTCATATTATTAGTGACCTCGGCAACTCACCCTCTTGAGATCGCCTTCTTATGGAATCCTTGTCCTAGGTCTCGGCATCTCCGTGGTGAGTCTCGGAAGGCCGACACCCTTTCGGAGCTTCTTGATGGCAATTGCACCGAGCATCGCTTAATGAGCTTGGAGCACAAGCATATGTGCGCCAATTTGGGGAATCCCGAGATTTTCTTACCTCACTGCGGTAGTACTGACTCATCGTGTGTCTGGGAGCAACTGCCGTATGTCGGCGTGATCTTTCGGGTATAACGTCCTCCTCATCGGATAAGCGTCTCCTTAGAGGGCGGATCAACCCATCGAAACTTCCGAAGTGACTCGCCTAGACTTTCGCCGATGTGAGCGGTTCTACACTCTTGATTTCGACAACCGATAGGGAGGCTATAGGAACCTTCTTGTCCTTGTTGGAACGGGTGCGACCTCCTCGCATGAGGAGTGACCGTGATTCTCTCCGGGACCAAGACGATCCTTGATAGTCGGTTTGGTAGTGGTGACGGAGTTGGCTTCACCATCATTCGATGCGCACGCTTTGTCTTTGGCGTTGTCGGCTTGGCTTGGCGGCTGATTTTAACGCCGTATCCTCGGCTTAAGCCGAGACGGGAGTGTGGGCAACCGAGGTTGGGGCACCATTAGACTTGGGCCGCCAAACCTCGTGGTATGCTGGTGGCTTCTTTGCCACTTCCTTCTTTAACTCACGAGCCTGTTGCACCAAAGCTTCGTGCTATGCAAGGAGTGCGCCGGGCGCCTCGGGATCCTGAAGTGTGGAGCGGTTCCATTTGACACGACCCACTCGCTGGTTGACGGCGGGTAAACCGTCGATCACTTGAGGCAAGCCTCTCGCGTGAGTTTGATCTTAGATCCGCCAGCGACCCCATCCATGGACCGCATGGCTTTGGCAAGCTTGTGCGCCATGCTTTGTCGCCGCTTTGGCGAAGCTCGCTCGAGAGCCGGGCGATCGTTGGCGTTCATCTCGCACACATCCGGACTTCGGCGCCGGAGGATTTCACACCGCGGCAGCTGGTTGGACTCGCCGTCCGGGCTCTACATCGGAGGCCCATCGGGTTCTCCTGCGTGGAGACCTTCTTGGAGCGGCGGGGAACTGATCTCGAGGAGGGTGAGGATAGGTACTCCTCGAACTTCTCCCGGTCAACTCGAACTCGACCTCTTCTTCCACGGGATAGGAATCGCGCGCACGCACGACCTCCTCGATCGAGGCGGTGGCTCCCATCGTGGTCGCCACTTGTTCAGGTAAAAGTCGGGATGATTGTCATTGATTTGAATTTGTTTACAGTTTTTGCCTACAACAAAATTCAAAAGAAATTGCCTTTATTTTAAGGCGCATAATGAAAATCAAAAAGATTGCGACTTCTTCCTAAACAAACACGAGGATCTCTTATGTCGAGGTCCCATTGCGTGGGTTCTTTGCTGTCTTGGGGGACTTTTGTGTCCGTGGACCACCGCGCAATTCGATCCGTAGACCCTGGAACTGATGTAAAGGGGCTCGCTTCAACGGCGAAACGGTTACCGGGGATCACACTCACGAAGGAGAGGATCGCTGGCGGGTGAGATCTACTAGGAGAAATCACAGCTATCCCCGAGATTAAGACGAAGCTTAATCTAGAGGGTATCGTAGTTCGACCGAATTCGGTTACCTTTGCTTATAGATCGGCGTCATTTGGACTTGAGCTCGCTGCGTTCTGAACCGCAGGCCGACATTACTCGTAGATCTCGCAAGAATTCTTCAGAAGTCCGAGCTCTTCCAAATCACCAAAAATCCAAGCCTCCGGAAGCCTTGAAATCCCCCCCAAATCCAAGACCTCCCCCACCTTCAAGACCCCCCCCTATTTATACAAAAAAGAGGGGGGGGATGTGTGCGCGGCCAAGTGGCTCTACCACTGGTCGAGCCACCTCTGCCAAGTTGCCGTGAGGCTGCCTACCATGGTGGCCGAGCCACCTCGGCCACTGCCGAGGCACCCTACCATTCGCCGAGGCACTGCCATGGTCGGTGCCTACTGCTTGGCCGAGGAGGCTCTGCCAAAGGCTCGAGCCTCCTGGCCACCTGGTCAGCACTCCGCCAGCCGTCGTGAGGTGGCTCTACCAGTGGCCGAGCCACCTTGGCCATTTGCCGAGGTGTCGCTGCCGCTTCTCCACGATTCTTTCATAATCGGGCCGACTTTTCGGTCTTCCGCTTTTTTGTTCGCTGATGTCGCCATTGGGTTTGAGTTCGTGTCCGATCAACTTTCGAGCTCGGGCGGCTCGTTTGCATCGATGGACTAAGTACGGTTGATTCCGTCTCATCGGCGTTTGAGTTTAATCAACTTCGACGCGTCGTTTCATTGGCTCGTGCGTCTTGCCGACTCACTTCATGTGCTCGTCGACTCGCTCACGCGTTTTGCGGCGTGATGCATTTTCGCGGCGTCGGTTTGTCGAATGGATCGTCGGTTGTCAACCCATCCAACGAAGTTCGCTCGCACTCGATAAGCAATTTTTATGCCTACAACGCTTAAACCTCAATCTTGTGATGCTTGCATTAGAATTTCAACTTAATTAGAAATATATATATATATATATATATATATATATATATATATATATATATATATATATATATATATATATATATATATATATATATATATATATGTTGTTTTAAAATATCCATCAAATATCTTTAGAATTCAAATATTTATTCCTAGAATAATCTTAAGAACCCATCAGAATTTGAATATAATTATTTGAAATATTAGATAAAGTAGGGAGAATTGAGATAATATTTTGGATAATTTGTATAAATAATTTTTATTTTTTTATTCTGAGAATATTTTTGTAATAAGAAAGTTTTCATTTTATAAATCTTTACATGTTATTTTATGGTGTCTTGTGTTCTATTAACATTTTAAAGAGCGACATGGGTGAACCAAAACCCCTCTTTATAAAAATCAAGAAGACATGATATCAATCTAATAAATAATAAAAAATCAACAAATTCATCAATAATATTTTAAAAGGACTAATTTTAGAAGAACTCTCTCAACAATGGTAGGTGTCTTAGAACTTCCCTCTCAACTATTTTAATTTGAGAAAATGCCCTAAAGTTTATGAAAATTATAGATAACCACACTCAATTTGAAAATTAGAAAATCCTCTCAACTATGGGGTGTCTCACAAAATCTCCCTAATCTTTCATACTTTTCTCACTATCCCCTCATTACGTCATTTTAAAATATAAAATAACTAAAATACCCTTTTTAAAAATAACTCATTCAATTGCAAAGAAACCCCCAACCAGTAAAAAAAAGAACTATTTTTATATTATAATACTTTTTCCCCGCTCTTTTTCCTCTCTTTCTCTTATCCTTAAAAAATAAGAATAATTTTTATGTTTACGGGGTATTTTGGTCTTTTCTTAGTTTTCTACTTGTCACGTGACATGCTCTAGCAATGTGAACTTTTCGGGGCGTAAAGTGAGAAGAGTTCATGAGGCAAATTTTCAAATTTAAGAGGAGCTATATACAATAAGCTCAAACTTGAGGGGGTTTCTCAAATTAAAATAGTTGAGGGGAGTTTTTTTTAGATAGACCCCATATTTGAGGGGGGTTAACTGAGGAAAGCTCAAGGGGTTATCTCAAATTTTTATAATTGATGGAAGTTATCTACTTAGAGTTTGAGTCGGCACCCAACATAAGTAACTAATCACACACACATGTGAGTGAGCAAGATTGAGATTCCCCTAAACTTAGGGGTGTCCGATTGAGCTTCGGCCCGGACCCAGCCCGGTGTCCGGCAGGTTATTAATTTTATATATATTGTATTTTTATATATAATTATAGTATGATATGGTCATTAATGTATACTTATATATATTTTTAAGTGTATATTATCATTAATGTATACTTATATATACTTACATATATATTTCTAATGTATACTATATATAATTATAGTATGATATGGTCATTAATGTATACTTATATATACTTACATATAATATATAGCTATATACTAATATGCAAGTATATACCAATACATACTTATATAAATATAATAAGGTTAATTTAATATTTTAACATTTTTGGTAAAACACGCGGTTGGCGGGACTCGAGCGGCACAGGCACCAGTCGGGTTCGGGCAAGGCATTTTGCCCAGCCCAGACCCGAAAATTTCGGCCGGGCCGAGCCGACCCGTTTGGACAGCCCTACCTAAACTAGACCAGACATTGTTAATTAATATTAAAACCGAAGCAATATAAGCCTAACTAGTTTTAGTTAATGTAGGATATATTAAATGGAGGAAACATGCTTCACCTAACAGTCCAAGGTCCCCCTATTTTGTTTGCTGTAATTGCCATCTACTCCCTCTAAATATACAACTAGTCAACATGCATGTCATAAGAACTTTGCATAGCACATGCTTCCAGTTCCAGCTCAACACCATGATGCTCGGAAGAAGCTTGTCCTCTCTAAAACTAAGGACGAAAAAAAGGACACGGGTTCACAAGCAATTTTAAATCAATATTAATAGTTAAAATATTAGTACATACATAAAATATTGATGCGCTGCAAACACAGAAATCATTGCGACCACAAGTGGTATGGGGGTTAGTTGGAATACTGAGTGAATTTATTCGACTCTTTTATACTCAAGGGCTGTATTTGTCAAAAAATAATTTTTTCTCTCTAAGGGTTTTTTTTTTAAAAAGTTGTGATAGCTATACTAAGTATCCTTAACGCTACTTCTACACTACAGAGAAAAAATATAGGAGCTATTCTCTTTAACTTTTTAAAATTTATGACTTATTAAGGAAGCTCACACTTTTCTCTCTTATAGTGTAGATGTAGTATAGAAAAAAGTTGTGTAGTTATTATTAAAAAATTAAAACTTTCATTTAGCATGTCTATTTTAAAAATAAATAAAACCAGTGGGTAGTATATTTAAAACAATGATAAAGGGGCCATCAATAATTAACTCATTTTAATATTAAAGTGGTAATTGTAACTAATATGTACATTTTCATTTATTTATTTATTTTTAGGATACAGAAATGAATCAAGAACCTTGAGAGGTTAACATTATTAGCATTGTATTTCCAAACCACCTACGCCACTCGTAGTGGATAATATGGAAACAACTTTTTTTTGCAGTACAAGCAAAACATTAACAAATATCTGGAATGGCCTCTCCATAGAATCTGCTAAAGGACTCGACATGTAAATGATTTTAGTACCACTTAAACTCGCAACTTTTAAAAAGACAGCTTTTGTAGGGTCAGGACAAACAGAATACCAATGTACAAAAGCTGTCTTAATAAATTCCTGTAGCAACTCCATGTGATTATATATGACAAAATTTGCTCGATTTTCAGACTCAATGTACAAAATTACATTGTATATGCAAAATATACTTTCATAGAATATTGATTATTGTATGGTATAAATATATATGGACATGCAATTTGATATTACAAAATCTATTATACAAGTATTTTGCCCATGCTTGCACGGGTGAGTTTTACATGTAGAATAAGTAATATGGAGTCATTAACGAAAATTAAACCCATATCATTAGCTTGGAATGGTAGAAGTCGATTTTTTTATATATATGATGTTTGGTCACTAGAGATTTCTTCTTTAGTCATATATATGTGCTTCTAAATTAAATTGAGCAGTTTTTTCTTGAGCTGCTAATTCTCTTTTCTATTTTTATATATACTCCATTTTTTTATAGATATGAGGATATAAATGGCTTAATCCCATGACTTACAGATATAAATTATTGAAAATTAGATAACTTGAATTGGAGCTTTTTATAAATAGTTTAAAAATTAAAAGAAATTTAAAATAAGGGTGTTGATGACTTTAATTTTCAAATTTTGAAATTGAGAGTTAGTTGCTTTAACCATCAACCTCTTCTTTATAATATTCCAATTTATTTATAATATTCTATGAAAAAAGAGAAAAAAAAGTCGGTTTACCGAATGAGAGCATGAATATTTTTTATTTCAAAGTTTTAAATTTAAATTTAGATAGTTTAACTATTAAATTCATCTTTGTAATATCTCTCGTTATCTAAAAAATGAAAAAAGAATATAAAACAATCGGCTCCATGTGATCACAACACTAAAAATATTTCTTCGATGTACGAACTACGGAGATTTTGCTAGTGTCAAGATCATCTTACGTTGACATTTTATTATAAAACTTTTGAGATTTGGTATGAACTAAAAGTATATTGAGTTAAACCTTGCAACATAAAGTATCAAGTAAAACGTCCACGATTAAGTGAGATATAAGGCATTCTTATATTGATTTAATTTAAAATTATCTCAGCTTAAACCTCAATCTTGTGATGCTTGTATTAAAATTTCAACTTAATTAGAAATATATATGTTGTTTTAAAATATCCATAAAATATCTTTAGAATTCAAATATTTATTCGAGGTAATCTTAAGAACCCATCAATTTTAATATAATTATTAGAAATATTAGATAAAGTAGGGAAAATTCGAGATAATATTTTGGATAATTTGTATAAATAATTTATTTATTTTTTATCGCTGAGAATATTTTTGTAATAAGAAAGTTTTAATTTTATAAATCTTTACATGTTGTTTTATGGTGTCTTGTGTTCTATTAACATTTTAAAGAGAGACATGAGTGATCCAAAACCCCTCTTTATAAAAATCAGTAAAGGCGTGATATCAACTTAATAAATAACAAAAAGACAAATTCATCAATAATATTTTAAAAGGACTAATTCATCAACTTTAAATATAATTTGACACATATATAATTTTGCATATATAATTTTAGGGTTAATTTTGGAAGAACTCTCTCAACAATGGTAGGTGTCTTAGAACTTCCCTCTCAACTATTTTAATTTGAGAAAATAGTTTGGGAAAATTATAGATAACCACACTCAATTTGAAAATTAGAGTAAACCCCCTCAACTATGGGGTGTCTCACAAAATCTCCCTAATCTTTCATACTTTTCTCACTACACCGCCCCCCATCGCCCCTCCCCCTCCTTACGTCATTTTAAAATATAAAATAACTAAAACACCCTTTTAAAAAAATAACTCATTCAATTGCAAAGAAACCCCCAACCGGTAAAAAAAGAACTATTTTTAATTTACAATACTTTTCCCTTGATCTTTTTCCTCTCTTTCTCTTATCCTTAAAAGATCATAACAATATTTATGTTTGCGGGGTATTTTGGTCTTTCTTAGTTACCTACTTGTCACATGACATGCTAGACCTAGCAATGTGAACTTTTCAGGGCGTAAAGTGAGAAGAGTTCATGATGATTTCTCAAATTTTCAAACTTAAGAGGAGCTATCTACAATAAGCTCAAACTTGAGGGGGTTTCTCAAATTAAAGTAGTTGAGGGGAGTTTTTTGAGATAGACCTCACACTTGAGGGGGGTTAACTAAGGAAAGCTCAAGCGGTTATATCAAGTTTTTATAATTGATGGGGGTTATCTAAGATATGCTCAAATTTGAGGGGGGGTTTTCTCAAATTAAAATAGTTGAGGGTTGTAAAATTAATCCATGCTTTTATGTAGAGGCTCTTCACATGAGTTTTTTCTTTAATTTCTATATTTAAATATATAATTATGAGATTTTTTAATTATGGATAGTTATAATCTGATAAGGATTGCAAAATATTTGACTATGAGAATTTTTTAATTATGAATAGTTTTAATTTGATGACAATTCTTAAGTGAATATAAGATTAGACATCCACGTGTCATCTTCTGATAGGATAAAGAGATATGTGGATACTTATGATATGACACGTGTTAATTTTTTGTGCCTTTATAATATGACACATGTCAATTTTACGTGCCTTTATATATAAAGGAGGGATACGTTGGATAATTTGGAATAACTAATTAAAATCTACATCCTTATTTTACACAAAGCAATATGAATATTTCCTATCCAAATTTGTCATATACCAATAATATATAAGTCCTATATCAACTACTTTTCATATAAAAGCAAAACCTCAAAAAATCTTGTAGCATTCTGATGAAATGCTACTGATATCAAAAATAAATTTCTCGAGCACTCTTAGGTAATTTCAAAAAATGAATATTTGTAGCTTGACTCTGATAAATTCAAATTTATATTCTCCGTGCTTTGCAGCTACATCTAGTATATGTTATGACAAATACTAAATATACAATCTATATATCTATACTACTTATAAAGACGATTGGAGTGTCAAAACTTTTGATTGCCACTTTTACCCTTTCAAATCTTGATAATTCTCAATTATGCCATTATTATAACTGATTAATCTAATATATATATATATATATATATATATATATATATATATATATATATATATATATATATATATATATATATATATATATATATATATATATATATATATATATATATATATATAATTTTGACCACTAACATAAGTCTCAAATAAACTAATATAATTAATTAGTGCTTAACTCTATCAACAGTTACCAACAAAAGGACTCTATTTAATTATTATTGTTTTCCAATGATTTTACCTCTTCCTAACTTTGACAAAGAAAGAACGGCCCAAATCTTGTCGCTAACATAATAATATCCACCTTCAAATTCATTCTATTTCCCACGACACCCTTTTCAATTAAATATTATTAATTACTTTGTTACTTGCTTTTACATCTTTCTTCTTCTTGATCCTTTCTCCGTCCAAATTTTAACATCCCAACTTTTCAATTTCCCTTCTTCCTATAGTTACAACCGTTCTAATTCACCATGTTTCTACTTTCAAGGATACATTAAAACTCCAGATATAACTATTTCCATCTCCTATTATAACCTTGCAAAAAGAAGTTCAAGCCACCGGTGATACAACAAATTGGAAGAGCCAATTGTTGAAAAAGCACTAACCCACCACCGAGGAGCTCGATGTCGCGCTTTTCGACTATATCTCTCAATTAGGTGATTACGTTTCTTTTTGGACAATTTTGGGTTATGTTTTGAATTTTTACGGTTTTAAATTTATTATTTTATTTCGAAGAATCATTGAAATTTTGGCCTTAATTACTATTAAACACTATTGCTTTGTTAATTTGGTAAGTTTCTATGTTCTTATTTGGATTAATATTATATCTCTAGAGTTTGATACATTTTACTTTTCTTTATTTCATTGTTGCATGCAGTTAATAATTACCTCACCTATGTGATTTAGAGGTTTTTTCAGATTTATTTTTGGGACTGATAAAAGATGATGTGATCGTTCATCAATACAAAGTCTCTTCGTAAGAATCTCTAACTTTTTTTTATCATTTAATGTACGTAGCTATTGAATGGGATCACTGGGGTTGTCTTTCCATGCACACATAGCCAAATTATGTGAGATGTGGCAATAATTGAAATGTTTTCCTGTGGAGTGAAATTTACAAAATTTTAAATTTCTTTTCATGGAGTAAAATGCAATATTCAATGGTTTATGATTTTAATTATGAAATTATATTGTTTGATATGCAATCTTCAGTGTCATTAATGTTTTACTCCAATGCTTAAACTGAAGCTTCTATTGTTTTATTATATGTCCTATGATGACTCTTCTATATGCTTACGACTTACAAATGATACACGGAGAACGTGTATTATTGAGTTATGATTTTTTCCCTCTTCAACCAATTTCTAATGTTACTTCTAATGAATTAATGACACTAAATGCTTATATTGAATGCTATACGGAGAACAAAACCTTTCATTTTGCATATAATTGACTGATCGATTAATTTGGGTTATAGATTGTTGTTTCTCCTCACATTTCTTTTATATTGGAAGACATATTTTAAGTCATTTGTTTCAGGATGTTAATTATGTTATTCATTATTTCTGAGAGGATTGAGGATACCTCCATTTCATGACACATGAAGTTCCACTTTTCAATGCCCTTATCCTATAATGACATTGTATATCTTGCATTCCTAAAGATGCCTATGTATAGTATATTTGGTACTCTAAAACTAAAGTACAATTACAAAACTTTATTTTGGCATTACAATACCATAGTTCTTTAAGAATTTTTGCTCAATCATCAATCCACCGCTTCTGATTATTTCTCCTCTATCTATTCTCTCTAATTTCTAATTTCAGCATTAATTTTAGTCTTCTCTCTGTCAGTCACGATTTCTTCTCTCAGATTTCATCAATAATTAGCGTTTAGTTCAACTATTTGGATTACTATGAAACACTCATTTCAAATGTATTGACGCGTTCAAATTCCTTCAACTATTCATAAATCCATCTTAGTTCTTCCAAATAGGTCTGACCTCTCCAGTGAATGACATTCTACTCTCTCCAAACTGGTGACATTACTTGAAGCTTGGAAGGTCTGACTGAAAGGAGGAGTAGAGGTTATTTTCTCTTAATGCTTTTTTCTTGATTGTTTCTTCTTATTTTTTTAGTCATGGCCTTAAGATAATGTCACTTAATCGTTGTATTTAAGGTTGGTTTAGATAGTATGTGTTTTCCCATATTCAAATACATGAAGCATATGACTTAGGACCTTTGATGGTAAACTCCACTTTTGGGGATTACTTCTTGATAATTCTTTTTTTTTTTTTTGAAAATATGGTTCAATCTTATTAACATATATCGGTTCTTTATTCTTGATTACAGATTGAATTTATGTAGTCTTTGCTTCTTTGACATGTCAAAATAGGATAGTTCATCTACTGATTCTGCAATAGTTTCAGTAGAGCAGTGAAGTCTTATATATGTCATTGAAGCTGAACTTGATCATGACAACTTACCCCTTTATTATATAAAGAAAATTTCATGTGTAATTGAAGGTTAGCACCTAATCTCCAAATTCCCCTTAGTTTTATAAGCAAGGTTTTGAATATCGGTTATCGGGGATTTATCGGGCGGTCAAAATCCTTATCGGATAGCGGAAATCGGGGATATATCGGGGATAAGTAGTATTTATCGGAGTGATATATCGGATGATGTATATATATAATATAATATCCTAAAATGTAATCTAACCATACTTAATGAAATATAAACATGCCAAAATGTAAATAATCATGTTTAGAATCACTAACCAATTGCTTCAACACTGCCCATTACTCAAATTTTAAACCCAAAGTAGCAGCCCGATAAACCCGATATCTAGAGCCGATATTATCGGCCGATAAGTACCTTTATCGCCGATAAATCGCCGATAAACCCCAAAAAACGATAACCGATTAAAAATCCTACTTATCCTAGCGGGAAGCTCCCAAATCCGATAACTCGGCGATAATATCGGATTATCGAGTGATATTTAAACAGTGTTTATAAGCTAATTTTCTTACTATGTTTGACTAATGCTTGTTTGTTTTAAATTTTTTCACCAGATAATGGTAACCAAACCTCTTCAGAAGATTGTAAGATCCCAATAAATCTTGCAAACACTATAACATCAAAGTTGAGCTCTAAAATCCATTTGCAGAAGCTTTGTAATATTAACTTCTTTTTTATTATACTTTCGTGAAAGTAAATAAATTGTAAAAGTCAACAGTATGACAATATTATGAGAGAAACAGCACACACGTAAAAAACTTAAGCCCCTTGAAACAATCCCCCTGGAAACACCTTAAGTTCTCTCATCTCCCCTTCCCCCTCGATACCAAAATCTACCAAGTTTAGGGGGTTCTCTGTTCTTGTACTGATCATATTCTAGAAAGTTATAAACAATAGTTTTTAGAAGTTTTGTGGTCTCTACAAAATGTGTAGGCTTTGATCACTAGAGTAAAACTATTTTGGATGAAATAAATTTCCTACATCCTTTTAAACCTTTTATATAAGTTCACACTTTCACCTTAATGCCCACTCATACATTAGTTCTTTCTACTTGAAATATTTATATCCTAAATATATCTAATGCAAATAAATAAGAAATCATTTTTTATCTTCTGTATTATTGATGCAAATGAATTTCTTTTTATGCTTTCTGTATCTAAATTCTTATTTAATCAATTTTAGGACATAAAATGATTATTTCTACGTGAATAACTATAACATGCATCACGTGCAACGCACGTATGACATACTAGTGTAATATTAAAAATTAAAAAAAATGTTATCAAGCCTTATTACTTTGATCATCAATGAATCACAGTAACAGTTAAAACTATAATTTATAGTGCCACCAGTCACTTATCAAAGACAAATGGACCAAACATTTTCAAATCAAACATAAAAACTATTACATAATTACACACAAGTCAACTCTAATGGAACAACATAATCTTCTTGTCCCCACTTAAAAATTAGGGTTAATTTTTCAGCCCCCAAACTTTGGATGGTGTTGCACATAACCTTCCTAAAGTTTATTTATTTTACATAATACCCTAAACTTTGGGGGTGTCTCACAAAACCTCCCTGAATCTTCTCACGGGTAATTTGCAAATAACTAAAATAATTTTAAGCGTGAAAAATCTCAATCTTTGTCACTTGAACATGCCCCCTCACCTAATATTTGGATTTCTTTTTCCTCCCAAATAAATTTTAGTCATTTGCAAATTACATGGAAGTGGGTCCAATGAGAAAAGTTTAAACTTCAGGGGGTTATGCATAAAAAGCCCCAAAGTTTGGGGGTTGTGTAATTAAACTTAAAAATTACAAACAACAATCTTACCACAAATAGCTCTGTGTACTTATCTCAAATCGCATCTGAACCCGAAACCGAATGCTCCGATCTTTACCCGACCCGCCGATGCACGACCCGATAAGATCCGACCCGCTGGCTAACCCTCGGAATCTCGATCGCAGAATCCGCCACCGAGCACGAGGTCTTGCACGACCCAAAACCGAACCGATCGCCGGCGGACCACCGCCGCGTTTTGATCGCCGGCGGCCTGTTCAAGATCCAAAGATGGGACGCCTCCGGCGGCGGATCTTTGGCGCATTCCACGAGCGCGACGGCGAAAGGATCGGCGGCGGCGGTGGCGGCAATATTGCGAGTGCATGAATCGGAGCGGAGCGGGGGAGGGAGGGGGAGGTTAGGGTTAGGGTTTGGGTGAGGTCTTAGGGTTTTAGGCACTGTTTTGGGGATCCCAGGGGTTTGTTCCCAGCTGAAGGGGATCGAGGAGGAGGAGGAGCGGGATGGGGATAGGGTGTAGTTTTGGCGGGAAGGGGAGGGAGTGGAGAATAAGGAGGAGGAGGAGGAGGAGGTGGAGGAGTTGGATCGGGTGCTCCGCAGTCGAGGAGTCGGCGGAGGAGCAGACTCAGGAGGAGAGGCCGTTGATTTCATTTGGACTAATTTTTTTGCCGTTTTTTTGTTGGTGGGATTGTTATGATTGGGGTTTTATAAGAGAGAACGTGAAGTAGGAGACGGACAAAGGCAGTAGGATGTACCGCCGGAAAGGATTTAGGAAAACGTGTTCCACCCAGTTTGTGTTCTTTAAGGGTTAGTTTGGCAAATTGCACAAAACTGGTTTTTATTTGGACCAACCCCCCGGTCCAAATGAAAACTAGTTTAGTGTTACTATTTGGGCTTAAAAATGGGGCCAGGTCTAGCCCAAAAATTTGACAAACAAGAAACAATATAAAATTAGGCCAGGTTCAGTCCTGGCCCAAGTTTACAAAATAGCCAAACACACCCTTAAGTCCTAAAATTATTGGCATCGGAACGCTCTGAACCTAACCTGACTTAAGTAGCGATAATTTGCTTTCTAAATCGCTTAAATTTCATGGCAAATAGATTTGAATCTAAGTTGCTTTGGTACCATTTTAAAGTGTCTACTACTACATCAGAATTATAAAGCCATGATGAGAGTTGAGGACTATAATTTCTTCTCTAATAACAGTGCAAATGGATCTGGACTTCTTGAATTTGAGTTCTCTTTTTTATTTATTTATAGGAATCTGAATGATCCTATTATATTGCTTCAAAACATAGCATCTGAGAAAATCTGGTTACAAATATGGTCTGGATCATCCCAGCATCAAAAAAGGAGGTACATTTGTATCTGTAGGTATATTGAGCTAACATGTGCGCACAAACATTTCCCGAACGACGAACATCACTAATAAAGGAGAAATTAAAACCTTTGAAAAGGGACTAGCAATCACCGAACGAGCTCGAGATCAGATGATGCGGGTGACCAATGGCCCTGTGAAGCCTGAGAACAAGGTCGAGGCAATTAGTTGCTATAATTATATCCCTCCAGCCCTTCAAGAGTGCAGTGCGCAAACCCACAATGAACGCCATGAGTTCAGACTGAAGGGGGGATGATGAGGACCAAAAGCTCAATATGACAGGAAGTGATGGCCCAAGTACTGTCTAGCAATGATCCATATGGCGGAGCAGTCCAATTTAGATGCAGCATCCACATTGATCTTCATGATGTTGTGTGTGTGTGTTTTTTTTGGGGGGGAGGTTAAGAGTGGTAAGAGGGGTGGTTCTTAAAAATAGTGTCGCGTCTAGCTTTCCATAGGAACCAAGAGATGATAGCGGCAAAGCCCACTGCAGGGAGATTGTGGATGGAAATGTTGAAAGGAGGTTTCATCCATTGATCAAACCAAGGAGCTAGCAATGAGGCGGAGGAGACTGCGCAATCGACAAAGGACCAGAGTGTCCAAACATAGCCGCAAGATATGATAAGGTGATACAAAGTTTTATTTTCCAAGCCGCAAAGAGGGCAAAGGGGAGTCGAAGACATCCCGAACTTGAACGACAGCTCTCTTTGAAGGGAGACCTAAGTTTAAGGTCATCCAAGTGAATAATTTGACTCTCGGATGAATGCATTTGGTTTTGAGGATTCGCATGGCAATCCTGGAGATGGTGTGGGAGGAGAATCGTGTGGATGGAGGTCTGGCCAGAGTTGAATACCGCTGCTTACTCTTTGGCGAAGCATTTTAGCTACTAATCATTTAATACATGATTGCAGTATTGTTAACCATGAGTGTTGCTACACAAGTTATAAATCCAGATACAAATTAGTAATTAGCTTATACCTGAATTGTAATTCAGGTTTTGCTCATGTCAAAATTGAAGCAATTTGATTAACTCATGCGTAGTTTTTACTTCGGTATCAAACCTTCAAAAAAAGTTAATTGACCAAAGTTTAGTGGTCTGCGCACTCAAGGAATTTAGGTGTCGGTGGAAGGATGTATGTAAGCTCGTGTTACACAAAATATATAAGATCAATTATGACTAACACCCGCGAAAGCTTTGCAGTAGTAAAGCAGGGAGCTGGATTATAAATTCCGAATCAACATCTGACTATGATCTTGTATTCATACTGATTGATCAGCGGCGGGTCCAGAAAAATTTTCTTGGGAGCACAGACATCAAGTATCTATTTACACAAAGATAAATGTATAATATTATTGAAAAAAATTCTTGACAAATAGGCTATCTTGTCTTGGACAAACACTAAGGCTAAAATCTGACACGCGTCATTATTTCTTTTTCTTCTTAGATCTGCTTTAAACTTATTATGAGCCAAAATTAAACTTGGATTACTTTGACATCATGGAAAACTTTTCTTTCACCGAAACAACCTCCAAAATTGTGATGATATCTATTTAGAGTTATGGTTCTATATTCTAACGCCAAGTACTAGACATTTACTACAACCATTTTCGAAGAAATTTCCTCATATTTATGTTGCTTCGAGAATCTTTTGATATTTATTTTTCTTGCCTGCCACATGAGGTATATTTGTCCGAAAACCTAAGAAGGTTCTTTCTTTTCACTTGACAAGAAAGCAAACCTTAGAGCACTTCAACCAAATAATAATACATGTCTTTTGTCTGTACTTCCTTGCACTGGAGAATTATAAAAGTTTAGGCCCCCAGATATAATTTTGTGTAATTGGTTCAGAAGATTCCGTTATGTGCTTCAAGGGTATTGCAGCATTTAGGTATAATATTTGGTCAAATAAATATACATACATGTTTAGATATGAGATTTGAATTATATCTTCATGATTTTCCTCCCACCTTAAAAGACTGTCACTAAAATTTACTATAATTAATTTGTTGGTTTTGAATCCAAAAATCTTTATAATCCAATTCCTCACTTGGTAAGTGTGTGCTTGGATAGAAGTTGTTGGAGCTTTATGTCATTTAAATTGCACTAAATTTCGACGTTGTGCATATTTAATTGGGTGTTACTACAGCTCCAACTCCAAAGAGCTGTTATAAAACGTGAACTACTTTTAAATATAGGAGTTGCTGTTAGGGGCTTTGAGAGAAAAAGCTAGGGTTTTTTGGCGGCGGCTAGAGAGAGTTAAAGAGAGAGCTTGGAGAGATTTTACAAGAGAGAGGTCAATTTGTTTTGGGTAAAAATCAAAGCTTTATCTTTGGGACGAGTTTGTGGATTGTATAAGTCGTCGGTGTTCTTCTTCATATTCGAATCTCCCCTCACCCCTCCCGTCGACGTAGGCAAGTTTGCCGAACCACGTAAATCTCGTGTCTTTGCTATTTGCTGTGTATTAGCTATTGTTTGTAGGTTCCCTTGATTCAGTCCTAGTACTGTTGAGAGGAAGAGTAGATATCTCACTTTGTTGAGATATTTACTTTCTATTCTTATTTTCTTCGTGAAACGGGAATATAATCAGGGCCTTCTCTTAGGTGATAACGTTTTCGCGGCGTGTGGGAGTGACTCTGCGCCCAACAATTGGTATCAGAGCTGTTATTCAGATTGAAAGTGGTGTAGCTTCTGATTTGAGGTGGTGCTCGGTAATTTCTGAGAGAAGCGGATTTATTAATACAAACGGAGAATGGCGTCTACCAGTAAATCGGTCAAAGTAAAAAAATTCGAGATTGAAAAGTTCAATGGGAAGAATGATTTTTTCTATTGGAGGATGCAGATGAAAAACACATTGATTTCGCAAAAATTGCACAAGGCTTTGGCTGGAAAAGAGAAGAAGCATAAAGATATGTTTGATGAGGATTGGGAGGAGCTGGATCTGGAAGCACGTGCGTCGATTATCCTATGCCTTGAAAGGAATGTAGTTTTCTTGGTAGATGGAGAAGAAACGGCCTGGGCGTGTGGAAGAAGTTAGAAAGTACCTTCATGACGAAGAGTCTAACGAACCGGATCTATTTAAAGTCCAAGTTGTATACTTGCAAGATGGAGGAGGGCTCATCAATCCGGGAATACATCAACAAGTTTGATAGAATCATATCAGATTTAAAAGACATAGATGTGAAAATTGAAGATGAGGATCAGGCGCTTCTACTATTTCTGTCTCTGCCGAAGTCTTATGAGAACCTGGTGCAAACACTGATGCTTGTAGGAGACGATCTGACGATGGATGAGACTAGAACGGCGCTTCTAGCGGATAATCTTCGAAAGATTGTAACCAGTGACATGACTCCTGGTGGTAACAAAGAACAAGCGCAGGGATTGTTTGCTAGAGGAAGGAGCAATGAGCGAGGAAAAGACAAGGGAGGAAAGTCTAGATCTAAATCGAGAACCCTTGCGGGAAAATCATGTTTTAAATGCGGTGAAGTTGGGCATTTCAAGGTCGACTGTCCAAATAAGAGAGTAGGTGGAAAGAAGAACAACAACAAGACTGAGAGAAGAGAGGGCAAGGAAGAGGCGAGCTACGTTTCAGAGGAAGGGAGCGATAAGGAGTGCTATGTCGTCACGGGTGGCGAGGATATCTTCGGAAAGTGGATACTTGATTCTGATTGCTCTTACCACATGTGTCCAAATAGAAAGTGATTTACTACCTACAGAGACTTTGATGGTGGAACCGTATTGATGGGAAACAACCATGCTTGTAAAACGGTGGGGCTAGGTAATATCAAAATCAAGATGCATGATGGAGTGGTCCGAACCTTGACGGATGTGAGGCATGTTCCCGACTTGCGAATGAATCTTATCTCAGTTGGTGCATTGGACTCCGGCGGTTGCAGAATTGTTACGGAGAACGGAGTGAAGAAGGTTGTTCGGGGTTCCCTTGTAGTGATGAAGGGTGTTCGTCACGGTAATTTATATACTCTCTCAGGTACGACGGTGACGGAAAATGCAGCGGTTGGAACTGAAGGAAGTGGTGGAGACCCATGTGAGCACACCCGGTTATGACATAGGCGGCTTGGGCACATGTCAGAGAAGGGTCTAGTTTTGCTCGGTAAAGAGGGTCTGCTGAAGAATCTGAAGAAATCTTACATGGATTTTTGCGAGGATTGTGTGTATGAAAAGGCACACAGGGTCCAGTTTTTGAGAAGCAAATCTAAGAGCAGGGGGATACTAGATTATGTGCACACAGATGTTTGGGGTCCGGCTCAGACAACTTCTAAGGGTGGTTCCAGATATTTTGTCTCGTTCATAGATGACTATTCGAGGTATGCTTAGATTTACTTTCTGAAGCATAAGATTGAGGTGTTCGAGACATTCAAAAAGTGGAGAGCAATGGTTGAGAACAGGACGGGAAAGAAATTGAAGACGAGATCGATAGCGGTGCAGTATCTGAGATAGTGCTTTCAAGAAGTTCTGTGATCAGGAGGGAATTATTCGATACTGGACAGTCAGGTCAACACCATAACAGAATGGGGTCGCAAAGAGACTGAACTGAACATTACGGGAGAAAGTAATGAGTATGCGATCATACGCTGAATTGGGCAACGAATGGTGGGCAGAAGCGGTGGCTACAGCTTGTTACATTGTGAACCGTTCACCACATTCGATATTGGATGGTGATACACCCTATAGGGTGTGGTCAGGGAAGCATGCAGCTTATGATAGGCTCAAAATTTTTGGATGTACCGCCTACTATCACGTCAACGAGGGAAAGCTTGACGCGAGGGCCAAGAAGGCAATATTCTTGAGATATGCGAAGGGCGTAAAAGGCTATCGTCTTTGGTGTACGGAAGATTCGAAGTTCGTGATCAGCAGGAATGTTTCCTTTAATGAGAAATCCATGATTGCTAGGGCGCCCAAGGATGATTGTGTTAGGACTGATGAGACTTCTAAGTCGCAGGTTATTGAAATAGAACCTAAAGACCAACCAGGTTCTAGTCGTGTTCAAGTGGGAAATGAGGTAGATGATGAGCTTGAGCAGGAGGAGGTTCAGCAGGAGAATACACAGGCACTACAACAAAAGCAGCTCGAGGATAGTTTGGCTTCCACTAGGCCAAGGCGAGCATATAAGCAGGTACAGAAGCTGGGGGCTGATCAACCCCTGAAACACTATGGGAGGGTTAATTTGGTTGAATACGCACTCTCGGTGGAGGAGAACGAGCCGGTCTCCTTCAAGGAAGCTATTCGGGACAATGATAGTGAGAGTTGGTTGGCTGCGATGGAGGAAGAGATGGAATCTCTTCGGAAGAATCAAACATTGGAGGTGGTCCCATTGCCCGTAGGAAGAAAAGCTATTGGTTGTAAGTGGGTGTATAAAAGAAAGGAAGATCTTTCAGAGCTTGGTGGTACAAGGTACAAGGCGAGGCTAGTGGCTAAGGGTTTTGTACAGAAAGAGGGTGTGGATTACAATGAGATCTTTTTTCGATGGTGAAACACACTTCTATTTGGGTGCTATTGAGTATTGTTGCTCATAGTGATCTTGAACTGGAACAACTCGATGTTAAAACGGCATTCTTGCACGGAGACTTGGATGAAGAGATCTACATGCATCAACCTAAGGGCTATAAGGTTGAGGACAGAGAGCATCATGTGTGTCGTTTGAAGAAGTCATTGTATGGATTGAAACAATCTCCCCGACAGTGGTACAAGTGATTTGACTCATTCATGCTGAACCATGGATTTTCCCAAAGCGACTATGATTATTGCGTTTATATTCGAAAGCTTCGTGGAGGTAATTATATCTATCTTCTTTTATATGTGGATGACATGCTTATTGCTTCTAAGAGCAGGGTGGAGATAGATAGGCTGAAATCTCAACTTGGTGAAGAGTTCGAGATGAAGGATATGGGCGCTGCTAGGAAAATACTGGGTATGGAGATTAGAAGAGAGCGGGCGAACCGGCGATTGTTCTTGAGTCAGAAGGGCTACATAGAGCGGGTGATCGCGAGGTTCGGGATGCAAAGTGCTTAGTCGGTGGTGACTCCATTGGCTCCACACTTTAGGCTTTCTGGTAAACAATCTCCCACAACAGCGAAAGAGAAGACGCACATGGAGCGTGTTTTCTATGCTAGTGCAGTTGGCAGCTTAATGTACGCAATGGTGTGTACACACCCAGATATTTCACACGCGGTCGGTGTGGTCAGTAGATTCATGGTGAATCCGGGAAAGGCGCACTGGGAAGCAGTGAAGTGGGTCCTGAGGTACTTAAAGGGTACCGTTGATACGGGTCTGTGTTTTGGTAAAGAAACATGTCAGATTGATGGGTTTGTGGACTCTGATTATGCGGGCGATCTAGATCGATGACGATCGACTACTGGTTATGTATTCAGGATACATGGGGCTCCGGTTAGTTGGCGATCGATGTTACAGGCTACAGTGACACTTTCTACTATAGAGGCTGAGTACATGACCATGACAGAGGGAGTGAAGGAAGCATTGTGGCTGTTGGGTCTTCTAGATGATTTAGGAATTTAGTAGGAGAACGTGAACTTGTGGTGCGACAGTCAGAGTGCAATTCACTTGGTGAAGAATCAAGTTTATCATGCTCATACCAAGCATATCGATGACAGGTTTCATTTCGTGCGAGATGTCATACAGGAAGGCGATGTTTCTCTCATGAAGGTGCACACGAATGAGAATCCCGCAGACATGTTAATCAAGGTGGTCACAGGTAGCAAATTTAAGTATTGCTTGGACTTGCTTCATATCAGCCCGTGTTGATCTGCCCAAGAGGGCATAGCCCTTCAGGGCGGTGATGGGGTGAGGTGGAGATTATATGGAGAATTACAGAATTACGATTAGCTTGATCCCGGTTAGAGGGTACGTAGGCAACCATGGTATAATGGTGCAGCTGGATTGGCCTGATTTGGCTGATGGAGATCTCTCTAGTAATGTTCGCGGTATTCTTCTGGTGTTCATCTAAAATTTGAGGTTTATCAAATGATGTACGAGGTAGAGAATTGTGAACATGAGTGGGCATGTGGGTGCCCACGTGGGTGCGTGCGCCAAAAACCACAGGGACGCGGTTTCATTCCTGCGCAACAGAGAAACGAAAAAAATTAAAAAAAATAAAAAAAGGAAAGGTTTATTCTTTTCCCTATAAATAGGGAATTAAACCTAGGGTTTTTTGTGATGGAGTTTTGTGGGGGGAAAAAGCTAGGGTTTTTTGGCGGCGGCTAGAGAGAGCTTGGAGAGATTTTACAAGAGAGGTCAATTTCTTTTGGGTAAAAATTAAAGCTTTATCTTTGGGACGAGTTTGTGGATTGTACAAGCCGTCGGTGTTCTTCTTCATAGTCGAATCTCCCCTCACCCCTCCCGTGGACGTAGGCAATTTTGCCGAACCAGGTAAATCTCGTGTCTTTGCTGTTTGCTGTGTATTGGCTATTGTTTGTAGGTTTCCTTGATTGATCCTAAATCTTGTTGAGAGGAAGAGTAGATATCTCACTTTGTTGAGATATTTGCTTTCTATTCTTGTTTCCTTCGTGAAACGGGAATATAATTAGGGCTTCTCTCAGGTGATAACGCTTCCGCGGCGTGTGGGCGTGACTCTGCGCCCAAGAGGGGCTGTTTGGTTGCAAGTTTTTCTTTGGAAAGTAAGGAGAAGTTGTCAGAGCGTGCGGCCTTTATGCAGCTTTCCAAGTTTTACAACGATTGGGTACAACACTACAAAGATGAAAACAAACTTATGTGGCAGCTTAAAATCTGATGTGGCACATATGATAGAAATCGCTACAAAATTGAGCGAATTGGGCTGAAAGCTGCAAGATGTCAGTGAAGAGTGATTAAAAAAATAAAAATGAAAACTCAACCACCCACCTTAAGGTTACCGTCCTTTTTCATTTTCCCCCCTCCGCTGTCTCATTTTTCTCTCACCTGATGTATAGTCCATGGCATTTTATATTTATGTGGTAGATATTTGAATGAGACCAATAATTTGTAGAATTCATAACTATATATAATTTCTTTGCTAATTAAATGAAAATAATGGAGTGTTGAAGAAATGTATGCTCACAGGTTCCTCAACAAGAAACTGTAATTAAATTTCAGAAAACACCCTTAAGATTAGGCTAAATATCATAAAACCACCCTTAACTTTGGATGATTACCAGAAAACCCCCTTAACTTTGAAAGTATTAGACCCCCCCCCCCAACACCCCTCACCCCAAGTTTAGGGGTTACCTTAACATTGAAATTTTATTAGAAAACCCCCCTAATTTAGGGGGGTTTTCTGATAAAATCTAAAAGTTAAAGGGGACTTTGTGATAATCCCGATAAGGGGGTTTTCTGATATTTTGAAAGTTAAGGGGGGTTTTTCGATAATTGTCCAAAGTTGGGGGGGGGGGGGAGGGAGTGGTTCTGATATTTAGCCCTTAATATTGGGTGTTTCTTAAATAACCCACCTTAACTTTCAAAATGACAGAAATCCCCTGAAGTTTTGTGATTCTTAGAAAACTTCATTCAACTTTCCATGCTTATCGAAACCTCTAAAAGTGTGAACATAATTTTTACTGATACAAATATCCTTCTGCATAATTTTACCATCCATATGAAAATTACAATTAACTCTATTATGGGGGGGTTTCGAAAAAATGTTGACAATTGAGGGTGATTTTTGGAAAAATATTGAAAGTTGAAGGGGTTTTTTGGAGAAGCTCAAAACTTAAGGTGAGTTTTGGTTATTTTTTAAGTTAAGGGGGTTTATTAATGAATGCACAAACTGAAGATATTTTCTTTTGTGTTCTACGGAGGTAATCTTACCGTTGGTAAAATTAACCTTTTGAATGGGGTCCACATAACTATCACTTTACAAGATCACAAGATGCCTCCAAACAATGTAATAGTACCATTGTAGGATTCATAGTGAAAACCAACCAAACAATGTAAATACTCAAATGAAAAATGATGAGGTGAACAACCACTTTCCATTTGGTGTCATAAATACCCAACACTCTTCTAAACATCCAAACAGCCCCTTACATTCAGATCAAAGGAGTGCTCCAATGACATGAGTTGAAACTACAAGATGTTTTAAAATAGACTTGCTATTCCAATCACGTGTATTGCGTCTACAAAATCATGCTGCCACTTTCTGCTCTATTAGAACACTTTTCAATCTGGATGCAATAGCAACTCATTTTTTTTTTAAATATATTTGTTTTTTTTTTAGTAATTTTTTGGAGCGCATCAGCGCGATAACGTCCAACCAAACATGTATATTAAAATTTAACAATGCTATTTGGCTACCACATCTATCATCTACCAAGAGATAGGAGGGCATGTGGGCCCCACAGTTTTATGGGGCCCACCGGCCCCCCTATCTCTTGGTAGATGGTAGATGTGGTAGCCAAATGGCTTGTTTGATTAAAATTAGTGGTAAAGTGAGTGTAGAGACTTGGGTTTGGATATTATTGACTCAAAGGTTCTAATTAGATAGAACCGCGCTCCAACTACTCCAACATTTGACACACACGCTACTTGTGCTTCTCCATAAACAGTTAATCAGACATTAAAAAAGATTTATTGTAACTAAAATTGCAAAGACAACTCTATCTGAATCTCACACGCATTTCTGATCAAAAGAAGTAATTCACTCTGTTTCCATATCTGCAAAATCTTTAAACTAAGAACACAAGCAATATGATAACATTTAAATTCAAACAGGGGAAAAGGACAGATTAAATTTAGTTTTTGGGAAGAGGACTGCATGACATTGGTTATTCAAGCACTAAAGTGATTTAACACTCTTCATTCGTTATGAAAATGGTAGCTTAATCAATTTGCTATCGGAGGCCACTATCTCAAAGATTTCTATAAAACATTTTAAGGTGTGATGCGCATCACTGTAGTATTGAAATGGTCAGGCAGATGAAAATAAAATTCTAGAACATAAAAGTAATATAAGCGTATCCACACCTAAAAATGAAGTGAAAATCAAGGTTTTTTTTTGTTATTATTATAGAAATCACATTTTAAAACAGGGTTATTCTATAGAAACCACATTTGATTTTCAATTTATATATAAACCACCTTCAAAGGGTTTTCGTTCCAATCAACCACTTGAGCCGCTTTTCAATTAATTTATTCGGTAATTTATCCCACCTAGCCTCTATTAAGGATCATCCCTCTAATATACTTTGCATTTGACAACTAAATATTACAGCAAAAGCAAAAAAATTTAACTTAAAATTAAGTCTAGTTGGTTGATTAGAATTTATGTATAATTTGACAATCAAAGATGGTTTTAGAATGATTCTATTTTAAATGTGGTTTCTATCGTGAAAATTTAAAAATAAAAATAAAAACTATGCCCACGTTCCAACGTTGTTTTAATCTAGGGAGCATTAATATCTATACTTCCTACGAATAGAAACATTACAATCATTATCAAGTGACAATAAAAAATGTATGGTAATCCTTCATTGATAGAGAGGCAAAGATATGAATCTTGATGCCATTTTATGTCAAGGAATCAACAAACAGTAGAATCATATTAACATGACTTTTTGATTGTACATCATGGTATAAAGTACAATTTGTGTATTAATATATAATAACTTCTCTCGTCACTTTCAAAATTTCTTGGCTAAAATGATAGCTCTGAAACATGATCCGAGAAGCCATTTTCCTGCAATATATTTTGATTTCAATTTATTTAATATCATAAATAAGTACAATAAAATAAAATTTATAACGCAATTCAAGGGTTGAACGTTATAACAACAGTTCTATATGTCCCCTCGAGATCAAAGTGATAATGAACCACGAACAAACCAACATAAGAAATGCTTATTATTAAGTTCATTTATAATCAAGGTTTTAGATCTCATTTTTGCTCTTGAATCCAAACACGAGACTTGCGAAACTGAAAGAAATCCTACATGATTGATTCTTGGCTCAGTCCCAACACTGTTATTAGCCTCTGATGTCAATCTCAAAGACTTTGAACAAATTAATGCGTATAATCTAACATGACCTTTCACCAAGGCTAATATACGAGAGTGTATTTTTACTGTATTTCTAATTTGATATTAGAATGTGTAGTATTTAGTACATCATGTTACTTATATCGAATTCCCAAATGTAAATAATCCAAGAAAAACTTTGACTTTCAATAAATCTTAAGCTAGATTGCGGATGTATGGTGGTTTAGTTGTTTAATTCATGCTTCCACTTTCACCTCCTTGCCAAATGATACACATAAATCGTAAACATAAAGAGCATTTACTTTAGACAAGCTTTTATTGAACCTTTTCAGTCTCTTGGTCCTGACCACTGTGGGCTTTGGGCCTAATAATGAACATAGCAAACAATGTTTCAAAGAAGGATTCAATAGCTGGATTTGGGACTAGATGTTACTTTCAATTTGGACTTTCGACTGAGCACGTCTGATGTATAGATGTGTAAAGCCCATTTATAAAGAAGGATAGGGCCTGATGTATTAAATTTTGAAAATAAAGAGAATATTTGATAAAGTGGAGGTGTCATTTTTTATTCATAGACTAGGGGATATCTAGTACCTACCAACCATTTAATTTGCTTGTCTCTTCCTTTAATCTTCATCATCTCACAGAAAACTACTTTGAGTGTAGTAGTTTGAGAGTAATTTGGAAAAATATAGTGTAGTTATCACTATTCATTGGAATAAATGGAGAATGGAGATAATTCAAAAAATTTAATGTTACTTATACTAGAATTATGAGAACTGAATTCCAACGAATAGAGAAGTCACATAGGGAACATAAGATATTGGTAAGTGCACTGATTAATATTCTAATTGTACTGATATAGGTTTATCAATGACATTGATACCGTATATCGATTGCACTAATTCATAATTAAGAGTGGGACATATGTCTCCTTTTTCTTGTACAATTTTCTATAGAATGTCTTCTATAGGAAAATTTTTTCCCCCTCCATCTCTATGCGGAAACTTCTGAGGGAGTGCATGGATAACGTATAATTGGATAAAGGGAAATAGTTCAAAAAATAAAAAATAAAAAGTTTTTTGATTTTGCTATACTTTCGGAAAATGGTCCTGGATACTCTCGTCGAGGAAATTTTCAAAATAAACCCAAATCAAACTTTTATCCCAAAAATCGACCCATTCAAAACTTATTTACCAAAATCGACCCATTCAAAACTTATTTACCAAAATCGACCCATTCAAAACTTATTTACCAAAATCGACCCATTCAAAACTTATTTACCAAAATCGACCCATTCAAAACTTATTTACCAAAATCGACCCATTCAAAACTTATTTACCAAAATCGACCCATTCAAAACTTATTTACCAAAATCGACCCATTCAAAACTTATTTACCAAAATCGACCCATTCAAAACTTATTTACCAAAATCGACCCATTCAAAACTTATTTACCAAAATCGACCCATTCAAAACTTATTTACCAAAATCGACCCATTCAAAACTTATTTACCAAAATCGACCCATTCAAAACTTATTTACCAAAATCGACCCATTCAAAACTTATTTACCAAAATCGACCCATTCAAAACTTATTTACCAAAATCGACCCATTCAAAACTTATTTACCAAAATCGACCCATTCAAAACTTATTTACCAAAATCGACCCATTCAAAACTTATTTACCAAAATCGACCCATTCAAAACTTATTTACCAAAATCGACCCATTCAAAACTTATTTACCAAAATCGACCCATTCAAAACTTATTTACCAAAATCGACCCATTCAAAACTTATTTACCAAAATCGACCCATTCAAAACTTATTTACCAAAATCGACCCATTCAAAACTTATTTACCAAAATCGACCCATTCAAAACTTATTTACCAAAATCGACCCATTCAAAACTTATTTACCAAAATCGACCCATTCAAAACTTATTTACCAAAATCGACCCATTCAAAACTTATTTACCAAAATCGACCCATTCAAAACTTATTTACCAAAATCGACCCATTCAAAACTTATTTACCAAAATCGACCCATTCAAAACTTATTTACCAAAATCGACCCATTCAAAACTTATTTACCAAAATCGACCCATTCAAAACTTATTTACCAAAATCGACCCATTCAAAACTTATTTACCAAAATCGACCCATTCAAAACTTATTTACCAAAATCGACCCATTCAAAACTTATTTACCAAAATCGACCCATTCAAAACTTATTTACCAAAATCGACCCATTCAAAACTTATTTACCAAAATCGACCCATTCAAAACTTATTTACCAAAATCGACCCATTCAAAACTTATTTACCAAAATCGACCCATTCAAAACTTATTTACCAAAATCGACCCATTCAAAACTTATTTACCAAAATCGACCCATTCAAAACTTATTTACCAAAATCGACCCATTCAAAACTTATTTACCAAAATCGACCCATTCAAAACTTATTTACCAAAATCGACCCATTCAAAACTTATTTACCAAAATCGACCCATTCAAAACTTATTTACCAAAATCGACCCATTCAAAACTTATTTACCAAAATCGACCCATTCAAAACTTATTTACCAAAATCGACCCATTCAAAACTTATTTACCAAAATCGACCCATTCAAAACTTATTTACCAAAATCGACCCATTCAAAACTTATTTACCAAAATCGACCCATTCAAAACTTATTTACCAAAATCGACCCATTCAAAACTTATTTACCAAAATCGACCCATTCAAAACTTATTTACCAAAATCGACCCATTCAAAACTTATTTACCAAAATCGACCCATTCAAAACTTATTTACCAAAATCGACCCATTCAAAACTTATTTACCAAAATCGACCCATTCAAAACTTATTTACCAAAATCGACCCATTCAAAACTTATTTACCAAAATCGACCCATTCAAAACTTATTTACCAAAATCGACCCATTCAAAACTTATTTACCAAAATCGACCCACTTTCTGCATACGTCGGTACCATTGGAGAAAGTCGAAAAACGAGTTCCTAATTAGTGGGGTTGCCAACCCGACTAATTAGTCGCCTAATTACCCTAATTAGGCGACTAATTAGGTGACTAATTAGTAGTCGGGGCAACCCCGACTAATTAGGAACCGTTTTTTAAGCGACCACTTTCTGCACGAGGTTGACGTGACGAGAAAGTGGGTCGATTTTAGTAAATAAAACAATAGTGGGTCGATTTTTGAGATTAAATATGTTTTTGGGTTTATTTTGAAAATTTCCTCTACTCTCGTCTGCATCTTTTGGAAGCATCAAAAGGAGCGAGGCATGTGAGATGTCTACATTAATGGACTAATGTCATAAATATATGAAACAATAACAATAAAATAAATTCGTTGGAGGTGATAGTTTCATGGTCACAATCCAAATATATGTTTTTTTAGGGGGGGAAATCATAGCCTCCTCCCAACTAATACAAATCTTATCAAAACAACTAGCATGCATGCAAGCAAATGTTCTGAACCATAACAAAAGGGGGTGTGTTTCGAGTCAGCAAATTCAGCATAATTTTCTTTTAACAGTTGCTATAATTATGTTCATTTTGAACCTGGAAAGAACTAAAACTGTTAAATTCATATTATACTAAAGCAACTGAATCCATCTATATGAACAAGATATTAACACAAATATATGGCGCCCGTATTATGGAACTACAGTTGTGGAATTTTGTAAATTGGAAAAAAGAAATTATATTACAGAGGTGAAATGTGAGAAAGAATCAATGACTAAATAAACACTACAAAGAATATATCATTACTATGAGAGGATTTTTTGTTACATGTACAATGAATTTTGTGAATCTGAACTATGGAGGACGTACTTAACTAGCATGTCGCCAACTGAATTATGGCCAAAGGAAGGGGAAGAATTTCCAATACAAATGAATTGGGCTGTTATTGCTGGATTTACTTACAAATAGCTCGATAAATATGTTCCTGAGTATAGTGTATCGGTATTCATGGTTCTGTTTGCTGGCACATGCAATCAGGCATGGGGAATGTGTACAGGGATGCATCGGCTTTCCTCAGATCAATGCCCTTTAAATCGCTCTGATGAAGAACTTCCTGCATGTTTTTCTTGAACTTATCCCATCTGCAATAAAAACAATTAATATATTAACGAAGATTATACTATGATGATGCTCAGGTACATGAAACAAGCTAAGGTAAAGACGATGCTGAATACTACCAGCTACAGGGGGGAAACCCCCATAATTTGTAGAAACATCAGAAAATTCTCGTTTATTTCTAGTCAAATACTCACCAATTTAAATTAAAAAAAATCATATATGTTTATAAGGGAGGTACAGATGATTGTCACATCCTGTGACCACAGTTTTCTGCATCCAAGTTAATTTCATGGAAATTGAAATAAAAGGGGTATTGTCGCTTTTGAAAGCTTGAGCAGGTTTCTGTGGATCATGCAATAAACCGCTAGTAATACATGACAACTTCAAAGAGTAGCATTGATAGAGAACAAAGAAACACTAAATGTGTGCAGAAAAAAGAACACAATCTAAAGTATAAAAAAATGCCTAAGCAACAAAATGAAACAAAATAGTAGTGAGCAAAATATCCCACCTAATATTGGGGTTATCAAACGATAACACTAATTTCTTCTTGTCTGGTTTGATTGTCTTCGAGTGACCTTCATAAAGAAATCGCCTATGCCCCATTAGGAAGTGAGGGAAGTTGCCTCCTTGAGTCGTGACAAATACTTCACTTTTGGCACATACAGTGTAATCAAGTGCAGCCAACCTTGAAGAGTAATCCTGCAAAAAAAAAAAGTAACTAGTTTATAACTGAAAAGATTTGTGACTGCAAACTGAGCTAAATTTCATTTAGGAAAAAACCTCATTTAGAATTTCTAAATTATATGGACACAACAAACAAAATTGTTCACAGATGAGACAGCGAGAAAAGCAATCAGTGGAGTTATACTTAACATATATATTATCAGAGGGATACCTTAAATGGTGCAAGCTCATCTGCTGATGCTAGGGTTTCCTTCATCTCTAAAAGTGGAAATAACTGCCGCAGAGGAGCCATATATTTCTCTGCATTATAAATTTTACCAGAAGCAACATACACTGATGTCGTATTATCAAATCCCATGCCTCGAAGCATCATTCCAACCTGCAAAACCATGCAATTGAATTTTTAAAAAAGAAAATGACAAATTGAAATATTATCATCATACTGTGAAATAGTAATGTCTCAGATGTATATTCTTGAGAAATCCAAATGTAAATTTATAGCAAATTTTTCAAAATTAGGTTAATGAATCTTTTTTTTTTCCCCTCACTCCATTCAGCTAAGTTCATCTCCTCTCTAGATTATCAGGTAGTTTTAACATTTTTATGTTTCCATCTTAGAATATCCTTTTCCATGGTTGCCAATCCTGGCATATCACTTCATTGCCTTGTATCATATCTGCTAATGTCCATGCTGAAGTAAAAGGATAAGACTGGTAAAATATAAGAACAAAAACAGAAAAGAATTCATTCAGGAGCATGTTAGTGCATCCCATAAAACTCCCAACTCAACTCTCCAAAAGGAAAAGATAAAACAAAGAGCAACATCTAATTTACCTTTTCCCGCAATTCGTAAATTCTCTTCCCTATATTTCGTATGAATGTGATCTATGTTCCAAAATTAATCCTACCCTATCTCATTGCTATTGACGCCCACCTATGTTTTCCATTGCTATTGACTCAGTTACTTTTTTTCATGAAAGAACCATAGACGTGGTGCTAGAGCTATATAGCAAGAAAAGGTTTCAGAGAAAGACATGAGCATACATAAATATTATCAACTAAAAAGAATTAAAAACATATAAATTGCAACTAGCTTGAAATTTAAGAATAATGCGTAAAAAATGTAGTATTGAACCTCTAATGGTGTCAATGGGCATTTTCCACTCATTCGGTTTGCCTCTGGGCTTATTTTTCGGCCAGGTCTCCTGAACTTTCCCCTCCAGCTTCTTTCGCGAGCTTTATCCATTTCACGTTTCTCCTTATCACCGCCATCATAGATACAACACGAGAAAGCCACCATATCCTGAAAATAATATTAAAGAATGATTATATATCTCAATAATGTAAACAGCAAAGCACGAACCAATAACTTTCTCGGGTAAATCTTATATGAAAAGTTAAGCCACAAGGAAACTGACTAAAGATGGGACATAATCTTCACCTCTTCAAATCTAAGATGCACAGAGATATATTTCCCACCTCTCATTGAGCTATTCTTTACCATTCGATCAACCATATTTTCAGCAAGAAGTCTTATAGGTTCAGAAAACCTTAATGCTTCAAAATTGGTCAAGCATCTCAGTCCCTGCATATAGGGTGGAACTGAGTGAGCCAATCTATTAGAGAAAGGTGCAATCCTTACTGCCCTGCATTGCAAAATAAACAAACTGAATAAATTGAAATTGACAACAAGAATTAGCAACAGAAAACTAATGTGCTTATAGATGAAGACCAAAAGGGAATATAGTTAAGGTCTATATGAAGTGCACCAGAAGTTAACTACAAGACTCAGTTTCAAGATTTGAAGTATTTTGAAGTAGACTGCAAAAGTCCAAATACATAGTTACATACTAATTAACCACATCTACCATAAGGACATTACTAAATTCGAAGAACCTGTTGCATGATTGTTCACTTCAGAAGACAGAATAACTAGAACTGAAAGGTGGATAAGTGCTGCAAATGAGAGGATCCAATTCGAGTGGAACGGGTCAAAGATATGTCACCCATCAGTGGAAACAAATCTTGGAAGTTAGATAGAATGTCTTACAGTAGATTAAAACCACCAGTGGAAACAAAACTTGGAAGTTAGATAGAATGTCTTACAGTAGATTAAATTTTACATGTATTATACTTTTTCAGCTCGATTTTACAACAATGTAATTCTACTAATCGTGAAACATAAAATGGACAGAAACCAATAGAAAATGCATATAAGAAAAGAGAAACAGACAACAAGCTCTAAAGGGATATACCTGCATGAAATTGTAGCATGATTTTACTAAAAATTAATAAAATACTAGATACTAAGAAACAAATCATGCTGAGAAAAATACATACCCTAGCTCTTGCAACTTCGGAAGGACCTTCTGCAAATAATAGGTTTTTGATGCTAAGGCCTTAGTTCTCATGTTTATAATGCTGCTGATATTATTGTCGAACCGCTGCAGTAGATCTTCTGGGAGTTCTTTGACAATCCTTACATGACTTTTAAGTGTTTCAATGAAGAAGTCTTCATCAAAAATATCCCCAAACTTGCTAAAAATATTAGCAAAAGAAGCAAACGTTAGATGACAGACAATGATAGTATCACAACTGCAAAAAAGAATGTGACATCACAAATCAAATACAAATTCCCTTTGGGAATATCCAATAAACCAATTATAAAAAGTAAATATATTTTTTCAGATGGAATTTGAAAGAAGAGGAAGCAAGTAGGCACTGTCACAGATAAGAAACAAGTTATAAAAGCCACTAAATGAATAGAGAATTAACGGAAACATATAAACCGTCAGGTTACTGACCAACCTTCCGTCCTATAGACATCTGGGTTCATGAAAACATTATCAATGCGGTCAGCCTATTAGTTTAACATATAATAGTAAATAGATTGTCTTAGGTAGTTGAGTAGTTAATAGAAGAATGGAAATGGCAGCTGAAATAAAAAAAAAAAGGAAATTTTCAGAAATGTGCTGTCAAAGGATTCAATCTAACAAACATAATAATACAAAATGTCTTTTTATTGTGTGTCTAGCATAAACCACTCATAACAAGAACTAGAAACCCACAAAGTTTCAAACTTGATAAAACTAAAAAATTGTGCTGTCAAAGGATTCAATCTAACAAACATAATAATATAAATTGTCTTTTTATTGTGTGTCTAGCATAAACCACTCATAACAAAAACTAGAAACCCACAAAGTTTCAAACTTGATAAAACTAAAAAATAATAAGGGATACAAAAAAATTCTACATGATATGATATATTACCTAGAGTCACGCCAAACGCTGTTCAGATGGAAAAAGGGAATAACAAGGGTTGCATTAAGTAAACCTGCCACCGCAACTGCATCACATATCTGTGTCAGGATCAGATGAATGTGGTATTAGACATGATAAAATAAATAATGTATTTTAAAACATGTATCTTATTATCAAGAATAACAGTATACATATCAAAGTACTTATGGAAAAGAAAAGACCCCCTTCTTCAAAGAATTGAACTTCTCAAAAGTCACAGCATGGTGCCAATTCAATTAAATTTGAGTTTCACATGGTGACGTCACTGAGACACGTAGACATTATCCCGAAAACAATAAGAACTATAGGTAAACATCACAAGCTATTGGCAAGGATGTGAATGTTATTGCCTATATAATAATTAACATTTCCAGTAGTACAATACCAGAAATATCAAGTAGATATTCCCCTCCTTTCAATAGGAGATCTGAATAAACAGCAGTATCGAGAAAGAAAAGAAAAATAGCTCTATCATTAAGACGTACTGAAAGACGCTGTTGATTCAGACCGCCATTTGCTTCGATAATGAGAAAGCCGTTTGAAGGTGGCAATTCTATAGGAAAAAGAAAATAGGGTAGTTAGAAAAATACATTACGGAAATAGAGATTCCAAGTACCCTGAGAGCTTCAGCAAATGAATTTATATGTGATTTTCAAAATACATTATGACACTAGCAGTCCCTAAATAATCAATCAGATTAACTGTAACAGATTTGAATTGTTTTTTAACTATGAAGGCTAAGTTCAGAGAAAAATATGATCAACATTTTCAGATTTATTCAGATAATCAGTTTACTTTTGACTCAGGCATATTGATGTTGTTCTCGATATATCAAATATACTATTGTATTGCTTGGTAATCTACAGTTGCAAAACTTGTTAAACAGTTTTACAAAATTGATATTAAGATTGGTGAAGCAACAAATCTTAATGAATATTAAGATGTATATAATCCTAATAACCTTAATAAATAAAGGATTGTACATGACGTTAAAGACTGAACAAGGCAAATCTCAGGTATTTTAAGGACTAAGAGAAAGCAAAAGGAATTGAAGGCTGTGAACTCCTAATTTTAAAAAAAGATAACTCTGGTAAAAGATTCGCACTTGCTCGTAACCACTACACAAGAAACACTTGCAGACCAAATATTAAAGAACTAGGAATACTATAAGCATCCATTTGGATACTCATTTCAGTCATCTATCTATGCTAGCTAAAAAATCGTGCAGCACATTCAATATTACAGAAAAGCGTCACTTTTCACAGAACTTGTCTTCTCCGTGGAGACATAAGAATGGCTCTAATGAGTATAGAAATAAACTGACCAAGCATGTGTTACAGAAATGTCAGAAATTAGAATTGCGATTAGACCAAGCATAAAATGTCTAGACCTGATTGTAATAATCTCCTGTTGATACAAGGCTTCCATTTTTGACTTGCCTTTTGATGCCATGCTGTCATCAACTGTACATTTCCAATACAACAGGTTATATACATAAATAAGCAATGACGATATCAAAACCGAGAAGAGAGATCAGTCACAGTACGCAAAGATAAAAGAATTAGCTAAAAAATAACAAATAAGTGAATGGTAAACTAACTCATAGCAACGATAAGCATAGAAATGGAATCAACATAATCTTTTTGTTGAGGTTATCATTCTACGGGATCATCTTGAGTAGTTTTTTTGTCATTGAATTTGAACCTTTCATGCAAGAAAAGTTAAATCAAAACTTAATTTAATAAAGGGTTAATTGCAAATAGACCCCCTCTAGTATCACCCAGTTGCAAATAGACCCCTTGTAGTTCTATTTGTGCGAATAGACCCCCTGTAGTATTGGCCCAAGTGCGAATACACCCCCTTAGTGAACTTTTTCGGCTCTTTTAAAAGTAAAAAAAAATTGTAATTAGGGATCTATCCTCAAAAATTGTAATTAGGGGTATATCCTCACCAATAGCACCATAGGGGGTCTATCCGCTTCCTCAAAAACTTTTTAACGATTTTAAGGGTAAAAAAATTTTCACTCAGGGGGTCTATCCGCACAAATAGAACTACAGGGGGTCTATTTGCAACTAACCTCTTAATAAATGTCTTGATCAGCAGGATTAAATTCTTATCTGCAAACTTAAGTTGACTCAAACTCCTGGGTTTCCCCGTCAGGTTTTGCCTTTTATTTCCTTATCTCCATAGAAGAAATGAGTTGGGTGGTTGGATATTGACATTCTGAAAACTTGTTTTCCTTTTTGGGGGTTCAGTGTTGCTATAACGTGGATGTGGAAACTGGAAAGTAAAGAAACTTGTGATATTGATAAACTTAATAAAAAGAAAAACAGAATAAGATAAGCACTTTGTATATTAGTTGGCTTAAAATACCTCCTTCATCAAAGGAATAAATGTTAAATACAATAGAGAGAGAGGGTAAATTTAGCTTGTCCTCATCATTTGACTTTGGTTTCTGACCAAAACTTGTCCAGAGTTCATCTTTAAACCTCTCAGATTTGAAAATACATTTTCTAGTCCCTTAGATATTTTATATGATTAAATCATAGAAAATAAAGTTTATCATATAACAGTTTAATCTTTCTCCAATAACAATCAGGTAAAACTGCTTATCTTCGTAAATACAAACCTGGAACATTCTTTTTCTCAATCTGTAGTCATTGTCAAAAACATCTAGCAATAATTGTTAGTAAAAATTTAAAGATTAAATCTTCTCATGGAAAACTTCTTAGAGAAATCATAGAGTTCCATGGTGCACTTTGAAAAGTGGATGTTGATTTTGGTTGGTCAGTGGAAGCTCATTGTTATTTATGGGCTCAAGGAATCTGGCAACTTTTTCCCTTTATGGGCCACCTCATCATTCCATTGCAAGTTCTCTTTCTTCAATACAATGGCATTCATTTCCCACATTTTGTGATCAGTGAAACTTTCATGTTTAAGTACAAATAACAAGGTTTTAAGTGGGTAATTACTCAATTGAACCTACACACGTATAGTGTTTTTTCTAATCAACAAGACTTACATGAACTCGGTCTCTTGACTATGATGAGCACCTATAATTAGTTAATCACTACATTCTTCTAAAATAGCATTTACCTCCATTTTATATCTAATGTTAATCACTGAAAAAATTGCTGAAACCTTTACTGCAGAGGAAAAATAACAAAAATATGAAAAAATAAACTAAATTATTTGCAAGATGTACCCTAACGGATGGTGATAGGATGTTGGCTAAGGGTTATGGCATCTTAAAATTCTTGTGGGGTTTAAGGAATATCACTTTTTTCCTCTCCATAGGTTTTGTCCCCCAACATCACCCTAGTTCTTGACAACCCTTTTCCGCCTAGCTATGATTAAAATACTCCTCTCTCTCAAATTGTGAAAAGAAATATACATACCAAACAGAACCAAACTGAGCATCTACAATCATTATATGACTCCAAAAAAAGTCCACCTTTCCCTTTCACTTTTCCATTCAAATCACTTCAAAAAAATTGCGCAATTACCGACCAAATTCAGTGGTGTTCTACTCATTTACCTTCAACCAATAAAATTTCAACTTCAAGGCTACTCAAATCACAACAAAACTGCACCAATTTAAAAAATCTCAACTTCACCGATCCACCTATTATTGCATGCAAGAAATAGGAAGAAGCAGTTCAATTGTTCAAACTCTAATCAGCTTAGTTGGAGGGAGTGCTCGACCAATTGACATAAAAATTGCACTTACAAGCATAAAACACAGAGCGGGTTATAGTTCCAATAGCATAAACAAACTCAATTAAGAACTAAAAAAAATCAATGCGCATGCTAATGCCATCAAACTACTCCACTTCAAAACTTAACAGAATCAAGAATTAATCAAAAAAATTTACCGAAATCGAGTGAATCGAATCGCTCTCCAAGTACGGCAACAGCTTCTTGAAAACCTGAGGACTCCTATACACCGCCCCCGGCGGCGGCGGCCTCGACCGCCGCAAGATCGCAACCCCAACCCTAAGCGGCACCGCGTCGAGATTCAACCGCCCCATAAACACCAGCATTCCGACGATGTACAGCAGCGGCGCCACCAGCAGGACCCCCCTCCACCTGAGCACCGCCGCGACGATAACGTGCGCCGCCGGCCTCGGCGAGTGAGACGCCTTCGGTCGCCGGAGCTTCGGCAAGCACGGCGGCGAGCTCCCATCCGCGGCCGCCGCCGCCGCAGCGCCGCCGAGCCTGCTGAGTCCGGGCATTGGCTAGGGTTTCAGCGGAGCAGCGGATCTGAGGAGAGATCTCTCGTTGGGGATCATTGTCTAGGGTTTATAAGAGCGACGTTTTATTTTATTTTATTTTTATTTTTTTCGAGAATGCAGAGGAGCTTTAAAAGAAGCAAGAAGGCTGAGATTTTGATTGAAACGGGTGAGGATTTATGGAATTTGGTGGGATCTTATTAATGAAATTGGAAAGAGATTATTTAAATATTAGATTAAATTGATTGATTAGTAGATTGATTTAAGATTGATGAAGATATTAATGTTAATTAATTAGGTTGATAAGGTTGATTAATGGGGTTTCGCGTGGGTTGATTAGAGTTTGTGAGGTTAATTGGGAGTCAATTCCGGGTGGACTGGGTACGGTCACCGCCCAGTGAGAATAAGAAGAGGAAGTTAGTGAACATGCCCTAAGTAAAGGTAAAATTCACAAAGCCACCTGAGCTTGGGGGTTTCCCCCTAAATCCCTTTGAACTTTGTAAATACTAGAAAATCATCATGAACCATGGAAAAACATCATAAATGAGTTAATGGTAGAATGATAAATTTGAATTATGACAAATTAAAGTTTGTAATGAAAAGAATTTTGAACAAAAAGCATTCATGCCGAAGAACACGACACAACAATCAGATCATATTTTTTGACTTTTTACTCCCTTAATATTTTTATGAGATTTTTTAGTAGTTCAGGAGGGGTTATATGTTATTACAATTTTGAAAGGTTAGAAAATTTTATATGATTTATAAAGTTTCGAAGCGTCTTTTGTAGAACCCCCAACATTGATGGACTTTTGTGAAATTTATCCTACAAGTAATAATGAACCTTAACTTCTATAATATAATTTCGAAGATATAGCGTCATTTTTTATTCACTTATAATTGCGCATATATCTCTTTTAAAGTGATATTCGAGTATTTTTCTTCGATGAGAATTCATATGATTTATCCAATTTCTTAAACTTTGAATATGGAAGACAAAAACTAGAGACATTTAATCATATTCTTTGCTATTTACTTCAAAGCATAATGTACAAATAATGAATTCATATGAGTAGTTGTATATCACGGTTTAACCTCAACTCAGGAATTAGAAATGAAGCACGTTAAGGGTCTATGCTCATTGTTTGCAGCCATATATGCACATGCATGAGAGAGTTTTATCATATTAAGTAAAAAATACATTTTTGCTTGTTTTCTAGCTATATGCCAGTTAATGTATTTTTATCTTTGATGAAAAAGACACAAATGCATGAGATGGCTTAAGTTGGACACATACTCATGAGAAAGGTGCCATTTTTTATTGCATTTGGCATTTTACTCTCTCTTCATGCATTTGGTTCTCTATCTACTATGCAATTAATCTAATAATAAATTTTCCTTTTTATTAATTATTTTCTGTTGCCAATTTTATAGACGTTTCATCGTGAATAACTTTAATGGTTTACGCATGATTTCACTTCATCCATTTTTGACAACATGATTCCTTTAAAACACTATTATTGCGGTCTATGGATTTAAAGGGATGTGGATATTTCAACTATGAATTTACATTTATACCCTTATATATCATTATACGGCCAGAGAAAATAAATATTCTAAAAGAAAATTTCTAAAACGAGGTAAGATTACCGAGAGTGAGTAAACCCAGTCACCCGCGCTAAGCAATCTCGCGTTTCAACAGGTGTGGGCCCCTATGTGACAGTTAATTCATTATCTAAAACAAGTACAATAAAATAATTTATTGTTAATTCTATATAAATATAAGGACCGAAATTGGAATAAGATCAGAATGATTTGTTGGTGAATTAGGAGGATTGAAACTATTTGCAAATATTTAATTTATATTGTACTTATTTATGCTGTAATTTGAGCTTTTATAGAGATTCGCTTCTATTTAACTAAAAGCCTCACATGGGGGAATCCTGCATTTGATCTGACTTTAGTTTGAGTTTAAAGTCCACTTTAGTTGAAAAAAAGATAAGCTAAACTATGACTACAAGTCTACAATACCTTTGATCACCCCTCAACCCCAAGGTGCTGTAGGCATTAAATACACTTTTGAAGCAAAACACCCACAAGATGAGAAAAAAATACAAAGTGAAAAGAGAAGGTATTCACTGATATTCAGATTTATTACGTTAATAGTGCATAAAAATATTATCTATTGGATTAATGGACTTAGATGTTTGTACACTAATAATGTCAAGAGTGACTCGGATACATGATTAATATCGTAGACCGAGATCACTTTATACTTTCTAGGACAAATAATCAATGTATTCTTAAAGTATAGGTGAACTCCTAAATTCTCTCTTAAGGTATTAATTTGCCTATTTTCTCTCTTAAACTATATGTGTGCGCGCTTAGTGTGGTCTTTTTGTGAGCCCACGATTAAATATTTAACATGTTAATAGTGCGACAGTGGACCATAAGAAAAAATCATGTGACCGTGTATTTTTCCCATGGTTTTTTACGAGTTTCTCTTTTTCCCCCAACCTCAAAAAGAATTTCCCAAATACATCTCTCCAAGACTTTTTATCCTTTACTCTTTTTTTTGAATTGAAAAAAATTATCTTTTTGAATTTCAGAAAATACAAGAAATGTAAGATAACATTGTCTCGTCATCCATCTGTTAAATATTTGACTGTGTATTAAGAAAATGACTTTATTGATCACATACATGTAGTCCAAAGCAAAAAATAAATCAATTGATACTAGAGAAAAAGTTAGAAGTTTGACAATATTTTAAGGAGGATTTGGGCATTTTGCCCCGCTTTCTACGTAGTCGGTAAAACTCATGTTAGAAAATTGTGAGAAATAAAAGTGGACTAGTCTGAGATTGATTGTGTCCATGAAGATCCACACTAAGGATGCTGAGCTGGCTTGTGGAAGTATGGGACCTATCAGTTATTAATGGTGAGCCCTGTTTGAACATATGCATGCACTGTGAAAAGGATTGAAGCAATTAATGATGGCATTAGAGAATGAGCCCATTTAGTTCAGCATGTATTTTTTGATTAAACTTATCAAAATCCACAAAAGCCCATAAATTTTGGTTCAGATTTGTGATGGATGACAACATAAAGACATTGAGACGTCTTGTTTGGGACGCAGGAATAGAGTCAAGTGAGAATGGAATGGAATTAACGTGGGAATGGAATGTTCATTCTCATTCTCATGTATGGGTGCGATTAGAGAATTAAGTGGGAATATCTTTAAGAATGATATATCCAAAATTTATTTTAGTATTTTCATTCTCACTTAAGTGGGAATATCAATTCCTTGATAACTCGTTGGGAATAGCAATTCTCACATTAATGGGGTTTGAATGACATTTCTAGATCCAAAACATCATGTTTGGTAGCATGAATGAAAGTTGGGTGCATTCCATTCATTCACATCTGCGGCAGTGATTCGAGATCCGATCAACGAATCAATGCACTTGAGGGTGTTTTGGTTTGGCGTTGTTGATTATAGATTCATCAACAGTGCAACTTCTAACTACATTCAGCGACTGTTTGGTTCAATAATCTACAGTTTTTTGCTTTACTGTAAATCTCAATTTGTAGCCAATAAGTTATCCTGATTTGGATGTGAGCTGCAGTTGTAATTTTTTAAGCTACAAATACAGTTTAAATTACAACTTTAATTGCAGCCGCTCTCTAGGCGCTGTCCAAAAAAACATGATACCAACAATTTTATCAAAACATTCCATAAAAAATGATGATCTATACCATTCAGGGGTGGTTAGAGGATTAGTTTGGTAATTCTGACAATCTCATAAACGGTGTAAATCACTCTATTCCTATAAGGATGTTCTAATAGGATTCCCAATGCTAAAAGAAACATCTACAACTATAGTACCGTTACAATAAATGCAGTTATGCAACTTACATTTGTATTTTAATTACAATTGCAACCAACTAAAAACCCCTTATTAGAAATTTAGAACTGCACACTTCCTTCCATATCAATTTCAATTATTATTAACATAACCATTGAACTTTGGGGTGTGTTGCACATAACCCCCCTAAGCTTTATTTATCTCAACCCTCTGAATTTGCTGGTGTCTCACAAAACCCCCCTGAACTTAATCTTATCTCACATGATCCCTATGCATGTAATTTGCGAATAACTAAAATGTCATTGAGAGAAAAATTCCCAAACTCTGTCATCTATCATTCACAAGCAATATATCCCCACCCTAAATTTTAAAAAAAATCTCTCGAAGAAATTTTAGTTATTTGTAAATTACATGTAAGGAGGTCCGGTGAGAAAAGTTCAAAGTTCAAGGGAGTTTTGTGAGACGCCACAAAGATCAAGAGGGTTATGTGAGATAACATAACCTTCCTGAGATAAACACAAAGATCAGGAGGGTTATGTGAGATCAGGAGGGTTATGTGAGATAAACACAAAGATCAGGACGCCACAAAGTTCACGGGGTTATGCGCAACCCCCTCAAAATCCAGGGGGGTTTTGTGAAATTAACCCTTTAAAACAATATTAATTGATCCATGTGTTTGTGCGTAAAGTATAAGCAGCTATAAATCATAGTCTAATTGCATATTGCATGTTCAAAGCCAATACGTAAATACGTGTGGTTGGTCCAACCAAAGTGAACTAAAGACACCCAATATGTAAAGTAAGAACAAGGACATCTAAATTAAACAAATACACAAATGGAAATGTTATACACAAAATTGAAATACATCAAACTTGCTGTCCACTTCTAACTTCAGAAGAGAATATGACCAGAAGCCAACCCTAATTAAGTTGCTTGCCAGCTAAAAAGGAACATGCTTCACATGCACAAGCAAGGATGCTATAGAGTAGCAGAAGTTTCAAAGAACAACCACAAATGTTACCAATTTGCATCCATCCAATAAATGAGACTTCATTCAAAAGGCTGAAACATAGTTGAGTAATTCTTGACGCAAGTATGTTTTAACGTGGAAATTATACTTATTTTGTTTTCAAATAGTGATAAAATAAATTGTTGCTTGCAAATGTGTTCTTTCTACTATGAGAGTTCATCTCTATTCTGTTTTTATTAGCACTAACATTTTTCTGAAATCTGATCACAATAACAATACTATTTTTTTTTCGGTAGCCTTTAAAACTCCTCTGAAACTCACATGCTAATGCTAGTCAGAGCTAGATATTTGCCAAGAACATTTCCACGTAATTCCTACAAATTTTTTAAGAATATCGAGAAAGCAGTATTATCACCATGACCTGGACGTATGTCTGCTAATAAAATAAACATGACTTATAAATAGCTAAATCCTCATAATAGAGGGGAAGAATATGCAATTTATACCATGAAAGTAAATATTCATCTTGTTATTCTAATAATAGTAACAAAATTACATTCATAATATAATACAGTTAGCACTACTAAATATAGTCAGAACTTGACTTGAATGCTTTGATAAAACCACATAATTTACAAATGGGAGCATGAATGCTCTGACATATTTATTACACACGGAATGCAGACTGAATGCAGATGATCAATGCAATGCAACTTCTTGTTCTTCATAAATCATCACCAACCTTATATTTGGTTTATTTTACAGCCCTTGTAATGATATGGAGTTATAAATGTATAAGCAGTTGGGTGTTCATATACGCATCTCAAATTCGGCGAGTTAAAATTAAGGACAAATTTTCGTTTTAGACCATTTTACGAATTTATTTTCAAAAATCGACCCTATTCACACTTATTTGCCAAAATCGATCAAGTTTGACCACTGCGGAGGTATTCCCCAATGCTTCCCAAACTTCACGGAAAATAATTTCTGTGAAGTTTTAAAAACTGAAAACTTCAAGGAAATCATTTTCCGTGAAGTTTGGGAGATTTTAGCCAAATCGACCCAATTCGGCAAATTGGCGGGTCGATTTTGGCAAATAAGTGTGAATAGAGTTGATTTTTGAAAATAAATGTTGAATATGGGCTAAATTGAAAATTTGTCCTAAAATTAATGGAAAACTTGCTGATCGGAAATATGGAAAGTTGTTATCTTTCTATTTCTTTCTATTTTCAACTCCTCATTTAAGAAAAGCAAGAAAAACCCATATGCTGTGATCAATGCATTCACACAGGTAACAAAAATAAGAATCCGCACACATACAGGAATCAAATTATACCGTATACAACATTTATATGAATCCAACTGTAAACTGACACAACTCTTAAATGTAGAAGGAAATATGGACATGTGCCAGCTTCATTGAGTCGGTTGCTAGCATAAGAGGAAAATTCATTGGCAAAGGCAGGTATCATCATAGAAATAATAGCCAAGATTCAATACTCTCTGATGATGTCACACAATTCAAGAGGATGTTTAATGCTCTCATATACACATTGAAAGCACAAATTGAGAGCACACTTTCTCCTCCGCATACATATTGTTCTTGGTGACTGCTACAATTGATGGTTTTTACCTCTTAAAGAGTGGTAATGGAAATCGAACACTGGAGGAAATAGGATCATTTAGTTATTTCATCGAATTTGAAATAAGAAGTATCGATAAACCATGTGCAATTGTTGTGGCACATCCAAACAGGGGGGGAAAAAGTACACCTCTACCCTGGACATGCTTGAATAGTGGAATATCGAGCATTTCTAATATATTACACATGAGAGGTGCACTGAATATGAGCTATGTACATTTTGATGAATAAATATCGGTTAATAGACATTATAAAGCGATCGCAACTGCACAATAATGTGAATAAACAAGCATCGACCACCTTTTTACACAAGTGAAGCCAGAGCATTTGCCGCCATCCATCATTGCTCTTTCTTGGCCTCAGGAAAGAATTGCAACACTAGCATCCTATCAGAAGAAAAGAAACCAATGTTCAATCAATTGAACCACTAGAAGATTACAACGAAGGGCTATAACCAATAGTCAGTGTACTAAATAATCAGTAAAGAAGTTTCTGACAGTAGTTGTTCTTAAATACTAGCATCAACATGGGGCTGTATGCATCATTGCTAAATAAAACTGCTAATTACTATTAAATCACTATATACAAGAAGCCAATGCAGATGACACATAATTCTCTTGTGTGAACCGGAGTAGGGAATGTAGATATAAATGAATAAAAGGGAATGCAGATGACAGATGACGCAAAGACGACATTTACTTTTCTGCGATAGATTGTTGTGGTTTCTGTGTTTCCGATTTGCTCTTCTTGTACTTCCCTACTGCAAGTAGACCATCCTAGTTAGACAGAGTAGATCTAGTTCGCTATGTCTGGGCAAAACGTCCACAAAGATTGCCGATTGAGATGATTCCAAACACGGACCCCATATACAATTACTTTTAGGGAGTGTAGGTGCTAACAAAATAGTTTAGGGAGTGGATACTCCCTCACAGTAAAGGAGAATCGGTTTATCACTAAACATACCTGTTCCACGGACTACACATTATGAGGTCATTCCTTTATATCAATATTTCCTAATTCAGCTTATGCAAGGGAATCTATTCATCATTTATCACAACCTATAGTTTAGAAAGAAATCAAATAGGGGGCACACATAGCCAAACAAATTATATCTTCTTTTTTTTTTTTTGGGACACCATAAAGCTGTAAGTATTGTTAGCAAAACACTAAAACCCAAAACAAGAAATTTAATGAAAGCTTACGATGTTTTATTAGCAGCATAGAATATAGGGAGCTTTCCTCTTCCTTTCCCTTCCCATGATCTTGTTATAGATTCAATAACTTGCTCAACTTGTGTGCCTGCTGCAGTCAAAACAAACTGGAACACTAATTTGCTCAGTGGCTAAATCAAGATCAATAACAGCAAAGATTGCAGTGGCAGATACAAGATAAAAAAATACTTGAAAAATAAAAAAACAACAATTCAAGGGAAAGCAATTATTGGCACTGGTTTCTTTTTAGGCAAAAAAATTAACAAAACTGACACCAAAGAGGAGTCAAAATGTAGCAGGGAATGCCCCTACACTGTTGCGTCTATCTTTGAATTAGAACCTAACAGCTAACTAGTATTCTCTTCTTTTGCATAACATCTACAAAGCCTTTATCCCAAATCTTTAGGGTCAGCTACAAAAGTTTTGTTCTTCCATTCAGTTTTGTCAAGTACTTAAGTTAACTATTACTATAGCCACTACATGAATTCTATTCTTCCATTTAGTTTTGTTACGTGTTCAAGTAAACTATTACAATATCCCTCTCAACTGCTTCCAACCAAGTTCTATTAGGCCTACCTCTAGCCCTCCTTACCCCATTAAGCATAATCTTATAATTTCTCTTAACTTGTGCATTTAGTGACCTCTGTTGTACTGACTGGACCCACTCAACTGATTTAACATCAAACTTTCTTTGAACTATGTATAAGGCAAGACAAATAGATGTTATTCGAGAAGTTGAGCAGTCAAATAATTAATTAAACAGGTACCAGTCAGTTCTAATCAAATCAATTAACCTGAATGGCCTATTTCAAAAAACAGGCTCACCGATAAACATTGATCTGTTAGAAATTTAGAATGGCAACATATGCGGGACAAATAGGTGCAAAACAAGGAAGAAAGATACAAGAAATGCACATGCCCTCGCACACACAGACTATAATAATAAACAAATAATTTTTTATGAGAATCAAACATGGTCAAGAGTATACCAGGGGAAAAAGTATAGCCATTACTCCATAACTTACAAGCGGAGAGAAAAAGAAAATCGCGAGCACACATGGACTTCCTGAAATCATCACATGAGCAACATAGTTTAGAAGGAATTATGGGAATCTATATATAAATCTAATTAAGCAATTAAATTTTTGGTAGGGGATAATGGATATGAGCTGCCACCTCATTTAGTAAAATGCAATATCAAGAGATGAAGTGGTGAGGCCATATCATTAGATGTGACTAGCAGGGTGGGCCTCGTTGCTAGTCTATCTCTTAGTACATCATTTAGCAAAATGAGCTGACATGTCATACCCATTATTTCCTTTTAGAAATAACATTACAAAGTAACAGTATATATGTACAAAATATAGGTGTCTCCTTTAGATAAACAAGTGTCATTTCTGATAACAGTGCTATTAAATCTATTAAATGAGATAACATGATTGCATTTTCTGAAAAGCAAAAGCACACTTCAAGAACTGACATAAATGTGATTTTGCACCTTATAAATTAAGCAATCTTTTTCATCATTCAGCATCGTGCATTTATTACATTTATCAGATATCACCCACTATAAAAATTATTCCACTTGGCTCTTTGAATTATTTTGTGAATCCGAGATAATGAAATTGGCTAAAGCAAATCATGTTACCATACAACTTCATCTAGACTTATACATAGAGTGGGAGACAGCTCAGTTGTATGAGCTTAACTGAATGACTGAAAGAAAAGGAAGGCTACCTATTCGGCTGTTAAGATACTGCAACTTGGCCACTCTTCATAGTTTGTGGGCCAGGACTGATGGTGAAATTATCGATCAACAACAGTGTTAATGGTAAAACTTACTGTATTTTGAGAATCAGGTACATCTTGTAAAACGAAATAACTTTTTTTTAATAGACCCTGTTGAAACCTTCCATATTTACATAACCCCTTTTTGTAGCGTCGAAAAAATGTTTATTGATTGAATGAATGTATTACAATCAAATTCTCTCGATTACAGAGGAAGAGGAGGTTGATTTGACTCCTCTTTTGTATGGGTTCTTGGTGGCGAGAGGATGCTTCCCTCGATGCTCGAGTCGAGGTTGCTTCCCGTTGACGATCAGACCAAGGCTGCGGGTGATCAAGCGGTTGTTGGAGAGGTTCCTGATCTCTCCTATGCGCACAAGTGTTGAGCTCCAAAAGTTCTCAGACCTCTTTCCCCAGCTTGCCAACCTTCCAGCCTCGTTGGGCTTTTGGCTATTTAATGGAGCTGCCGCGATGTCGTGCGGCTGCTTCGATAATGCTTACTTCTGATATAGCGGCTGCCCGGTTAAGCGGAGCGCTACTGTAGCGTCGCCACTGCGATACGGGTGGTTTACCTCGTCGGACTTCGGTTGTCGCGGGCGAGCCGTTTGAATGTCGAGGTTCGCTGGCGTAAGCGAACCTCGGTTGAGTGTCGGGGTTCGCTGCTTTAGGCGAACCTCGGTTGAATGTTGAGGTTGAATGTCGAGATTCACTGCGTAGGTGAACCTCGGTTGAGTGTCGGGTTCGCCGCTTTAGGCGAACCTCGGTTGAATGTTGAGTTGAATGTCGAGGTTCACCGCCGTAGCGAACCTCGGTTGAATGTCGAGGTTCACCGCCGTAGCGAACCTCGGTTGAGTGTCGAGGTTCACCGCCGTAGCGAACCTCGGTTGAGTGTCGAGGTTCGCTGGCGTAGGCGAACCTCGGTTGAATGTCGAGCCTCATTGCAATGATGTTGTAGCGAGCCTCGTCAAACCGGCGTTGTGGCGAGCCTCGTCAAATTCTTTGTTGTGGCGAGCCTCGTCAAACCGGCGTTGTGGCGAGCCTCGTCAAACTTTGGCGTTGAGGCGAGCCTCGGCGGACCACCGTTGTGGCGAACCTCGTCGGACCATTGTTGAGCTTCGTTTCTCGTGCGAACCTCGTGTTAAGATCGAACTCCGCTCCGCGTCGCGAACCTCGTATTGAGGTCGAGTCTCGCCTCTTGAGCAAGTCTCGCTTTGAAGCTTGCACCGTCTAGCCTCGGTTTAATGTCGAGATTCACTGCGTAGGCGAACCTCGTCGAATGAAGAGCCCATTTGCTTGGCGAACCTCGTCGAATGAAGGGCTTATTTGCTTGGCGAACCTCGGTTGAATGTCGAGCCTCATTGCAATGATGTTGTAAGCGAGCCTCGTCAAACTTTGAGGTTGTGGGCGATTTTGGCTTATCGCAGGCGAGCTTCAAGCACGTGGCGAGCTCAAGTCTTCATGCGAGCTTGTGCTTGAGGCGAAGCTAAGCTCCTTTGCGGCGAGCTTGCTGCACTCTGAAAAACGGTCGTAACTTTTAAGCCGTATGTCGAGTGGGCCGAATTATATATGAAAATCGACTATCTCGGCGAGGCGAACCAACCAAACCTACGAAGGGTTTGGTTTGCTCGGTCATTTTGCCAAATTCCTTCGGTTTGGGAGATATCGACACTTTTATCTATTTTGTAAAGTCAAGCATTGGTGAACTTAACCTTTAGGCGGACTGACTTCACTCGGATGGACCCTTAAGCTCTTTTGCTCATCAGGAGTTCTTTGCGGGGATTAAGGCAATTTTAATGCTACAAAACCCTCAAAGTTTTCGACTTGAATGTGGTTGAATGAAGTCCGGAACACTTTGGATATGAAGACTTGTAAAATGGTCGCCGTGCGAGCGGCGAGGAACTTTCTAACGAACACGGTAAATTTGAATTCTTCACTTGCGACTAATGATAAGCCCTCTAGGATTTTAGCAAACCCGCGACTATCAACGAGTTTGATGTGCCTTTACCGACACCGTTTGAATCGGGCTAGCCATACTTTTCCCCTCGGTATGGTGAGTTTGCGAGGAGTTTCTTTTAGGCTTAGTGCTAAAATCTCCCTCTATCCTTAGCCGTTCAAGGCGTTGGATTAAAAGATAAGGGCAAATAGCACGGTAGGCCATCATGTGGAAATGATCGAATCGTTCGATGACATAAATGTATAACGATCGCGATCAAAAGCAATCAAGTTGTTCGATGGCGTGAGAGTATAACAACGGTGATTACGAACAAAATCATTTAGAGGAATGATCATGTGGGAGTAGTCAAGTCGTTCGATGACATGGGAGTATAGCGACTATGGTTGAAATAGAGGCACATCATGGTAGGCCACTATTAGGAAATGATCGAATCGTTGATGACATAAAAGTATAACGATCGTGATCAAAAAGCAATCAAGTTGTTGATGGCGTGAGAGTATAACAACGGTGATTACGAACAAAGTCATTTAGGAAATGACTCGTGGGGTTAGGTGAGTCGTTCGATGACATGGGAGTATAACGACTATGGTGAAATAGAGGCACATCATGGTAGGCCACTATTAGGAAATGATCGAATCGTTGATGACATAAAAGTATAACGATCGTGATCAAAAAGCAATCAAGTTGTTGATGGCGTGAGAGTATAACAACGGTGATTACGAACAAAGTCATTTAGGAAATGACTCGTGGGAGTAGGCGAGTCGTTGATGACATGGGAGTATAACGACTATGGTTGAAATAGAGGCACATCGCATGGTAGGCCACTATTCGGTGAGGAGTTGATAGGGGTATATTGCTTGGTTAACCACTATCTAACCCAAAGTCACTCGGACAAGTGGCGATATGGAAATGATCAGATCGTTCAGTGACACAAAGGTATGACGACATATGACCAAGAAGAACCTAGTTGTTGACTTCGGAAGTATAACAACTATGATGGGAATAGAGTGCGACGACTTGATTGGACAACGTCATTTGCGGGAATAGCGGTCGCGGACTATCGAGGTGATTGTTAACATGGCAGTTATGTGGACCCACCAACCTATTGACGATGATTGGAAGGGGAGTTTGTCAAAGGTGATTGTTAACCCGACAAGAATTTATTGCGATTGGGGCAACTTTGAGGACTCACCATCCCATTGAAGAGGATTAGTAAGTTAATTTGCCAGAGGTAAAATGTTAACATGACAAGATTGTCGCGACGGAGCGACTTTGAGGACTTACCATCCCATTGAAGAGGATTGGTAAGTTGATTTGTCGAGGTGCAATATTAACATGGCGATGGGAGTGGTCCCGTTATCCTACTTGAGAGGATTGGCGGAGGAAATCTTGAGGAATTATCGAGGTGATTGTTAACATGATAATTTTGGAAACCCACCATCTATTAGAGGATTGGCGGAGGAATTTAGAAAATTAGTTATCGAGGTGATTGTTAACATGATAACTTAGTGGGAGTTTGAAAGACTACGGGTAGTACTTCTTTAAAATTACCGTCGGATCTTTGGTCCTCTGGCGATTGATGCATATAAGCATCAACGATTATCTTTGGCCGATTGTAGCAGTGCGCACGGTCGGTCCCATAGCTGGTTCGCGTTGGCGAGCTCGGCGAGATGCCATCGAGGGCTTACTTGAAAAGAGTTTTGATGAGGAAGCGGTCGCCACCACCAAGTTATCTTGGTCGTCACCTCCTCGAAATTCAAATAGCTCTTCAACCTCCATGCGGCGAGCACGCTCTCGACTTGTTCTCCTTGGCGGGTTAAGTCTTTCCACGGCGAGCTACGGCGCCCGTATTAGGCGAATGTTGATGGAGAGATTATTAGACACATCTCGATGAGAGTGGCCTCGGAAATCGATCCGCGAGCGCGGCGATCGTATGAGTTTCTCACGGCAACAATGAGATTGCATTTGGTGGCATCACGCTTGCGAGTGAGATAATCACGGAGATCGAAGTGGGTGTACCCCGGTTGATTAAAGCGAGCCTCATATGAGACTCTTTGAATCGAGTTTGGCGAACTGGCGAGGTTGCGCTTCCTTTGGTTTTGGCGAGGTTCATATTGGCGGCGAGGTTATTTGCCACTGTAGAGGTTAGATCTATTTAAAGGAGACCTCATGTTGGCGAGTTAGTTGCTTGGGCGAGGTTCATCCCTTTAGAGGGACCTCATGTTGTCGGGTAGGTTCATAATGGCGAGGTTCGCCACTGGACGAGGCTCATCCTTCAAGGGACCTCACATTGTGGCGAGGTTCGCCACTGGGCGAGGTTAGCGGTAGGCGGCGTTAGCCTTGTGGGCGTGGTTAGCGGTAGGCGGCGTTAGTCATGTAGGCGAGGTTAGCGGTAGGCGGCGTTAGTCATGTAGGCGAGGTTAGCGGTAGGCGGCGTTAGTCTTGTTTGAAATGAACCCCGATGATGGCGAGGTTCGTTGTTTGAATGAGGTTCATCTTGTTTAGAATGGACCTCATGTTGGGTAGGTTCATAATGACGAGGTTCGTCATTTTGACGCTTCCTACGACGAGGTTCGTCCACTTGCTTTGATGACACCCCATGTCGAGGTTCATGATGGCGAGGTTCGTCATTTTGGCCTGCTATGGCGAAGTTAGATCAGCAGGCGAGATTCGCCACTCAGACGAGGCTCATCTCTTTTCAAGGGGACCTCACATTGTTGGCGAGGTTCGCCACTTGGACGAGTTCTGATTAGGCGAGGTTAGCGGTAGGGGCGGCGTTAGCCTTGTTTTAAATGAACCCCGATGATGGCGAGCCGTCTTGATTTGATGACACCCCATGTCAAGGTTCATGATGACGAGGTTCGTTGTTTGAATGAGGTTCATCTTGTTTAGAATGGACCTCATGTTGTTGGATAGGTTCATAATGACGAGGTTCGTTGTTTGAACGAGGTTCATCTTGTTTAGAATGGACCTCATGTTGGGTAGGTTCATAATGACGAGGTTCGTTGTTTGAATGAGGTTCATCTTGTTTAGAATGGACCTCATGTTGTTGGATAGGTTCATAATGGCGAGGTTCGCCACTTGGACGAGGCTCATCCTTCAAGGGACCTCATTGTTGGCGAGGTTAGCCACTTGGGCGAGCTCATCCCTTTTGGAGAGGACCTCACATTGGCGAGGTTCGCGGTAGGCGGCGTTAGTCTTGTTTGAAATGAACCCCGATGATGGCGAGCCGTCTTGATTTGATGACACCCCATGTCAAGGTTCATGATGGCGAGGTTCGCCACTTGGACGAGCTCATCCCTTTTGGAGAGGACCTCACATTGTTGGCGAGGTTCGCCACTTGGGCGAGGTTCATCACTTTGGCGCTTGCTATGGCGAAGTTAGATCAGCGGCGAGCCGTCTTGATTTGATGACACCCCATGTCAAGGTTCATGATGGCGAGGTTCGCGGTAGGCGGCGTTAGCCTTGTTTTAAATGAACCCCGATGATGGCGAGGTTCGCCACTTGGACGAGCTCATCCCTTTTGGAAGGACCTCACATTGTTGGCGAGGTTAGCCACTTGGGCGAGCTCATCCCTTTTGGAGAGGACCTCACATTGTTGGCGAGGTTCGCCACTTGGACGAGCTCATCCCTTTTGGAGAGGACCTCACATTGTGGCGAGGTTCGCCACTTGGACGAGGCTCATCTCTTTTCAAGGGACCTCACATTGTGGCGAGGTTCGCCACTTGGACGAGCTCATCCCTTTTGGAGAGGACCTCACATTGGCGAGGTTAGCCACTTGGGCGAGTTCTGATTGGGGCGAGGTTCGCGGTAGGCGGCGTTAGTCATGTAGGCGAGGTTAGCGGTAGGCGGCGTTAGCCTTGTTGGGTAGGTTCATAATGACGAGGTTCGTTGTTTGAGCGAGTTCATCTTGTTTAGAATGGACCTCATGTTGTTGGATAGGTTCATAATGGCGAGGTTCGCCACTTGGACGAGCTCATCCCTTTTGGAGAGGACCTCACATTGTTGGCGAGGTTAGCCACTTGGGCGAGCTCATCCCTTTTGGAGAGGACCTCACATTGTTGGCGAGGTTAGCCACTTGGGCGAGCTCATCCCTTTTGGAGAGGACCTCACATTGTTGGCGAGGTTCGCGGTAGGCGGCGTTAGTCATGTAGGCGAGGTTCGCGGTAGGCGGCGTTAGCCTTGTTGGGTAGGTTCATAATGGCGAGGTTCGTGGCGTTCCTCATCGGTTCGACCCTCGATTCGTTTGGCCATCTTTTGGAGGACCTCACATTGTTGGCGAGGTTCGCCACTTGGGCGAGCTCATCCCTTTTGGAGAGGACCTCACATTGTTGGCGAGGTTCGCGGTAGGCGGCGTTCGTCTTGTTTTAAATGAACCCTTAGATGAAGGCGAGGTTCACGACTTGGGGTGCAATGGCGAGGTTCGCGGTAGGCGGCGTTCGTCTTGTTTTAAATGAACCCTCGATGATGGCGAGGTTCATCACTTTGGCGCTGCGATGGCGAAGTTCGATCAGCAGGCGAGATTCGCCACTCGAGGCGAGGCTCATCTTTTTCAAGGGGACCTCACATTGTGGCGAGGTTCGCGGTAGGCGGCGTTAGTCATGTAGGCGAGGTTCGCGGTAGGCGGCGTTCGTCTTGTTTTAAATGAACCCTCGATGATGGCGAGGTTCGTTGTTTGAACGAGGTTCATCTTGTTTAGAATGGACCTCATGTTGTCGGGTAGGTTCATAATGGCGAGGTTAGCCACTTGGGCGAGCTCATCCCTTTTGGAGAGGACCTCACATTGTTGGCGAGGTTAGCCACTTGGGCGAGCTCATCCCTTTTGGAGAGGACCTCACATTGTTGGCGAGGTTCGCGGTAGGCGGCGTTAGTCATGTAGGCGAGGTTCGCGGTAGGCGGCGTTAGTCATGTAGGCGAGGTTCGCGGTAGGCGGCGTTAGCCTTGTTTTAAATGAACCCTCGATGATGGCGAGGTTCGTGGCGTTCCTCATCGATTCGACCCTCGATTCGTTTGGCCATCTTTTGGAGGACCTCACATGGCGAGGTTCGTTGTTTGAACGAGGTTCATCTTGTTTAGAATGGACCTCATGTTGTTGGGTAGGTTCATAATGGCGAGGTTCGCGGTAGGCGGCGTTAGCCTTGTTGGGTAGGTTCATAATGACGAGGTTCGTGGCGTTCCTCATCGATTCGACCCTCGATTCGTTTGGCCATCTTTTGGAGGACCTCACATTGTGGCGAGGTTCGCGGTAGGCGGCGTTCGTCTTGTTTTAAATGAACCCTCGATGATGGCGAGGTTCATCACTTTGGCGCTTGCGATGACGAAGTTCGTCAACAGAGCGAGATTCGCCACTCAGACGAGGCTCATCTCTTTTCAAGGGGACCTCACATTGTTGGCGAGGTTCGCCACTTGGACGAGGCTCATCCCTTTTGGAGAGGACCTCACATTGACGGCGAGGTTCGCCATGTGGACGAGGCTCATCTCTTTTGGAGGGGACCTCACATTGTGGCGAGGTTCGCCACTTGGGCGAGGTTCGCACCGGGCGACGCTCGCCTTGTAGACGAGGTTCGCACCGGGCGACGCTCGCCTTGTAGACGAGGTTCGCACCGTAGGTGAACCTCGGTTGAATGTTGAGGTTGAATGTCGAGGTTCGCTGCGTAGGTGAACCTCGGTTGAATGTCGAGATTCGCTGCGTAGGCGAACCTCGGTTGAATGTTGAGTTGAATGTCGAGGTTCGCTGCGTAGGCGAACCTCGGTTGAATGTTGAGGTTGAATGTCGAGGTTCGCTGCGTAGGCGAACCTCGTCGAATGAAGGGCTTATTGCTTGGCGAACCTCGGTTGAATGTCGAGGTTCGCTGCGTAGGCGAACCTCGGTTGAATGTTGAGGTTGAATGTCGAGGTTCGCTGCGTAGGCGAACCTCGTCGGACCATTGTTGAGCTTCGTTTCGTGCGAACCTCGGTTGAGTGTCGAGGTTGTTGCTTGGCGAACCTCGGTTGAATGTCGAGGTTCACTGGCGTAGGCGAACCTCGGTTGAATGTTGAGGTTGAATGTCGAGGTTCGCTGCGTAGGTGAACCTCGGTTGAATGTCGAGATTCGCTGCGTAGGCGAACCTCGGTTGAATGTTGAGTTGAATGTCGAGGTTCGCTGCGTAGGTGAACCTCGGTTGAATGTCGAGGTTCGCTGCGTAGGTGAACCTCGGTTGAATGTCGAGATTCGCTGCGTAGGCGAACCTCGTCGAATGAAGGGCTTATTGCTTGGCGAACCTCGGTTGAGTGTCGAGGTTCACTGGCGTAGGCGAACCTCGGTTGAATGTCGAGGTTCGCTGCGTAGGCGAACCTCGTCGAATGAAGGGCTTATTGCTTGGCGAACCTCGGTTGAATGTCGAGGTTCGCTGCGTAGGCGAACCTCGGTTGAGTGTCGAGGTTCGCTGCGTAGGCGAACCTCGGTTGAATGTTGAGTTGAATGTCGAGGTTCGCTGCGTAGGTGAACCTCGGTTGAATGTCGAGATTCGCTGCGTAGGCGAACCTCGGTTGAATGTTGAGTTGAATGTCGAGGTTCGCTGCGTAGGTGAACCTCGGTTGAATGTCGAGGTTCACTGGCGTAGGCGAACCTCGGTTGAATGTCGAGATTCGCTGCGTAGGCGAACCTCGGTTGAGTGTCGAGGTTCACTGGCGTAGGCGAACCTCGGTTGAATGTCGAGGTTCGCTGCGTAGGCGAACCTCGGTTGAATGTCGAGGTTCGCTGCGTAGGCGAACCTCGGTTGAGTGTCGAGGTTGTTGCTTGGCGAACCTCGGTTGAGTGTCGAGGTTGTTGCTTGGCGAACCTCGGTTGAGTGTCGAGGTTGTTGCTTGGCGAACCTCGGTTGAATGTTGAGGTTGAATGTCGAGGTTCGCTGCGTAGGCGAACCTCGGTTGAATGTCGAGATTCGCTGCGTAGGCGAACCTCGGTTGAATGTTGAGTTGAATGTCGAGGTTCACTGGCGTAGGCGAACCTCGGTTGAATGTCGAGATTCGCTGCGTAGGCGAACCTCGGTTGAATGTCGAGATTCGCTGCGTAGGCGAACCTCGTCGAATGAAGGGCTTATTGCTTGGCGAACCTCGGTTGAATGTCGAGGTTCACTGGCGTAGGCGAACCTCGGTTGAATGTTGAGGTTGAATGTCGAGATTCCTTTGCTTGGCGAACCTCGGTTGAATGTCGAGGTTCGCTGCGTAGGCGAACCTCGGTTGAATGTCGAGGTTCGCTGCGTAGGCGAACCTCGGTTGAATGTTGAGGTTGAATGTCGAGGTTCGTCATTCGGCGCTTCTACGGCGAGATTAGATCAGCGGCGAGCCGTCTTGATTTGATGACACCGTGTCAAGGTTCATGATGGCGAGGTTCATCACTTTGGCGCTGCGATGGCGAAGTTCGTCAGCAGGCGAGATTCGCCACTCGAGGCGAGGCTCATCTCTTTTCAAGGGGACCTCACATTGTTGGCGAGGTTCGCCACTTGGGCGAGTTCTGATTGGGGCGAGGTTCGCGGTAGGCGGCGTTAGTCATGTAGGCGAGGTTCGCGGTAGGCGGCGTTAGTCATGTAGGCGAGGTTAGCGGTAGGCGGCGTTCGTCTTGTTTTAAATGAACCCTTAGATGAAGCGAGGTTCACGACTTGGGGTGCAATAGCGAGGTTCGTGGCGTTCCTCATCGATTCGACCCTCGATTCGTTTGGCCATCTTTTGGAGGACCTCACATTGTGGCGAGGTTCGCCATGTGGACGAGGTTCGCACCGGGCGACGCTCGCCTTGTTTTAAATGAACCCTCGATGATGGCGAGGTTCGTTGTTTGAGCGAGTTCATCTTGTTTAGAATGGACCTCATGTTGTCGGGTAGGTTCATAATGGCGAGGTTAGTCATTCGGCGCTTCTACGGCGAGATTAGATCCGCGGCGAGCCGTCTTGATTTGATGACACCCGTGTCGAGGTTCATGATGGCGAGGTTCATCACTTTGGCTGCGATGGCGAAGTTCGTCAGCAGGCGAGATCGCCACTCGAGGCGAGGCTCATCTCTTTTCAAGGGGACCTCACATTGTTGGCGAGGTTAGCCACTTGGGCGAGTTCTGATTGGGGCGAGGTTCGCGGTAGGCGGCGTTAGTCATGTAGGCGAGGTTCGCGGTAGGCGGCGTTCGTCTTGTTTTAAATGAACCCTTAGATGAAGCGAGGTTCACGACTTGGGGTGCAATAGCGAGGTTCGTGGCGTTCCTCATCGATTCGACCCTCGATTCGTTTGGCCATCTTTTGGAGGACCTCACATTGTGGCGAGGTTCGCCATGTGGACGAGGTTCGCACCGGGCGACGCTCGCCTTGTTTTAAATGAACCCTCCGATGATGACGAGGTTCGTTGTTTGAGCGAGGTTCATCTTGTTTAGAATGGACCTCATGTTGTCGGGTAGGTTCATAATGGCGAGGTTAGTCATTCGACGCTTCCTACGACGAGATTCGGCCCACCGAGCGAGCCGCCTTGATTTGATGACACCCCATGTCGAGGTTCATGATGGCGAGGTTCATCACTTTGGCGCTGCGATGGCGAAGTTCGATCAGCAGGCGAGATTCGCCACTCGGGCGAGGCTCATCTCTTTTCAAGGGGACCTCACATTGTTGGCGAGGTTCGCCACTTGGGCGAGGCTCGCGGCGAGGCGGCGTTAGTCTTGCGAGCGAGGTTAGCGGTAGGCGGCGTTCGTCTTGTTTTAAATGAACCCTTAGATGAAGCGAGGTTCACGACTTGGGGTGCAATGGCGAGGTTCGTGGCGTTCCTCATCGATTCGACCCTCGATTCGTTGGCCATCTTTTGGAGGGACCTCACATTGTGGCGAGGTTAGCCGGCAAAAGCCAAAGTTTGGCTAATGGCCTCGAGGTTGGGTTGGGAACGCTTAACCACCCACTTCTTAGCTTTGTTGGCTAGCTTTTGGAGCCTTGTCGAGACAGCCGGTTCTCGAGATTCGCCGAGAAGATTCAACACGAGCCACGAGTGAAGTCTCATCGAGACTTCGTCGACACTAGCGTGTCTTCAACGTGCTAGATGCCCGGAGGAGAGGAACTCCTCATACTTACTCGATCAACTCAAGGACCAAGGTTTGAACCTCGGTTCCAAGCGCAACCTTGTCCGATTAATGCCAGTTCATGAATGAATGGTTGCTCCCATTAATTAGCCATCTTACGTAGCGTCGAAAAAATGTTTATTGATTGAATGGATGTATTACAATCAAATTCTCTCGATTACAGAGGAAGAGGAGATTGATTTGACTCCTCTTTTGTATGGGTTCTTGGTGGCGAGAGGATGCTTCCCTCGATGCTCGAGTCGAGGTTGCTTCCCGTTGACGATCAGACCAAGGCTGCGGGTGATCAAGAGGTTGTTGGAGAGGTTCTTGATCTCTCCTATGCGCACAAGTGTTGAGCTCCAAAAGTTCTTAGACCTCTTTCCCCAGCTTGCCAACCTTCCAGCCTCGTTGGGCTTTTGGCTATTTAATGGAGCCGCCAGCATCGTGGCCGCTACAAGAACGGCCGGCCGCAGCTTAGCTGAACCGCTACGCAAGAAGCGCCGGGCCGCAGAACGCGGTGGCGAACCTCGTCGAATGAAGGGCTTATTGCTTGGCGAACCTCGGTTGAATGTCGAGATTCACCGTAGGCGAACCTCGGTTGAGTGTCGGGGTTCGCTGCTTTAGGCGAACCTCGGTTGAATGTTGAGGTTGAATGTCGAGATTCACTGCTGTAGGTGAACCTCGGTTGAGTGTCGGGGTTCGCTGCTTTAGGCGAACCTCGGTTGAATGTTGAGGTTGAATGTCGAGATTCACTGCTGTAGGTGAACCTCGGTTGAATGTCGAGGTTCACTGCTGTAGGCGAACCTCGGTTGAATGTCGAGGTTCACCGCCGTAGGCGAACCTCGGTTGAATGTCGAGGTTCACCGCCGTAGCGAACCTCGGTTGAATGTCGAGGTTCACTGCTGCAGGCGAACCTCGGTTGAGTGTCGAGGTTCACTGCTGTAGGCGAACCTCGGTTGAGTGTCGAGGTTCGCTGCTTGGCGAACCTCGTTTGACTTTGATGCTGCGGGCGAGCCTTGTCAAACTACTGTTGTAGGCGAGCCTCGTCAAACTGCTGTTGTAGGCGAGCCTCGTCAAACTTCGACGTTGTGGGCGAGCCTCGTCAAACTTTGACGTTGGGGGCGAGCCTCGGCAGACCACTGTTGAGCTTCGTTTCTCGTGCGAACCTCGTGTTAAGATCGAACTCCGCTCCACGTGCGAACCTCGTATTGAGGTCGAGTCTCGCCTCTTGAGCAAGTCTCGCTTTGAAGCTTGCACCGGTTCAGCGGCAATGTCGATTCATCCGCTGGGCGAACCTCGTCAATGAAGAGCTTCGCCGCTGGCGAACCTCGTCGAATGAAGGGCTTATTGCTTGGCGAACCTCGGTTGAATGTCGAGCCTCGCCGCAATGATGTTGTAGGCGAGCCTCGCCAAACTTTGAGGTTGTGGGCGATTTTGGCCTATGCACGAAGCTTCAAGCACGTGGCGAGCTCCAAGTCTTCATGCGAGCTTGTGCTTGAGGCGAGCTAAGCTCCTTTGCAGCGAAGCTTGCTCGCTACTTAAGAACGGTCGTAACTTTCAAACCGTATGTCGAATTGGACGAATTATATATGAAAATCGACTATCTCGACGAGACGGAGCTAACCAAACCTACCCGGAAGGGTTCGGTTTGTTCGGTCATTTTGCCAAATTCCTTCCGGTTTGGGAGATATCGACACTCTTGTCTATTTTGTAAAGTCAAGCATTCAGGTGAACTTAACCTTTAGGCGGACCTGACTTCACTCAGATGGACCCTTAAGCTCTTTTGCTCATCCCGAGTTGCTGTGCAGGGATTAAGGCAATTTTTATTGCCTACACTTTTGTTCATAAATCTCTTAAAAAGAGAATATTTCCTGAATGCATCCTGTAAATGAGGAGGGTTTTGTAAAGTTCAATAGATACCAGGATTTGACATGAAAATATGAAGATTTTAGAGGGTTAGATATCAAGGAGAGCCACCCTATTTTGGTAATTCCAACCACTCAGACAAACAATGAGCTCATAATATGGGTAACAAGTGTGGCTCTAGCATGGTAAAAGCAACATGAAGAAGCATCTAAGACGGTTCACCAGTAAACTATTATTATGTCACTACTTGCTCTTAACAAAATCTATCAAGGTAGCATAAATTTGATTTAATGAGTCATTACAGGAGAAAAAAGGAAATCAAACATTGTTAGCAATACCAAATCCTAAGAAGAATGCCCAATTTGATTCAAATAAGTCCAGCCTTTTATCCAAAGCCATCTCAGAATGATTCCATTTGTACCTAAAGACATAAATATGTCTGTTAGCCCTGGAATGCATTTTTCCATGAAACTCTACATACAGAACAATGTTAACTGTAAGCTTTTTTTTTGAGAATCAGATGCTTACTCGAAACAATAGTATGCATACATCCAGGAAAGGAGCAGAAAATTGATCGTCTTGCCAACATAGGGTATAAATCCTGTCAAAGAGACCTGCATCATTATGTATGAAAAGTGAAAACTAAAGTTATAATTATACTCCATAACCACTCAAAGAAAAGGTTGATATACTATTTCAACATGTCAATGTGAAACAAAATTCTTCATAAACATATTGTACATAAAACTGAAGCATAGATATCATAGAACACATGTAATCCCAAAGCAGAAAAAATCGCACCACTGCACCTCTATGAAGAAAATTGTCAATAAAAGGATTGAGTAAACCAGCTCGCCAATTCCAAGAATGACCCTGTTCAGGATGAATGCATGGAGATACTTTAGGTAACATGACAAGTATCTAACTTCTTTAATTAGGGTTAATATTATTCAATCAATAACTTCAAAACAACCAGCTAAGACTGAACTAACCCCTCAAATCCACCTGGTCTTCCTGTACTCAGTGGATCTGATGAATCTTTTGTGATAGGTCCTTGGGTATCAGAAAGTCCTAATCTTTTCAAAGCATCAAAAGCCTGCTTAGCAATGTCGTTATACCTGAATTAGAACAAATAACAAAGGTATAGTTTTAGATAACAAAAACAATGACAAAAAGATCTCGACCATTTTCCCCACATGCGTGCATGTGTATTTGACTCATAAATTTGGGTTCATATAATTTTAGTAAAATGATGAATAAAATAATTTTTTTAAGGGAACAACATACTCCATCTTATATATAATTTTTAAGTCAAATAGCACTTTACAAATTTATGCAAGGATGTACACACATATCAAGTCTAATTGTATAGGATACACCATTTTGTTGCCAAGAAAAGTGTTCCATATATCATACCATTTTGCTGCTGCACCATGATTAGTTCGTGTACTAGTTACGCATTTTAGTAGAACTGAACATTTCCACTCATTAAACATCAATACAATAGACAGGTATACAATCTGGAATCTATTGATCACCAAGAGTATGCCTACCAGATACTGCTGAGCACAATGCTGAAAACATAGGCGGATAGAACCAGAAAATTGATCGTCTTGCCAACATAGGGTATAAATCCTGTCAAAGAGACCTGCATCATTATGTATGAAAAGTGAAAACTAAAGTTATAATTATACTCCATAACCACTCAAAGAAAAGGTTGATATACTATTTCAACATGTCAATGTGAAACAAAATTCTTCATAAACATATTGTACATAAAACTGAAGCATAGATATCATAGAACACATGTAATCCTAAAGCAGAAAAAATCGCACCACTGCACCTCTATGAAGAAAATTGTCAATAAAAGGATTGAGTAAACCAGCTCGCCAATTCCAAGAATGACCCTGTTCAGGATGAATGCATGGAGATACTTTAGGTAACATGACAAGTATCTAACTTCTTTAATTAGGGTTAATATTATTCAATCAATAACTTCAAAACAACCAGCTAAGACTGAACTAACCCCTCAAATCCACCTGGTCTTCCTGTACTCAGTGGATCTGATGAATCTTTTGTGATAGGTCCTTGGGTATCAGAAAGTCCTAATCTTTTCAAAGCATCAAAAGCCTGCTTAGCAATGTCGTTATACCTGAATTAGAACAAATAACAAAGGTATAGTTTTAGATAACAAAAACAATGACAAAAAGATCTCGACCATTTTCCCCACATGCGTGCATGTGTATTTGACTCATAAATTTGGGTTCATATAATTTTAGTAAAATGATGAATAAAATAATTTTTTTAAGGGAACAACATACTCCATCTTATATATAATTTTTAAGTCAAATAGCACTTTACAAATTTATGCAAGGATGTACACACATATCAAGTCTAATTGTATAGGATACACCATTTTGTTGCCAAGAAAAGTGTTCCATATATCATACCATTTTGCTGCTGCACCATGATTAGTTCGTGTACTAGTTACGCATTTTAGTAGAACTGAACATTTCCACTCATTAAACATCAATACAATAGACAGGTATACAATCTGGAATCTATTGATCACCAAGAGTATGCCTACCAGATACTGCTGAGCACAATGCTGAAAACATAGAGCGGATAGAACCAGAAAATCTGAAAATGGACATAACAAACAGTCAAGGAAATTATGATAGCATGAATGCATAAGAATAGTGCTTAGTTATTGGAAAGAATGAAAATGTACAAACAAAGGGTTAAAAAGTTAATAAGAATAACAAGACGGCTAACTATTTCAATGTCAAAATCGTTGAAAACGGCTAACTATTTCAATGTCAAAACTGTTGAAGACATTGCATACTATAATGGTAAAAAGTCAAGTCTGACTAAATGAGTAATAGATGCAATGCAAAAAATTTAAATTAAAAGCCTTCACGTAAAACTCCAGAAGTTTAATGATTAGCATCTAGTGGAAAGTTGAACACAATATAACTTTGAGGATAATCACAAATATGTTGATTTGAAAGCATCAAACGACCTTAGCTTTAAAGATGAAAGCTAGCAGCGGAATCTATTTTCTTCAAACAAAATAACAGTGGCAAAGGAGTAATATATTACGATTATTGTCCACGGGTTCATTTATCTACTGCAGACTACAGATTGGAGTTTCAAAGTTTGCAACTTGGTTAAATATTTTGGAAAGAAGGTGGGGCTATGAAGTGTGTGTGTGTGTGGAGGGAGGGAGGGAGGGTGGGGGTAGAGGGTGACATCACAACCACAAAATAATCATAATTCAAGGGTTTCTTAGAAAATCAACCTAATATAAGTTTTCTTTTAAAAAAAAACTTGTGGCACTCTTCTTTATATCGTCACATTGACAAGACTCAAAAAGCCTTCACCTGGGAATGTACATCCTAATAGCTTTGCTATGTCAATTACCAAAACAATGTCTCAAAACCTCATACCAGCAGAAACAAGGATGAGAAATGATTATTCCGGGCCAACATTCCATTTTTACAAATAGATCCTTCACTCAGAAATACTTAGAACCAGAAGTTAAAATATTTGTAAGAGGCACGCCAAAGTGACAAAAGAAAACAAGTAAAACAAATTATAAACTTACATAAAAAAGCTCAATCAGGATAAAACGTAAGACTGAATAGAATGTCATAGCTGCTCCACTGCCACAAAGTTGTTCGCAATGGCCAGGTAATATCCACAAGAGAACAGGAATGACAACAGATTTTAACATCAATAAACTACAAAAGGCAAAAAAAAAAAAAAAAAGTTAATACCAGTTACATCACTATAAACAGGTAATCTCACTAATTACTCAAAAAAGAACGGTCAATCGCACTTTAACATCCTAAAATTTCGTCGATTTTTAACTTTTACATCCTAAAATTTGGACTTTTGTACCCCTAGAGTGAAAAGAAATTCCCTCCGGATCCCTTTCTTCCTCCTTCAGCTTTGTAACCCTAAACTCATTGCAGTTATGTGCTCTAATCAATTTCAACACTTTTCCAAACACAAATGACTTAAAATTGGCATTCTGTAGCAAAAACAATCCTAAAGCCATAAATAACATGGACTTTACCCAATATGAATTCGATTTAACCCCTTCTCAGTTAAGTTAAAGGGGGTAGTTTTCAGGGTATTTTTTTGACAAATTTAAACTTCAGGGTAGTAAAGTTAAAAAATCTTCAGAATTTCATCCAGATACTTCCAAATACGAGTCTTTTCTATCATTACGCTCTTAATTCAACAAAAGATTTAAATTTTAGGGCTAAAATTAAAAACCCTGGAAATTACCTTCCCAAAAAGATGAATCCGTTCAAGAGGAAGCACTGCCCCGTTCTGATCGACAACATCCTCGAACTGAAACAAAAATAGAATCAAAATTAGATTAAAAAAACCCGAGAAAACTATCAAATTATGGGGCAAAAAATTTGAAAGGGGAAAGAGATGAACTTGATGCATAAGCGAACGACTCTATGAAGACAGCAGGCTTCTTTGAATCCAGCGAGATAGAGATGACCTGCTCGTTTTGTGTAGAGCTTGAGATTCTCCATTGAGAATCGATGAGAGATTGCTTCTCCTCTTTTGGGTTTGGATTAAGGGAAAAAAGGTGGGAATTTGATACGAGTTTAATAATTGATAGGAGCTTATATTATAATAAGAGAAGTTTAAGCGATTGGCTTATCTTGTGGATTTTAAATTTAGTTATAATTTTTTTATTATTATTTTTAGAGTTTTTCTAGCGGGTGCCCACTCGTCAGAGAATGAGAGAAGAGATAATAAGAGAAATTAGTGCAAATTTAAGCAGACCCATTTGCTATTTATTTCTCTACATTTCGATAGACTTTGATTGTTAATTTTAAAAGTAATTCTAGTTGAGTTATGCTTCTATTCATGATATTCAAGATGAAAATACTCAAATTTGATTTTTGAATTTTAAAACAAAAAATCCATATCATTAGATGTGTAATCTATAGGGCTTATTAGTTGGAGATTCTTGGCTCAAACTAAAACTTTTGTTGGATTTTGATTGATTGATATTGATTTAGGGTGTTTTTATTTAAAACCAGGATTCAGACTTAGATTAATATACATAGACTATCTAGAGTAGATTTTTAAAGAATTTTAGTATATATTATTTATGCATCCTATATCCTCGAAACAAACATTTTGAAAAAATTTATAGAGTTGCTTAATTTTTACTTATTGATGACTAAAACCTCTCGACATTATTGAACATTTTGCTTTTAGATGGCACACCATGTAAATTACACCTCCTACAACGATGCAGACTTTCAATTTTAAAATTAAAATATTAATTTAAATTATTTTAATTTAAATTGATTGTATTTACTATGAGCATTGGCCTAGTTGTTTGGCCGTTCGAAAGTGAATTAAAATTATGTAAGTTACTTTTTTATAAATAACTTATCTACGTCAGCATGTAAGTGGAATACAATGTTTGTTTGAAGTACGAATTTATTGTTAAAAGTGCAATGTGAAGATGATGTGGCAAAATTAGATTAATTAGTAAATATACTTAAAATTATTTAATTAAAATTTGTTACCATTTTTTATCACTTTCATGCGACTTCACCACTTTTTTAGGGGAAGTCAAAATTGCATTAAATCTTATGTGGCAACTTTCTTGCATTTCACTTTCATAACCACTTACATGCAAACAAACACATAAAATGTTAAAATGAAGTCACTTTCTCACTTTCATCTTTCACTTGCATGCAAACAAAACCCCTTAAGGATTCTAACTAATTATTAATTATGTTCAACTGCTTCACTAATGATGCTAGGTAGAAACCTCAGTGAGCATGTCATATCCAATCCGAAAATCTTAGAAAGAACCATATTTTGTTATCAAGAATATTATAGGGTTTAATTATAGATATAGTTCTACTCTGTAGGGGGTTTAATTGTTTATCATCTCTAAATAGTTTTGCGCATTTTAGACTTCTTAATATTTGGAATTTTTTTCGAATGGAATATTTGGAATTTATGTTCGTAAGAATAAGAAGTCTCTTTTCAACAAACTGAAAATATTCTCTCTTTCCACGGACAAAGATAATGGAAAATAACTTTGTTATAAATATCAAAGAGTCCTAAAGTGTTAATAAGCAAAATTTACAGATAATAAGCAGCTAGGTTATAGCATGGGGGTATATTTGTAATAATCCTTCACAATATGGGAAAGATAATATTAACACCTCTGATATATACCCCTTGGCTAAAATACCAGATTGGCATTTTAAATCGACCCTAAATGACAATAGAGCATTTTAAATAGCTCCGACTACAATAAGGCCTTATAATTGTTTAAATGAGACAATAAGCCCATATTTTCACCGAAATCATTTACTCCGTGAACTCCTGCTCCTCGGCTTCATCCCCTCGGCTCCTGCTCCTCACCAATGGATCCACACCCCATGACCCAAGTCTCATCCTCCTCCTCCTCTTTATCCTCCGCTTTATCCTCCTCCCTCCCTTCGCCGTGGACCGACACCAAGAATGACTGGTCGACGAAGTTAGTAGAGGAAGACGATGAAGAAGAAGAAATTGGTGGTGGGTCCTCAGCGTGTTCTCAAAGTGGTTAATGGTGTTGGAGGAGGAGAATCGAGAGGACATCAAGAATGAGGAGTTAATAGAAGAAGAGAAAGAGGAGGAGGAGAAGAAGATTGAATTGTCAAGAACGCTACGCTCGATGAGGTGTCGATCGCCGAAGGGGAGGGAGGAGGAGAAGGCGAGGATAAAGAGGAGGAGGAGGAGACTTGGGTCGGGGAGTGTGGATCCATTGGTGAGTGTAGAACATGCACAAAAACATGCTGCGGTTTCGGTAGTCGACCATCTACGGATGAGTAGTCGACTAATCTGCCGAGCAACGAAAAGGTGTGTTTCGCGTTGGGTGCAGTAGTCGACTAATCGTGTTGTAGTCGACTAATCTGAAGTAGTAGTCGACTAATCGTGTTGTAGTCGACTAATCTGGCGGTCAGCGGGTTTTGGTTTTAAACCCGGTTCGTTTAGAGTTTATAAATAACCCTAAACCTGATTATTTGAAAGTAATCAAGCACGTTTTGGAGCAGCCTTTGAGAGGGTTTGGTGCATCTTTGGAGAGGAGATCTTTTGAGGGATTGAGAGGTTTGTTTTTAGGGTTTCTTTGTGAGAACTTGTAATCCTAATTTGTATTCTCTCTTTCTATTAGTGAAAATCCCCCCTCCTTACCCCGTGGACGTAGGCAACTTGCCGAACCACGTAAATCTCGTGTCTTTACTCTTTTATTGTGTTTTTGCTACTGTTTGTGGTGGTTTCTCTCGACGGTTCACGGTCCGCTACCAACAATTGGTATCGAGCTATTGTTGATTGGAAGTGGTGTAATTTCTAATTTGAGGGGTGTTGGTGATTCTGAGAGAAGCGGATTCACGAAGACAAGCAGAGGATGGCGTCAACCGGTAGATCGATCAAAGTGGGAAAATTCGAGATTGAAAGGTTCAATGGGAAAACGACTTTTCCTATTGGAGGATGCAGATGAAAAACTTTCTAATTTACAAAAATTGCACAAGGTCAGTAGGCATCAAAATTCTTGAAGAACCTCAAATATGACTAAATCATGAGAAGATCGAAGAACAATGTCGTCGAAATCTCAAGAAGTCAACATATGGGAGATTGTGTCTCGCTGGCAGACACTTGTTTGTGTCTCGCCACGAAGCGAGGCATTTGATGTGTCTCGCTATTAGCGAGACATTTGTGTGTGCCTCGCGACGAAGCGAGACACTTGATGTGTCTCGCTATTAGCGAGACATTTGTGTGTGCCTCGCGACGAAGCGAGACACCTTGATGTGTCTCGCTATAGAGCACTTATATGTCTCGCGGCGAACACCGAATACTTGGAGCGAGCTCTTGAAGGGTCTAAATCAATGCCGATGGGGCCCACTTGACTTTATCAATGCAGAGAGGCGTTCGGACCGTTAATAAGCGGTTACGGCGAAGATAGCCCACTAGGCGTAATTCTAGGAGCATTGTCGTGCCTAAAAGCGGGAAAACCGTTCACGGCATTTGGAAAGCGACAACGCCTGCGCCGGTCGGTGACCCATCTACCTGCCGCAAGGCGGCCATTTCTTCGCCCGGTGGCGAAGCGGCTTGGCGGCATTTCGGTACGCTGCTTAACAAATCTCCAACTCCTCTCCTCACCAATGGATCCACACTCCCCATGACCCAAGTCTCATCCTCCTCCTCCTCTTTATCCTCCGCCTTATCCTCCTCCCTCCCTTCGCCGTGGACCGACACCAAGAATGACTGGTCGACGAAGTTAGTAGAGGAAGACGATGAAGAAGAAGAAATTGGTGGTGGGTCCCACAGAAGTGTTCTCAAAGTGGTTAATGGTGTTGGAGGAGGAGAATCGAGAGGACATCAAGAATGAGGAGTTAATAGAAGAAGAGAAAGAGGAGGAGGAGAAGAAGATTGAATTGTCGCCAAGAACGCTTCCGATGAGGTGTCGACGGCCGGAAGGGAGGGAGGAGGAGAAGGCGGAGGATAAAGAGGAGGAGGAGGAGGAGACTTGGGTCGTGGGGAGTGTGGATCCATTGGTGAGTGTAGAATATGCACAAACATGCACGCAGCCGCTTAGAGTAACCAATCGCAGAGTAGTCTAATTAACTGCATCTACGCAGCGCAAGCTTTAGTCCGAAAGTAGTCGACTAACTGTTGTAGTCGACTAATCTATTAAGGAGTAGTCTAATCTGAAGGGTAATTCACTAATGCAGATTCAAAACGGTTTTGGTTTTAAACCCGTTCTTAGAGTTTATAAATAACCCTAAACCTGATTATTTGAAAGTAATCAAGCACGCTTTGGAGCAGCCTTTGAGAGGGTTTGGTGCATCTTTGGAGAGGAGATCTTTTGAGGGATTGAGAGGTTTGTTTTTTAGGGTTTCTTTGTGAGAACTTGTAATCCTAATTTGTATTCTCTCTTTCTATTAGTGAAAATCCCCTCCTTACCCCGTGGGACGGGCAACTTGCTTCAACCACGTAAATCTCGTGTCTTTACTCTTTTATTGTGTTTTGCTACTGTTTGTGGTGGTTTCTCTCGACGGTTCAGCGGTCCGCCCAACAATTGGTATCGAGCTATTGTTCGATTGGAAGTGGTGTAATTTCTAATTTGAGGGTGTTCGTGATTCCCGAGAAGCGGATTCACGAAGACAAACAGAGATGGCGGCCAACCAGAGATCACCAAAGTGGGAAAATTCGAGATTGAAAGGTTCAATGGGAAAACGACTTTTCCTATTGGAGGATGCATGAAAAACTTTCTAATTTCGCAAAAATTGCACAAGGTCGTAGGCATCAAAATTGTTGAAGAACCTCAAATATGACTAAATCATGAGAAGATCGAAGAACAATGTCGCCGAAATCTCAAGAAGTCAACATATGGGAGATTGTGTCTCGCTACGCTGCGAGACACTTGTTTGTGTCTCGCCACGAAAGGCACCTTGATGTGTCTCGCAGCATGGTGATTTCAGTGTGCCTCGCGACGAAGCGACACCTTGATGTGTCTCGCTATTAGCGCGACATTTAGTGTGCCTCGCACGAAGCGAGACACCTTGATGTGTCTCGCTATAGGCGAGGCACTTACTTGTGTCTCGCTAACCGGCGACACCCGAATACTTGGAACGAGCTCTTGAAGGGTCTAAATCAATGCCGATGGGGCCCACTTGACTTTATCAATGCGCAGAGACGCTCGAATCGCACAGCGGTTAGCCGAAGATAATACCACTAGGCGTAATTCTAGGGCATTTAATCGCGCTAAAAAGCGTGAAAACCGCTACAAAGAAATTGAAGACGAAATCGCCGCCAGCCAGGTGCAGTTTATACCGCCGCCGCCAACAGGTAGCCGACACGCCGCCTGAGCTGGCAGCTTGGCGCTGAGGCAGCCGAAGCCGCTGCTAATCAGAAATCTCCAAAGACTTATGACAATTGTGGGCACGCTTCCCAAAGACTATAAATACCCTCCTACGCCCACTTGGGGTCGGCCATCGAAAGGAAAAATCGAAATCCAAGCTTCCAAAGTTCAAGAACACGATCCACGCGGAGATTCCTCGAAGTTTAAGCCTTGCCTTATTCTTGAGAAGAGTAGATATCTTACCTTGCTAAGATATTTCGAGGATTCTTGTTTCCTTTGCGAAGCACTAACTAAACCGTCGATTCGGCGATGTTTTCGGTGGTCCCGCGGTTCGCGTCCCGGCCGCGGGCAAAGTCCGAAAACAAGAGATCTACACTTGTAGCGTCTTTTGTTGAGTTTGTGAAGAGTCGAAATTTCTTTGTGGCGAGAATAAAAGTGTAATTTTTCTCAAGTTTTGCAATGGAATCAACTTCCCAAACGATGGCGACCGATGGGAGCCAGCGGTCTCGAGCCAGATCGTTGTGCCAGACCTTGCGGCGATCAAGCCGACCTCATGGTCGATGGGTGACTACTTCTTCGATCAAGCCAAATTGAAGAGTATCTCTCCTCTTCCCGTCGAAGTCCTCCTCACCCCAAACATCGGAGGATCTCATCCCCTAAGAGGAGGTTAGTTACGTTGTGATGTGCAGCGATCTTCGTTAAACTGCGGCGGCGATTTCCCCTCTCAACAAGATCTTAAGCGATCGGCGAGAGAGCTTCGCCAAAGGCGGCGTCAAAAGATGGCCGTCGGTTCGCCAAGGCTCGGAGTCAGCGGATGGAGTTCACTATCGAACTCCGCGTGATCAAAGGCATCAACAAGCGCAATCTCTCAATCCGTCGGCCTCTTCCCAGGAAGAATGGGTTCTCGTCAAAGGGCGATGGACAAAGAAAAAGCGCGCCAAAAGCATCATTACCGCGTGTTTGCTTGCCGCGTGCCATTATTCGCAGCAGCGTGATCGAAATCAACGGTGAATTGACCGGGATCACAAAATTTGGGTCGAAACCGGCGTCGAGAACCGGCTCGAAGTTTGCCTGCCGCTAATCTTCGGTAGAGCGATTGAGCGTCTCGCGCCCGAACGGCATGAAACTACCTACGCCAGCGGCGGCGTGTCAAGCTATCTCGCCCGGTGAGCAACATGGCTACTCGCCCGAAGCGGTGCTCTTTGCTTGAAATTGCACTTGTCGCCCCTTTCTTCCACTTCTCCGGCAAGGTATTGACCTTTAAGTAAAATCCGACAATTTCGGTGTTTAGTCATCTTGGTCCACAGCGGAAATAAAGGCAAGGTACCAATGAAAAAGCGGTTGAGTTACCCGTCGGAAGTCACGAGCAAGCTAAAATATCTCGGTCTCGGTTCCAATTGCATCTCGTTTGAGCATCATAAAGTCATGAGAATCTACTAAAGGGAAGAACTTCGTGTGATTGATGAAGTCACAAGAGATGATAAAACACTTGTGATTTGTACCAAGACAACCGGATGAAGTTAAAACATCAAAAGTGCTTCGAATTCGAATGATCGCGCCCCAAAAGACTTGTCCTCCGGTCAAGGACAACGTTACACTTGGGGGTGAAAGTGCAATTGTGATAAACCACACCAACCACACCATCGGTGGTGTGGCAACACTGAAAGAGCGATTGATGAAATAAATTGTTCTTGTTATGTGCACAATCAAGGCGTTCTTGTCGGGATGTGCACGTTACGAATCAAGCGGCTCATCAAAGAGCTGTCGAGAGGCTTTCCTTGCCCAACGGAAGATTTGAAGCCGAGTCAAGGCGACCCGAAGAAGAAGACGCCATTCATGGGATAAATTCCCGAAGTCACCATTAATATGGTGAACAAAGGAAAAGACGGCAATGGGCGAGGACCACGACTTCACTCCTGCGGGAAAAGAGTGGCACCGAGTTTCAGGCGATGTCTCGGTTGCAATTGCGAGCTACTCAGCGCGCGACTATAGAAGGATGCATGAGGAGAGTCATCGATGATGAAGCTTCGACATCAATTCGGCGATAGCCCGATGACACAATGTCAAGTCTTGGTCCCCATCTCGGAGAGGCTTTTACCATTACTCGATGTCACGTCAAATGTTACAAAAGCCTTAGCCAAGCAAAGAGAAGAGCTTAAGAGAGAAACGAGATGGAGCTAGCCACAACGAGATGAGAATTGCAAACAAGCGGTTGCCGCGGCTGAATCCGATCAACAAGGTGGAGTAACCCACCATAATGTTGAAAACGGCGATCGAGATTGATGAACACATTCTGCTGATCAACCTCCAAAGAAAGGCTGCATCTGCTCAAGGTGGAAATGACCCAATTCTTCCTATTGGAAATAATCCAAAACAAGGGAAGATGATGGCGAAAGGATGAAAGAGCTTGAAGATAAAATCAATGCTTTGATGTCCACCGCAGGAAGTCAAAAGGTGGTATCCGTGTCAGTATCGAGAGAATGGGATTCAATCCCTTACCATGGAAATTCAATTTGATCAACTTCCGCCATTTGATGGGAGAGGTCACCTTCACAACACGATTTACTTCAAATCACATTTGGGGTAATCTCGGAAGCGAGCCTCGATGGTTCGGTCATTAAATCGGTACTCTTGGCGGGCTGCCTTGATTGGTATCGAAGACTGGCCGAGTATTAATTCTTTGGGAGGACATGGAAAGTTCTTTTCGGCAACTTCCCGATGACGACACGAAGTCTCAATTGGAACTCTCTTAGATGAAAAGCGAAAGGTGGGGAGACAATCGACACCTTCGTTAGCGATTCCGCAATAAAGCTATGAATGCGGGGATCAATTCTTGAATTCATGAAGACTTGCCACAACAATCTTTCTATAGAATTGCGGAAGTCATGGGGTCAGTCCACCAACTCGTGGAAAGACCTAAAAATCGAGGAGAACAAGCGAGCGTTTCCTCGAAGGAAGAAAGCGAAAGGCGGTTGACCCCTCGAGTAAATTTTTCCTCTCGTAATAGAGGAAAGGCATCTGTGGCTATTGTTGGTCAAGCGTCGCAACAATAATGCGCCAAAAGCTTCATCGAAATTCCACGGACATACTCTTTCAAGGACGAAGAAGTTCCAATCATCTTCAAACACCTCCTTGATAACAACAAAATCAAGTTGCTTCCAATTACAAATCAAGAGGAGGCTAACAAAACTTGGACCCTAAATCTTTGCATTACCCGCAGGAGGATCCTCCATCCTACAAAGGATTGCTTAGCTCTCAAGGCCATCATACAAGCCTTGGTTGAAGCCGTCTTAACATAATTGAATCAAATTTGACTCAAGCGGTATCACAGTATAAACTGCTCCTCTGTACTCCAACGGCCCAATTTTCGAAGAAAGGGGGGTGGATAATCCATGTTTGAGAGGTCCACTTCCACATTGAGCAATCAAACCTTGCACGATTAGGATTGTCTCAAAACTCCTATCTGGTCAAACCTTCCTCTGAGTTAGGACCCGCGGCCCAACCTCGATTCCTTCCATGAGCAGAGGTCCACTCCAATTGGCGATCAAACCTTCCTCAGTTAGGATCATATTTTTTTTTTTTTTTTTTTTTAATTTTCCTCACTTGGTCAAACCTTCCTGATTAGGACCACGGTCAAAATCCCTCTCGATTCCTTTTATGAATGATAGGTCTACTCCGTGCGGGGGTTCGTTTTAGCCCCAAGAGAAAACACAACGAGGTTCGTTTTAGCCCCAGAGAAAACAGCGGGGTTGTTTTAGCCCCAAAGAAACACAACGGGTTCGTTTTAAGCCCCAAGAGAAAACACAAATTCCACAAAGCCTACGTATTCAAAATGGTAGCATAGATGTCATTACCTAATGACACCTAAACTATGCTTTTATGCATAGGGATGTTATCTCTGTCCTTATCGAGAGATAAGTCGCGTCTAACACGCCGCGGGTAATCAATTCGTGATAATTGATCAAGCCTCGTATTCAAAATCGTAGCATAGATGTCATTACCTAATGACACCTAAACTATGCCTTCATGCATAGGGATATTATCTCTGTCCTTATCGAGATAAATGCGCATCTAACACATCTTTGTAGGGTAATCAATTCGTGATAATTGACCGAGCCTCATTATTCAATATCGTAGCATAAAGTCTAAAGAATTCACTCTTTTAGCACAAGCGTTACATGTAGAACGGACTCGGATAATCTACATGCTAGCCCAACTCAAGCGGTAGTTGGTAAAGGCTCATCAAATCCGTTGATGGTGAGGGTTTGCCAAAATCCTATATCTATCATACAAGCAACTTGAGGCGGCGGGTTCACTCTTCACAGCCGAGTCAAGCATTTTCTCCTCGTGATTTTAATGCACTTTGTAATGCCATTACATGCCTCGGACGCTCAAACCCCTTTAGCGAGACACCCAGTTGCCTTTCGCTTTCTTCAAGTGGGACAATTCCGATATTGATAATTATTCTGCACGGGATTCAAGGGTATATTCAAGACAAATTGGTTCCATATTCCATATAGAAGCTTCCACAAATCGATATTGAGAAAACCGGATGGCGCTTTTCTCACGAATGACTCTCAAGGCATTTCAATTATAACCAAGTGGTAACTTTCAAGATGAAGATGATTAGTCCAAAATCGACTTGACATTTCAATCAATCCAAATACAAATGCAACAGCTATTGATCCCAAAATATGGTCGTGACCTTGCGTATGAGTTCAAGCGAAGCAAAACATGGGCCTCTTCTACAAAGTTCAACGTTGAGCGAAGCAAAGCATCTTATCCAAAGTATTCCGCACCCTCGACAAAATACGAGGAGTCCGAAAACTTTGGAGGGTATCTGTAGGCATCAAAATTGCCGAAGAACCTCAAATATGACTAAATCATGAGAAGATCGAAGAACAATGTCGTGAAATCTCAAGAAGTCAACATATGGGGAGATTGTGTCTCGCTTCTGGTCGCGAGACACTTGTTTGTGTCTCGCCACGAAGCGAGGCACCTTGATGTGTCTCGCTATTAGCGAGACACTTGTGTGTGCCTCGCGACGAAGCGAGACACCTTGATGTGTCTCGCTATTAGCGAGACACTTGTGTGTGCCTCGCGACGAAGCGAGACACCTGATGTGTCTCGCTATAGGCGAGGCACTTACTTGTGTCTCGCTAACCGGCGAGACACCCGTAATACTTGGAACGAGCTCTTGAAGGGTCTAAATCAATGCGATGGGGCCCACTTGACTTTATCAATGCGAGAGCGTTGAACCGTTAATAAGCGGTTACCGCTGAAGATCGCCCACTAGGCGTAATTCTAGGGCATTTAATCGTGCCTAAAGCGGAAAACGTTCTGCGTTTGGAAAAGAGCGACAACGCGCCGCCGCCCGGCGAGGCGGCCCATCTTACCTGCGCGCCCGTGAAGCGTGATACTTACCGCCCGGTGTGGCGGCTTAGCGTGAGGCACTTCGGTGCAGGCTGCTTAATCTCCGCACTTATGACAATTGTGGGCCGCGTTTCCCAAAGACTATAAATACCCTCCTCGTCCACTTGGGCGAGGGTTGACCATCGAAAGGAAAAATCAATCCAAGCTTCCAAAGTTCAAGAACACGATCCACGCGGAGATTCCTCGAGTTTAAGCCTTGCCTTATTCTTGAGAAGAGTAGATATCTTACCTTGCTAAGATATTTGCTGAAGTTCTTGTTTCCTTTGCGAAGCACTAACTAAACCCCGTCGATTCGACGATCACGCCGGTGGTCCACGGATTCTGGCGTCCGAGCACGAGCAAAGTCCCACGAAAACAAGAGATCTACACTTGTAGCGTCTTTTGTTCGAGTTTGTGAGAGAGTTACTGAAATTTCTTTGTAACTGAGAATAAAAAGTGTAATTTTTCTCAAGTTTTGCAATGGAATCAACTTTCGACCCAAACAAAGGCTTTGGATGGAAAGGAGAAGAAGAACAAGGATATGTCGATGAGGATTGGGAGGAGTTGGATCACGGAAGCCGCAGTCGATTATCCTATGCCTTGAGAGGGATGTAGCTTTCTTGGTAGATGGAGAGAAAGCAGTGTGTGGAAGAAGTTAGAGGGTACCTTCATGACGAAGAGTCTAACTAACCGGATCTACTTAAAATCCAAATTGTATACTTGCAAGATGGAGGAGGGCTCATCAATCCGAGGGAACATCAACAAGTTTGATAGGATCATATCGATTTGAAAGACATAGATGTTAAAGTAGGAGGCGAGGATCGGTAGCTTCTACTACTTCTCTCTAGAAGTCTTATGAGAACAGTGCAAACACCGATGCTTGTGGGAGAAAATTTGAAGATGAAGATGATTAGTCCAAAATCGACTTCGACATTTCAATCAATCCAAATACAAATGCAATGCCTATTGATCCCAAAATATGGTCACACGCCAGAGCCGTGATTCAAGAAACTGAAGCAAAACATGGGCCTCTTCTACAAAGTTCAACGTTGAACAGAAGCAAGGCGCATCTTATCCAAAGTATTCCAGACCCCTCGACAAAATACAGAGGAGTCTGAAAACTTTGGAGGGGGTATCTGTAGGCATCAAAAATTGCTGAAGAACCTCAAATATGACTAAATCATGAGAAGATCGAAGAACAATGTCGTCGAAATCTCAAGAAGTCAACATATGGGGAGATTGTGTCTCGCTACAGTGCGAGACACTTGTTTGTGTCTCGCCACGAGCGAGGCACCTTGATGTGTCTCGCTGTTAGCGAGACACTTGTGTGTGCCTCGCACGAGCGAGACACCTTGATGTGTCTCGCTATTAGCGAGACACTTGTGTGTGCCTCGCGACGAAGCGAGACACCTTGATGTGTCTCGCTATAGGCGAGGCACTTACTTGTGTCTCGCTAACCGCGACACCCGTAATACGGAACGAGCTCTTGAAGGGTCTAAATCAATGCCGATGGGGCCCACTTGACTTTATCAATGCAGAGACGCGTTGAACGATTAGGCGGTTACACGCCGAAGATACCTACTCAGGCGTAATTCTAGGGCATTTAATCGTGCCTAAAAAGGTGAAAACCGCATAAAGAAATTGAAAGATTTACACCGCCGCCACCGGGCCGAGGTAGCCATACCGCCGGCTACAAAGGTGGCAGCTGACACCGCCGCCGCTGAGCGAGTAGCCAAGCGCCAGGGTACTGAGCCGCCAGCTTAATCAGAAATCTCCAAAGACTTATGACAATTGTGGGCACGCTTCCCAAAGACTATAAATACCCTCCTCGTCCACTTGGGCGGTCGGCCATCGAAAGGAAAAATCAATCCAAGCTTCCAAAGTTCAAGAACACGATCCACGCGAGATTCCTCGAAGTTTAAGCCTTGCCTTATTCTTGAGAAGAGTAGATATCTTACCTTGCTAAGATATTTGCTGAAGTTCTTGTTTCCTTTGCGAAGCACTAACTAAACCCCGCCGATTCGACGATCACGCCGGTGGTCCACGGATTACGCGCCCCCAAGACAGCAAAGTCCCACGAAAACAAGAGATCTACACTTGTAGCGTCTTTTGTTCGAGTTTGTGAAAGTTCTTGAAATTTCTTTGTAACCGAGAATAAAAGTGTAATTTTTCTCAAGTTTTGCAATGGAATCAACTTTCGACCCAAACAAAGGCTTTGGATGGAAAGGAGAAGAAGAACAAGGATATGTCGATGAGGATTGGGAGGAGTTGGATCCGAAGCACAAGCCGATTATCCTATGCCTTGAGAGGGATGTAGCTTTCTTGGTAGATGGAGAGGAAACGGCCACAAGGTGTGGAAGAAGTTAGAGGGTACCTTCATGACGAAGAGTCTAACTAACCGGATCTACTTAAAATCCAAATTGTATACTTGCAAGATGGAGGAGGGCTCATCAATCCGGGAACACATCAACAAGTTTGATAGGATCATATCAGATTTGAAAGACATAGATGTTAAAGTAGGAGACGAGGATCAGCGCTTCTACTACTGCTCTCAGCCAAGTCTTATGAGAACCTCGTGCAAACACCGATGCTTGTGGGAGAAAATTTGAAGATGGATGAGACTAGAACGGCACTTCTAGCGACGATCTTCTAAGATTGCAACTAGTGACATGGCCACTGGTGGTAACAAGGAACAAGCGCAGGATTGTTTGCAAGAGGAAGGAGCAATGAGCGAGGAAAAGGCAATGGAGGAAAGTCTAGATCTAAATCAAGACCTCTTGCGGAAAAGGATGTTTCAAGCGCGCGGAATTTGGGCATTTCAAAGTCGACCGTCCAAATAAGAGAGTAGGTGGAAAGAAGAACAACAACAAGACCGAGAGGAGAGAGGGCAAGGAAGAAGCGAGCTACGTTTGAGGAAGGGGCGATAAGGAATGCTATGTTGTCACGGGTGGCGAGGAGATCTCCGGAAGTGGATACTTGATTCTCGTTGCTCTTACCATATGTGTCCAAATAGGAAGTGGTTTACTACCTAGAGGCATTGATGGTGGAAGCGTATTGATGGGGAATAACCATGCTTGTAAAACAAGGGGCTAGGTAATATCAAAATCAAGATGCATGATGGAGTGGTTCGAACCTTGACGGATGTGAGGCATGTTCCCGACTTGCGGAAGAATCTTATCTCAGTTGGTGCTTTGGACTCGGTGGTTGCGGGATTGTGGCGAAGCGGAGTGAAGAAGGTTGTTCGTGGTTCCTTAGTAGTGATGAAGGGTGTTCACACGGTAATCTATATACTCTCGAATGCAGCGGTGGCGGGAGATCACGGTTAGGCGAAGGAAGTGGTGGAGACCCATGTGAGCACCACGGTTATGGCATGGCGGCTTGGGCATATGTCGAGAAGGGTCTAGTTCTCTTGGGAAAGAGGGTCTCAAGAATGAAGGAACCTAGCATGGATTTTTGCGAGGATTGTGTGTATGGAAAGTCACACGTGGTCAAGTTTCAACAAAGAAGTCTAAGAGCAGGGATACTAGATTATGTGCACACGGATGTTTGGGGTCCGGCTCGGACAACTTCAAGGTGGTTCCGGTATTATGTCTCGTTTATAGATGATTATTCTAGGTATGCTTGGATTTACTTTCAAGCACAAGAATGAGGTGTTGAGACATTCAAGAAGTGGAGAACAATGGTTGAGAACAGACAGAAAGAAATTGAAGACGGAGATCGATAGCGGTCTGAGTATCTGATGGTGCTTTCAAGGAGTTCGTGATCGGAGGAATTGTTCGACAGACGGTCAGTCTACAACGAGAATGGGGTCGTGAGAGCCCGAACCAACACTGCGGGAGCGGTGAAGTATCGCGATCTTATGCGAGGATTGGGCAACGAATGGTGAAGCGGCGGTGGCTTCTGACTTGTTACATTGTGAACCGTTCACCATTCGACATTGGATGGTGATACACCCTATAGGGTGTGGTCAGAGAACATCAGATTATGATAGGCTCGTAATTTCTGGATGTACCGCCTACTATCACGCCAACGAGGGAAAGCTTGACGAGGGCCAAGAAGGCAATATTCTTGGGATATGCAAAGGCGTAAAGGCTATAGCCTTTGGTGTCTGGAAGATTCAAAGTTCGTGATCGTGAGGATGTTACCTTTGATGAGAAATCCATGATTGCTAGGGCGTCCAAGGATGATGGTGTTATGGCCGGTGAGACTTCTAAGTCTCGGGTTATTGAAATAGAACCTAAAGACCAACTAGGTTCTAATCGTGCTCAAGTGGGAAGTCGTAGATGATGAGCTTGAGCAGAGGAGGTTCAACAGAAAATACACAAGCACTACAACAACAGCAACCGAGGATAATTTGGCTTCCACTAGGCCAAAGCGAGCATACAAGCGTGTTTTGAAGTCAATGATCAACCCCTAAGCACTATGGGCAAGCTAATATGGTTGAATACGACTCTCGGTGGAGGAGGACGAGCCGGTCTCCTTCAATGAAGCTATTCGGGACAAGGATAGTGAGAGTTGGTTGGTCATGATGGAGGAAGAGATGGAATCTCTTGGAAGAATCATACATGGGAGGTGGTCCCATTGCCGTAGGGAAGAAAAGCTATTGGTTGTAAGTGGGTGTTTAAAAGAAAGGAAGATCTTTTAGAGCTCGGTGGTGTAAGATACAAGGCGAGGCTAGTGGCTAAGGGTTTTGCACGTAAAGAGGGTGTGGATTACAATGAGATATTTTCTCGGTGGTGAAACATACTTCTATTCGGTGCTATTGAGTATTGTTGCTCATGGTGATTTTGAGTCGGATCAACTCGATGTTAAAACGCCTTCTTGCACGGAGACTTGGATGAAGAGATCTACATGCATCAACCCGAGGGCTACAAGGTTGAGGATAAGGAGAATCATGTGTGTCGCTTGAGGAAGTCACTGTATGGATTAAAGCAATCTCCGGCAGCGGGTACAAGCGATTTGACTCCTTCATGCCGAGGCATGGGTTTTCCCGCGATCATGATTGTTGTGTTTACATCTGAAGCTTCATGAGGTAATTTTATCTATCTTCTTTTGTATGTGGATGACATGCTTATTGCTTCTAAGAGCGTGGTGGAGATAGATAGGTTGAAATCTCAACTTGGTGAAGAGTTCGAGATGAAGGACATGGGTGCCGCTAGGAAAATACCGGTATGGAGATTAGAAGAGAGCCGCGAATCGACCGATTGTTCTTGAGTCGGAAGGGCTACATAGAGCCGGGTGATCGCGAGGTTCGGGATGCAAAGTGCTAAGTCGGTGGTGACTCCATTGGCTCCACACTTTAGGCTTTCGGTAATCAATCTCCCACTACAAATGAAGAGAAGGCGACATGGAGCGGTTCCCTATGCTAGTGCAATTGGCGCTTTAATGTATGCAATGGTGTGTACATCGTGATATTTCACAAAGGTTAGTGTGGTCGTGAGATTCATGGCGAATCCGGAAAGGCGACCGGAAGCCGAAGTGGGTCCTCGTACTTAAAGGGTACCGCTGATACTGGTCCGTGTTTTGGTGGAGAAACATGTCGATTGACGGGTTTGTGGACTCGATTATCAGGCGATCTAGATAGCGGCGATCTACTCTGGTTATGTATTGGGATACATGGGGCTCCGGTTAGTTGGCGTCGATGTTGCGAGCTCTGATGGCACTTTCTACTACAGAGGCCGAAAGTACATGGCCATGACAGAGGGAGTGAAGGAAGCATTGTGGTTGTGGGGTCTTCTAGATGATTTGGGGATTGAGCAGAAAACGTGAACTTGTGGTGTGACAAATGTGAGTGCAATTCACTTGGCGAAGAATCAGTTCATCATGCTCGTACCAAGCATATCGATGTCGTATCATTTTGTGCGGGATGTCATAGAGGAAGGTGATATTTCTCTCATGAAGGTGCACACGAATGAGAATCCAACGGACATGTTAACCAAGGTGGTCACAGGTAAGTTTAAGCATTGCTTGGACTTGCTTCATATCACTTCGTGTTGATTTGCCCAAGAGGGCATATCTTCTGGGCGGTAATGGGTAAGGTGGAGATGATTTGAGGTGAACTACGGTGAGCTTGATCCCGGTGGAGGGTACGTAGGCAGTCGCGGTGTAGTGACGCAGCTGGATTGGCCTGGATTGGCTAATGGTGATCTCTCTAGATGTTCTTGGTGTTCTTCTGGTGTTCGTCCAAAATTTGAGGTAAATCAAATGATGTACGAGGTGGAGAATTGTAGAACATGCACAAAAACATGCACAAGCAGTTTTCGGGCTTAGTAGTCGACTAATCTGCAGTAGTAGTCGACTAATCTGAAGTAGTAGTCGACTAATCTGTGTAGTAGTCGACTAATCTGATGAGTAGTCGACTAATCTACAGTGAGTAGTCGACTAATCTGAAGTAGTAGTCGACTAATCTGGGCAGATTCGAAAACGGGTTTTGGTTTTAAACCCGGTTCGTTTAGAGTTTATAAATAACCCTAAACCTGATTATTTGAAAGTAATCAAGCACGTTTTGGAGCAGCCTTTGAGAGGGTTTTGCATCTTTGGAGGAGATCTTTTGAGGGATTGAGAGGTTTGTTTTTAGGGTTTCTTTGTGAGAACTTGTAATCCTAATTTGTATTCTCTCTTTCTATTAGTGAAAATCCCCCCTCCTTACCCCGTGGACGTAGGCAACTCTGTCAACCACGTAAATCTCGTCTTTACTCTTTTATTGTGTTTTTGCTACTGTTTGTGGTGGTTTCTCTCGACGGTTCCGCTGTCCGCTACCAACAAAGGAGGAGCAGAGTTGGAGGAGATGAAGCCGAGAGCGGGAGTTCACGAGTAAATGATTCCGGGAAAATATGGGCCTTATTGTCTCATTTAAACAATTATAAGGTCTTATTGTAGTCCGAGCTATTTAAAATGCTCTATTGTCATTTAGGGTCGATTTAAAATGCCAATGGTATTTTAGCCTATACCCTTACACATAGGTATTTGCAAAAATACCCTCTAAATCTCAAGATTTGCAACACTACCTCTCAAATTATCAATTTTGGAAAAATTACCTCAAGTAATTAATCATCAACTTTGATAAGCTAATTTGTAATCACCATGTAAAAATCATCAACAAAATAGTCAAAAACTTAGCGATGATTTGTTGGTTTTAGGGTATTTTTTAACAAAGGTAATGATTTGAGGGATAGTTTTGCAGATTATGATTTGGGGATGTTTTACAAATACCCATGATTTAAGTGGTATATATGCAAACAACCCTAAAGTCTATAAAATCTACACTTTTATACCTTCTGTTATGTAAATGTGAGAATTTTGTCACTCGAAAATTTCGACATGACACTCACAAAGCTAATTTGAGGAATTTTAAATCCTTAATGTTTGTTGAGTTTACTTTTAAACCTATTGTAATTATATTTCGTAAAGAATTATGGCAGTTTAAAATAGAAAATAGGGTACATTTCGCAACAAATTCAAAAACATTATGGGTTAAAAGTTCTAAAAGTAGCTTATAGAGGAAATAAGGTATTAAAGTGCTAACTAGTCCTTGACATATTTAGTATTTTGAGATTATTCTTCATGCTCACCTTTTGAATTAAAACCTTAACAACTAAATCAAACTGTAATTCCCCGCGCATTCCTCGTTCACATCCAAAATCCCCAAAACTCCCATGAAATCTGCGTTAAAATGGAAGAAGAGAACCGACAAATCCCTCCTCCTGAAATTTCTTTCCACTTCTGCCCTCCCCAAACCCCATTATCCCCTCCCTGACCTCTACCCCTCGATTGCCCAAATCCAAGCCCTCTCTAGCCGTGGTGAAATCGCCGACGCCCGCAGACTGTTCGACGAATTGCCTCACCGAAGCACAATTGCATGGAACTCCATGATCTTTGGCTACTCTCAACATGGGCTCCTCGACCAAGCTCATTCCCTCTTCGACTCCTTCTCCGGCCGCAACACCCGCACGTGGACCATCCTCGTCTCTGGCTACGCCAAAGCCGGCCGCCTCGACGAAGCCCGCGAGCTCTTCAACTCGATGCCGGACAAAAATCCTGTTTCTTGGAATGCAATGATTAGTGGGTATGTTCAAAATGGGAGTATTAGGAATGCGAGGGAACTGTTCGATGAAATGCCGGAAAGAAATTGCGAGTCTTGGAATGCGATGGTTACTGGGTATTGTCATGAATGCATGATGGAGGAGGCGAGGGGGTTGTTTGAGTTGATGCCTGTAAAGAATTTGGTTTCTTGGACTGTTATGATATCTGGGTATGTGAGGGTTAGTAAGTTTGTTGAGGGTTGGAGGAGTTTTAGGAGGATGATTGATCACGGGTTTTGCCCGGATCAGTCGAGTTTTGCTGCAGCGGTTAATGCTGTTGTGGGTGTACATGATTTGAGCTTGCTTGAAAATTTTAGGACATTGGCCATCAAAACAGGGTTTGAAGCTGATGTGGTCATAGGAACGGCGATATTGAATGCATATACTAGATATAGACAAGGGTTAGATTTGGCTAAGAAGTTTTTTGAGGGGATGAAGGAAGTTAATGATTATACTCGGTCCACAATGATCTCTGCATTGTCCCATGTTGGGAGATTGGATGATGCAGCATCTGTCTTCGAGTGTGATCCAGAGAAGTCTATCGCATCTATGACAGCGATGCTGACTGGTTATGCACAGAATGGAAGGATTGAGGAAGCTAGGTTTTTGTTTGATCAGATTCAGAACCCTAACGTGGTATCTTGGAACGCGATGATTGCTGGGTATTCACAGAATGGCATGCTTGATGAAGCTAAGAAATTGTTCGATAGGATGCCTGTTAAAAATCCGGTATCTTGGGCGGCAATGATCTCTGGCTATGCTCAAAATGGAAGATCTGAAGAAGCTTTGCAATTCTTAATTGAGCTTCATAGGCTGGGTATGTTGCCTAGTCCTTCTAGTTTTACAAGTGGTTTCTCTGCTTGTGCTGGTACTGGAGCTATTGAGATCGGTAGACAATTGCACTCTCTTGCTATTAAGGTCGGTTCCCAATTCAATTCCTTTGTCAATAATGGTTTGATTACTATGTATGCAAAGTGCAAGAACACCGGAGATGTGAATCAAGTCTTTAGATGGATGAGAACAAAAGATAGCGTCTCATGGAACTCTATGATAACTGCATTAGCTCAGAATTATATGCTAGAGGATGCTAAAAATGTATTTGAGAAGATGCCACATCGTGATGTTGTCTCTTGGAGTGCCATTATATCTGCCTATGAGCAGGCTGAGCAAGGAAATGAAGCCTTTGAACTATTTCGCAGAATGTTGGCTGAAGGGACTTTGCCTAATTCATTGACAGTGACTAGCCTTCTCAGTGCTTCTGGAAACCTGGGCATTGTGAAGTTAGGGAGGCAAATACATTGCTTGGCTTGTAAATTAGGCAACAATTTGAATCTTATCGTTGGCAACTCATTGATAACTATGTACTGGAAATGTGGATGTGTTGACTCCTTCTCGGTTTTCTATGACATGAGAGAACGAGACACTATTACATGGAATTCAATCCTTGCAGGGTGTAGTCAGCATGGATTTGGACGAGAAGCTATTGAGATTTTTGAAAAAATGAAAGCTGAAGGAGTCTCACCGAACCAAATCACGTTTGTAAATGTCCTCTCTGCCTGTAGTCACGCTGGCTTGGTTGATGAAGGATGGAGATATTTCAAGTCCATGAGTAAAGATTACGATCTCATGCCATTAAAAAATCACTATGCTTGTATAGTCGACCTCCTTGGCCGAGCTGGACACTTGTATGAAACTGAAGCATTTATAGAAAACATGCCGATTGAACCAGACTCTGTAGTATGGGCTGCACTTCTCAGTGCATGTAGAATTCATCAGAATGTTGAGCTTGGCAGAAGAGTTGCCGAGAGGTTATTTGAAATGGAGCCACAGTATTCGGCTCATTATGTACTATTATCCAACATATATGCATCTCTTAAGATGTGGGATGAAGTTGAAGAGGTACGGAAATTGATGAGACTTCGAGGTGTGAAGAAAGAGCCAGGTTGCAGCTGGATGCAGATAAAGAACAAAATGCACTTTTTTATTACGAATGATAAGCGACATGAACAGATTAAGGAGATTCATGATAAGCTGAAGGACTTGTATGATTGTCTAAGAGGTTCAGGTTTTGTTCCTGATACCAAATTTGTTCTTCATGATTTGGAAGAAGAACAGAAGGAGAATGTTCTTCTCTACCACAGTGAGAAACTTGCAGTTGCATATGCTCTATTGGCTACTCCTGAGGGAACGCCTATACAAATCTTGAAGAACCTAAGGATCTGTGGCGATTGTCACACTTTCTTTAGCTTTGTGTCCAAGGTCACTAGTAGAGATATTGATATAAGGGATGGAAATCGATTTCACCATTTCAGGAATGGAATTTGTTCATGTGGGGATTATTGGTGATTGAGGTTCTGAGAATTTGCGCAGTGATGCTTCTAAGTGGTACTTACAAGAGTCAGTTCTAGATTGGAGATGAGCTTCACTTCTTTGAGGCTTTATGGCAAAGTGATCTATTGCAGAGATTAGTACTAATTTAGTCGAATCCTTACAGAGAGGAAGAATACTCACCAAATACAGCACAATGATGATTCTGAGAAGATTTTCAGGATATTGCTTATATTACTGATCCTCCTGTTTTGTTCTGTGGTAATTCAAGTAATTTCACATTACATTACCAATGGCCTGGAAGAAAAGTTCATTCTCAAACTGGATTGTGGGCTGAAGATATACACCACTTTTCGATGTCTTACATATTCAGGAGGTGTTAGATTGTCATAAGTAACCAGTGATTTTTCCTGTTTTTATGGATAATGTAGAGTTTCTGAACATGTTCAACATAAAAAAAATGCCAACAAAGCACAATTACTAAGATGACAGATTGTAAATTAACTTATACTAGTGGACAAATTTTCAAAATAGACCTTGTTTGAAAAATAATCACCATATTCGACCTACTTACAAATTATTTCGCAAATTCGACCAAGTTTCACCCACATTAGCAACGTGGGCTGAAACTGGGTCGAAGTTGCGAAATATGTTCTACGAACTCTACGGGGTTGAGAATCCCGTGTCGTTTAGTAGAGAATTAATCTCCACGGGATTCTCAATTCTCGTATAGTTTAGAACTCTACTAAGCCCACGTAGAGTTTTTAGCATACATATAGCATACAAACTACACGGGATTCACAATCCCGTATAGTTTATTTCAATTCAAACTCCATGAGATTTGTGAATCCCATGCAGTTGCAGACAAAATCACAGAGAGCTCGTGCTCTCTGTGTTTTCCTCTTTGCAACTCCACAGGATTTGGAATCCCGTGGAGTTGAGAGTAACTCCGCGGGACCTACCCCAACTCTATATCTTTGCTGCCTCTCTCTCCCGACTTTCACTTCTCTCTCTCTCCTCCCTCCCCCCCTCCCTCCCTCCCTCCCTCCCTCTCCCCCGTGGAGTTGGAAACTTGCTGTTGGAGTGAGTCTGCAACTCCACGGGATTGGGAATCCTATGGAGTTTGTATTATGAAACAAACTCCACAGGATTCACAATCCTATGGAGTTTGTATTATGAAACAAATTCCAAGGGATTCACAATCCGTGGAGTTTAGTAGAGTTCTAAACTCTACGGAATTGAGAATCCCGTGGAGATTAATTCTCTAGTAAACTACACGGATTCTCAATCCCGTGAAGTTCGTAGAACTTATTTCGCAAATTCAACCTAGTTTCAGCACACGTTGTTGACGTAGCTGAAACTTGGTCGAATTTGCTAAATAAAATGCAACTAGATCGAAAATGGTGATTATTTTTCAAAAAATGTCTATTTTGAAAATTTGTCCTATACTAGTCTAAGATGCATTTCATGACATTCTTCTAAATCTTCACTTTGAGTAGAGTATGGTTGAGCAATATGCTGGTTATTTGCTACTCATTGTTCAAGTTTATCTTACACTTTTTATTTCAAAGTGGCTTCTTTTACCATATTTATTATTTGTTTATGAGTGGAAGGGAGGATTCACCAAGTACCTCCAAATTTCATGTATAGATAAATTTAGGTCGTTTGTTGCACCACTAGTGTGGCTGTGTTCCACTGTGTTGAATTTAAAGTTGATGACTTTTTTAGGGGATAAAATAGATGATTTTTGTTTATCACGATCTACTAAATTCAAAATATTAGAACAAAAAATTGCATATATTTTTTAAATAAAGACCAAATCAGTCTCATTTATTATTTGTTTACTTAATGATCAGATGCTGCATGAGAGTGGCTACCTAACTATTGGACCTCCGAGGAGAATGCCATCAGCAGAGTACAAATTGGCCTATGACTGAAAGTGGTAAATTTTTATCAATTGTTTCAAGAGCATTAACTTACCAATCATCCTTGATTTTGAAATGGATGCCCTTGAAGATAACCGTACCTAACTAAGTTTGAAACAGTCATAATATTTGCAGGAAGTCAGATGTTTTATTTTGAAATAATATTGCAAATGCATTACATCATATTTTATTTATATCAGAATGAGGACAAAAGCTACCTTTTTATGCATAGAAACTATTATATTTCTGAACGTGATCCTGCTGCATTCCTTCTCTTATCTTGTGATTAGATTCATTCCTATAATCCTTTTATGTCAATCTCTTAGGTGTAGTTTCTGTTCAGAATTTGAGAAAACGTTGATGATTTTTCTGTGTAGTTTGACTTGCGTGTGATAAATGCTGTAGATATTTTCACCTGCATTTTACTTCTAATTTCTAAATTTCTATGACCATAAACCCTGGGATTGTTGAGTGAAGTAGTTCTATTTTCATAATTATTGTCAAAGATCTACCTATATTACAGAAAATTACTATAAATTAATACAAAGTCCTCGCTACTTGCCTTACGAAATTATATGCATAATTATTCATAGTTCCTGGATCTTGTCCCTGAAGTATCATTTCATATATCTAGACCTTATCCCTCGTACACTAGAAACAAATATAATAGGACCTCAAATTTTTTTAATCTCTCTGATCAGTTCTCATTTCTATTTCAGGTGTTGATTAATAAGAGTTTGAATTATTGTAATGTTTGTATAATGTCACATTAGTGATGGTTTTAGGTTATTTAAAAGAAATGTCAGCAAATGTGAAGAATATGATAATGCTAAACATCTAATCTTCCTAATTAAGAATGGAAAGAAATCACCGACTGCTTATCATCAAAGATCCTGATAGAACTTTCAAATATTTTTACAGAAAGTAAAGTAAAAGGGAGGGAGAAAGCAAAAAACGAAAAAAAAAGAGAGAGGATTACTATATAGCATAGGTGATAGATTAATTAGCTTGAAGAGAAGGAAAAGCCTAAGAAAGCTGCAATAGTAAGGAGAAGGATTTTTCACTTATTTATATCACAAAACTTCTTTGGCTATCGATGAAAATCTCCAAATTTTATCAAACCCTTGAAACATTTCTTCTTTTGTACTAATAAATCCAACTAACTTACAAACCCTCAAACATTTCTTCCTTTTTGCTAATAAATCCAACTAAATATTTATACCTATTCTCAAAGGCCTACTATGTAATAAACCCAACTAATAACTAGAAATTAATGCAAAAGGTTTACTTCTTCCCTTACACAAATTATCTCATAATTATCCCCAGTTCCTATGGTCTTGTCCTTCAGTATCATTTCATTTATTCTTTGATCTTAATCCATGTGTGCTAAAACAAGTATAACAGAAATTGGCTTCATATTCATTTAATCTCATTCTATTCCAGCATTGATCTCGAATTTTGAATTATTTCAGTTGCTGTATAATGTCACATTAGCTGTACTTTTCGTTATCTAAAGCAAATGGGAAGAATATGATAATGCTAAACACCTAATCTACATAATTAAGAATGGAAAGAAATAGACGGTAGATTATCACCAAAGATCCTGAAACAGATTCGTTGACAAAAACAAAGATGACTAGAATGAGAGAGTACCTGTAAAAAGGAGGGGAAAAAGAAAAGAAAAGAAGAGGATTAAGGTACTGCATACCATTAGTAAGAGATTAGAGGGCTTGAAGAGAAGGAAAAGCCTAGCACAGCTGCAGTAGTGAAGAGAAGGAGTGATATTGGCTCGGCTCGGCCTCATTGCAAATATTGTATACTCTGAAAACCTCTCTTAGGCTATTGATACCTGAAAGGCTGAGCCAAACCAATACCCTTTCATCTCTACATCTGCATTTTTTTTTCCATAACTGAAAAAGGGTACTCATCCAAACTCAAGCATATATAGTCTGTGTTGAGCAGTACTCTGAACCTGTCAATATTATATTCTGTTAACTGTATGATGATTTGTTTAGTGAGAGAATGATTTTTCAATTAGTTAATCTCATACATGTTTACACAAAAAATAAAAAAATAAAGAAGTTGTGGACAAAGTTTAGCTGCTTGGAGGCTGGGAAATTAGGAGGAAGGTATCCTTGGTTGGTTGAAATGTTCCTCAATATTAGTTTTACCTAAAGGGAGACCTTGCTTGTGGACAAGTTCTTTTTGAAAATACAATCTAACATTAACCAAAATATTGAATCTTTCACTATCTTCTGCAAGTCTTATCTTCGAAGGGAGCCAAGGATTTCTATTTCAAGTCCTAATTATGTCATGCAGGAATTTTATTCTCCAAGTCTTGATTTGGAAGCAGGCAAGGTCTACTCTTTATTAAACATTTATATTAATGTCCTCAGTACATTCTGTTTCACTAGTAAAAGTAAAACATTGCATCCTGTAATTCAATAAGATCATTATGAAACAAGTCATATCAAAAGTATACCTTCATCTGAAATATCATTTAAGCATATGAACCTAAAGTTCTGGGGGGTAAATTTAATCTTTGACCCATTTGCTAGTGCAATTATGCAGCAAAATCTCTTGATATCAAAAAAGGAGCATGGGACTAAACCACCTTAGTAGTTGAAATGCTTTGTAAATTTAGGGTTAATTGCAGACAGACCGATGTACTACCTGCCAAATTGTGGACAGATCCACAGACTCCCTGTTTCTATTATTGCAGATAGAATGCCTGGATTCTCAGCTCCGTTAGTTTGTCCGTTTCAGTTAGTCATAAGTAATGATCCAAGTTTTTTAGTATCGGTTTATGAAGCTCATATGTTTCAGTTTATGAAGCCAAATCTTATCGTGAAACTAACAGCATTGAGAATCCCGGGATCTATCTGCAACAATAGAAGTACAGGGGTTTTATCCACAATTAACCCTATAAATTATGTCATGTTGCTTACATACATCTAGATATAGCTTTAAGTCATGCAAATGTCTCTAGAATAATTCTATTCGGACTTTTTCGACCAACAAGCACCAATTCTTAGATTCTATTGAGTCTTTAGACTGCTTTATTAGAAAAGTGCCAACTAGGTCTGTGTCTGTTAACAATTGTCCATATCAATTGGAATAATGTTGCCAACCATTCTTTTCTCTGTTGGCCAATTGTAACTTCACTGCTTCAAGAATTTAAACTTGCAGAAACTAGTTATTGCACTAAAACATAGACCAAGGAAGCCAGGATCTTTGAGAAAGTAGATCCCTGGTTACAGATCCGCAACTTCAGGGAAAAGGCCACATAAATCCTGTCACTTTTCGATTGAGTACCATTTTTCACTTTTATATGGTTTATTTGGTGTCTTCATCTTACATATTTGGGCAAAGAGATTGATATTAAACATGATAATCTCTCATAATCTGACATATGTCTTCACAGGGGAAAATCATGCTAATGATATTGTTTGATGCATATGCATCTGAATCCCTTCAGATTTGTGCTTAATTCGATTTGGGTCATGGCAAGATTCTTTGATGCATATACGCTCTAATCGAACAGTATGGACTCGAGAAGTTCTATTGAGTGCTATAGATGAACCAATAAACTTTTCTTCTCTTCACAACTACAGCAAGCATGCTGCGATTAAAAGATTTGTAAACTGCGAAGTCACTTGGATTGCTTCATTACTATGACAATGTGTAGATTTTATCAACATGTTTACCATATAGTTAAGTTCATAAAGTTCTGTGATGCTATGTTGGTGATGTTTTATTGATCTTTTGAATATCGCTCCATGAAAATGATAGCTTTTTCAGCGACAACGTTGAACAGAAATAACTGGTATAAACCTGCAATCCAAGTTCTCACAGGAATCTGGAAGAAAAAGAGAAATTTAGATGCAAACCGCACCAATGATCATCCTCACACAATCACAATATTTTTCTGCCTAAGAAGCCGAACATCTATATCTATATCTATATCTATACTATAAAAGAGGATTGGGGTGTTAAAGCTTTTAATTTTCTTTTTGCCCTCTCAAATTTTGATAAATTCTAACTATGCCATTATCTCTAATTAATCTTTCATTAAAGAAATATAACCTCTTATTAATTATGCACCTCCTCACCTTCCTAAATAATTATAATTATCAATAATATTATAACTATTAATTGTTAAAAATAAAATAATTTATAAAATAAGTATACACAATTATTAATACTAGCCAATTAAATTATTATAATAATTATTTATGAATTATAAAAAATAATTAAAATAATAGTATAAATATAATAATATATTACTAAATACTATTAAGAATTATATGATAATTCAATGAACAATAAAATAAATAGAATAAATTTTGAATCACATAAATAGTGTAATTATTTTAATAATATCACATAAATTATGAATTACACTATTCATTTAGTATTATATTATTATGTAAATTACATAAATAATTTAATATTATTTTTAGAGTAGTTTCTCAAATATTATTACATGATACTGAATAATTTATACTTGGTAATGATTGAAAACTAACTTTTTACAAAAAATTATTTAATATTAATAATAGTACTATTAATTGTTAATAATAGTATAATAAAAATTTATGAAATATTTATAGTACTAAATTATTTAAGAGCATAATTAAAAATTAAATTAGATAAATATTTTATAGTATATAGACAGTATAATTATTTTAGTAGTATTACTTGAACTAAGAATTATAATACTAAATAAAGTAAATTACAAGAACCCCCATGAACTTTCAACATTTTGCGATAAATAGACCCTATGAATTCGAAATCACACTAAACCCTAATAACTTTTGTAGAAAGCCCCAATATCTTTTAGATAAAATTACACCAAACCCCAATAACTTTCAAAATGCCTTTTATGCCATTTTCTAGTTCTAATTTATAGGAGTTATCCGCAAAATTGAAAGTTATTGGGGGTCTTCGAAACATAAAAGTCATTAGGGTTTAGTGTAATTTTAAAAGTTCATATGGGCTGAAAGTTCATAAGGTTTAGTGTAATTTACCCTATTAAATAATTATAATGAGAAGTAACTATTGCAATATGTTATGTGTATCAAGTGTAACTATCTAGAGAACATAAGGAAAAAGCTAGCAAGATTAATGCAACTTAGTTAATTTAGAGTTAAATTAACAACTTTCAAGTTGAGGGGCATATTTAAGAGAACTTATAAAATTGGTAGTTTTATTTAAGAACAATTTTAGATTTGGGTACTTATTTAAAAAGGTTAACACTAGGCGATCATTATAAGAAAAACATTCAATTACAATAACTACACAATAATAATTAATTCATACATTTTTTTAACAATCTTATTATACAATATTATTCATTAACATAGTTTTAATATTCTATAAAAATTTAAAACTTAAAACATGTACATTCACTTGCAAAGCACATGCATTATACTAGTTATCATAAAAAAGGAACTCCACTTGTATTGCTGTCCAGATTTGAAGGCAGATTTTCACTAAGCCAAAACAAACTTAAAGAAATTGCAACATTGGACATTATATAATTACAAAACATTCAACCTCAAACATCAATATAAACCATTACAAACATTAGCCTCTGGTTTCAAGATTAACAGCCTCACTAGTTGATCCCCTGTTTTAAAGCAAAAATTAGAGTAAGTATAGCTCATCAGTGAACCGTCGAGGATCAAACCAACAACATGCAATCTCCCATCTCAAAACTCGGATATTCTTGAACTAGCATTGTTGGGGTAAATCCGCAGCGGTCTGATTAAGTATACCAAAATATTGAAACACAAAACCAGACAATAGAGAACAAACACAAACACACAAGATTTACGTGGTTCGATCAAATTGATCTACGTCCACGGCAAGAGAGGGTTTCACTATATTTATCTCTCAATACAACACTGATACAAAATGAGAATTCTCTCACAGAGGTTGTAAACTCACACTCTGCTCCGGACCAATATTCAAAGAGAGATTAAGTGATTTTATTCGGAAGCAGAATAGACATTTCCGCCTTTTCATCAGCTCAAAACAAAGAACATTGAAATATTCTTCTTAAAAGGAGCGGCCCACTTCCATATGCAAACAAAACGAAATCATAGATTTCGTGCCCAAAATCAACAATTGAGGCTTGACGATATTACAAATGAGATTTCATGACCCAAAGTCATTTTTTTTTTCTTTCAATCAGATGGTCCCGCTTGTTGAAATTCAAGACAACATTCAACAAGCATTATGAGTGTTGTAAGCTCCTGAGCATTTCAAACGGTAAGGCGAGGGCAAGGAAAGACCTATAGAATGTGGGGACATAAAATGAGGCAATATGAGGTACATGAGAAGGATACGCTCCTATGATCTGGAAAGCTTCTGTTCATACAGAAACCAGGTGATTTATTAATGTAGGATTTGTATGAGTTGACCATGGAGATTTCGCTGAGGAAATTGGTATTGATGATGATGGAGATAAGGTATCAGAAGAACGCAAAGGAGTAGATTCTGATGCTGGAGGATTGCTAATGCTCGTCTAGGCATTTCGTTTGCACACAGGGCAAAATGTTCTCCATGCTGTGAGCCAGGAATCAACACAAATTGCACGGAACACTGGGAAAAATAAAATAAAAATCAAAGGCATTGTGTCAATATAAACTAGCAAATGGTTGAACAAATGAAAAGATTATAAATATAAGAACATATTATAGTAGTTTATCTTGGCTAGCATTTGTCGAAGATTCGCCAAAAGTATCTTTTTTTTAAGGTATACCCCAGCGGTTCGGACCAGTGCATCGCGGATCGCCACTTTGGTGCCTTATGGTTGGTTCGAGACCCCTACCTACATCCGCCTGTCGCCCGTGAGGGGAATGGTTTTGACACTGGCCCGAAAGAATTTATAGGCAAGGGGACTCGAACACGGGTTTCCCGCCTTGTCCATGTTGGGAAAAAAAGGAGAAAAAGGATATAAGCTTTATCAAAGAAAATGCTTTCATTAACTCATTTTTGCTAACAGAGAGAACAACCAAATATATAGGCCTTACACCAACTTAAAACTCCTAGAAATCAGCAACAAACACATGACAATTGACTAAGTAAACAACTAAACCACTACTAACTTGCTATCCTGAAAAATAGGAAACAACCTAATAACAAAATTTGTATCAGTTTTTCAACATTCCCCCTTGATTCAAAATTTCTTATTATTCCTTTTGAATCTTCATAGAGCACTTCTCTCATAATCTTGTAAAGCACTTCTCTTCACTTTGTAATGCACTTCTCATCTCTATCTTGTTGATGCACATAATCATCAATATTTTCTTAAAAGGAGCACCTCTCTCCACAAATATTGATAAAGCACTTGTCTCAATCACTCCATGGTGCACATCTCACCATGATTCCTAGAGTAAAATTTCTTCTTCAACTGCTTGTGCCATATTTGCTTGTTCTTCACCATTATATCGACAATATTTTTGGATATGACCAAATCTCTTGCATTTGTGACATTGAGGTTTTCCTTTATGCCAACAATCCTTCTCCTCATGGCCAAGTTTCTTACAATGGTTGCATTGGATGCCTTTGCCTTTCCCTTTTGAAGATGAAGTCTTGGCTAATAAGGCTCCTTCAATATTTTACCATTTTCTTCCTCCCTCATTGATCTCCTTTGATCAACGGCACTGAGGGCATTGACTAAATCGACTAGAGTTATTTTGGATAGGTCTTTGGAATCTTCAAGTGAGGAAATTTTGGACTCATACCTTTCGGGAACAGTCACTAAAATCTTATCAACCACTCTTTCATTTGAAAATGTTTCACCAAGCAATCTAATTTGATTGATAATAGCCATAAGCTTACCGACATACTCTTTGATGGTCTCACCTTTCTTCATCTTTTGCATCTCAAATTCCCTTTTGAGATTCAGAACTCGCTTCAATTTTGTTTGATCGTTGCCCTCGAACTCTTCCTTTAGCATCTCCCACGCCTCCTTAGGTGATTCACAAGTCATTATACTTGTGAAGATTCAGTCCGACACGGCCGAGTGGATACAAGAGAGGGCTTTTGGCTTCTTTGCTTTTTGGGCTTTTGGCTTCTTTGCTTTTTCTTCATTGTGCTTCTTGATTTGGTTTAGGGTTGGATTTTGTGGAAGAGGGGTCGGCTCATAGTCACTCTCAACAACCTCCCATAAACTCAAAGCTTTCAAATGGGATTTCATCTTGATAGACCAAGATTGATAATTGTCTCCCTTGAGGATGGGGTATGGAAGCGAAGAATTGTTGGATGCCATTAAAAATAAAGGTTTATCACTCTATTTTTTTTTAAATCCTCACAAACCCAAGAAAACTGGAGCTCTGATACCATGTTGGGAAAAAAGAGGAGAAAAAGGATATAAGCTTTATCAAAGAAAATGCTTTCATTAACTCATTTTTGCTAACAGAGAGAACAACCAAATATATAGGCCTTACACCAACTTAAAACTCCTAGAAATCAGCAACAAACACATGACAATTGACTAAGTAAACAACTAAACCACTACTAACTTACTATTCTGAAAAATAGGAAACAACCTAATAACAAAATTTGAATCAGTTTTTCAACAGTCCCCCCCAAGCACACCCCCCTAACCAGGTGTGCCACCCTTTCGGGTTCGCCAAAAGTATCTTACTATCTTCCTTTCTATAAATTTATCCTACTTTTGTACCGCAAAAAACAATATAAGTCCATGTTACCGACCCGACCTAGATCTGACCCAATTTTACCCTGTGCCAAATTCATGATTAGATCCATGGTTTATCCTCAGCTACTTGTAGATGAGCTTAAGTTGTATGCAGTTTAATTGCCTATTTATAGTAGACGATATTGTTGTATATATGATACTCTCTCAGTACAAAATTTCCACACTTTGCTTACCAGCACAGTGAGGGAAAAAGAAGAAAATTAAAAGGAATAGTGTCCTTAGCCCAAATGTGAGGATTAGCGATTGTGAGCCATTAGACTCAGAAGACGAAGCATTTTTTAGAAGGTTCCGGAAAAAAAAAAAAAAGAGAGAATAACCTGTGGTTCAATCTTTAAAATGGGAAAATATTTCTATAGTATAGATAACGGAGAGATAACTCTGATTTGGGACCAAGGGTTTAATGGCAATAAGAGGCAAACCACCTACAGTACAGTAACCTGGGGTTCATCTTTAAAGCGTTAAAAAAAAAAAAACCTTAAAATTAAAGGTTTCGTGTTTCATCATTAAAAAAGCAATATATAACAACTATCGATATGGAGAAGAGACATACTGTGATGGCATGGTAGAACTCTTAAGTTTTTCTCCAGCACTATAGTCTTCGAGGCAAATAGCACGTGAACTCGAATTACAACTGTCCTCCAAAATACTTGTGAATCTCACACTCGGCATAGATTTCACCAAACTACCACTCATTCCATGGACCTCCTCGACTCGGGGAGCTCTAGGCCTTTCGCCTCTTTCTTGGTATCCACGTATACCTGCAGCCGTCATGGAAACCATGGCAGGTAGTGATATGAAAGAAACGGCCACTGTAGACCATGGACTGTTTTCAGAGTCGGGTAAGATCCATGTCTCGATATTGGAATCATCTGTGCATTTCTTCAGTGTTTTGCCCGAGGCTTTCGATATAAAGACAGCGTGTATCTTGGTGCCATCTGGGGTTCCTTTCACTGAATAGTTCCACGATGAAATATTTTAACTAGTCTGTAATTATTTTTGACAGAAAGCAAAGGCTGGTTATAAAAGATAAAAGTAAAATTTGTAAAGAGATTACAGACAAAAGGATGCTCATAGAGGAGAGAATATATTGCTTTCAATAAGGGGTTGTGAACGTGGGTCCCACTTTGCTACAGGAACCTCGGGTTCCTGTAGCAAGCCGCTACAGGAACCCGAAGTTCCTATAGCAACCTTATAAAAAAAAAACAAAACAAGTTTTAGTCCCACATCGGCTAGGTTGAAGGAAAATTCTTAATTAATTCCCTTTAAATAGGGAGTTAAATCTAGGATTTGTGGTGTGGAGAAAAGTGAAAGAAAAAGGGAGAAAAAGCTAGGGTTTTTTGGTGGCGGCTAGAGAGAGAGAAAGAGAAAGCTTGGAGAGATTCTACAAGAGAGAGGTAAATTTCTCTTGGGTAAAAATCAAAGCTTTTTTTTCTTTGGGACGAGCTTGTGGATTGTACAAGTCGTCGGTGTTCTTTATAGTCAAATCTCCCCTCACCCCCTCCCGTGGACGTAGGCAATTTTGCTGAACCACGTAAATCTCGTGTCTTTACTGTTTTCTTTGTGTATTTGCTATTGTTTGTAGGTTCCTTGATTCACCCTAGTAATCGTTGAGAGGAAGAGTAGATATCTCACTTTGTTGGGATATTTTACTTTCTATTCTTGTTTCCTTCGTGAAGCGGGAATATATCAAAGCCTTCTCGGGTGATATCGCTCGGCGACGATGTATGCGGACCCCGCGATCCCAACAATTGTATCGTTTCGATTCCGGATCGAAGTGGTGTAGCTTCGGTTTGAGGTGGTGCTCGGTAATTTCGAGAGAAGCGGATTTATACAAACGAAGAATGACGTCTACCAGTAAATCGGTCAAAGTGGGAAAATTCGAGATTGAAAAGTTCAATGGGAAGAATGATTTTTCCTATTGGAGGATGCGATGAAAACTCACCGATTTCGCAAAAATTGCACAAGGCTTTGGCCGAAAAGAGAAGAAGCACAAGGATATGTCCGACGAGGATTGGGAGGATTTGGATCTGGAAGCCGCAGTCGATTATCCTATGCCTTGAAAGGGATGTATCATCTTGGTAGATGGAGAGGAAACGATCAGCGCTGCATGGTTGAAGTTAGAAAGTACCTTCATGACGAAGAGTCTAACGACCCGGATCTATTTAAAATCCAAATTGTATACTTGCAAGATGGAGGAGGGCTCATCAATCCGGGAATACATCAACAAGTTTGATAGGATCATATCAGACTTAAAAGACATAGATGTGAAAGTTGTAGATGAGGATCAGGCGCTTCTACTACTTCTGTCTCTGCCGAAGTCTTATGAGAACCTGGTGCAAACACTGATGCTTGTAGGAGACAATTTGAAGATGGATGAGACTAGAACGACGCTTCTAGCGGATGACCTTCGGAAGATTGCAACCAGTGACATGACTACTGGTGGTAACAAAGAACAAGCGCAGGGATTGTTTGCTAGAGGAAGGAGCAATGAGCGAGGAAAAGGCAAAGGAGGAAAGTCTAGATCTAAATCGAGACCTCTTGCTGGAAAATCGTGTTTCAAATGCGGTGAAGTTGGGCATTTCAAGGTCGACTGTCCAAATAAGAGAGTAGGTGGAAAGAAGAACAACAAGACTGAGAGAAGAGAGGGCAAGAAAAAGGCGAGCTACATTTCAGAGGAAGGGAGCGATAAGGAGTGCTATGTCGTCACGGGTGGCGAGGATATCTCAGGGAAGTGGATACTTGATTCTGGTTGCTCTTACCATATGTGTCCAAATAGGAAGTGGTTTACTACCTACAGAGGCATTGATGGTGGAACCGTATTGATGGGGAGCAACCATGCTTGTAAAACGGTGGGGCTAGGTAATATCAAAATCAAGATACATGATGGAGTGGTTCGAACCTTGACGGATGTGAGGCATGTTCCCGACTTGCGGAAGAATCTTATCTCAGTTGGTGCATTGGACTCCGGCGGTTGTAAAATTATTACAGAGAACGGAGTAAAGAAGGTTGTTCGGGGTTCCCTTGTAGTGATGAAGGGTGTTCATCACGGTAATTTATATACTCTCGTGCACGACGGTGACGGAGATGCAGCGGTTGAACCGAAGGAAGTGGTGGAGACCCATGTGAGCACACGGTTATGGCATAGGCGACTTGGGCATATGTCGAGAAGGATCTAGTTCTCGCTGGTAAAGAGGGTTTGTCAAGAATCAAGGAACCTAGCATGGATTTTTGCGAGGATTGTGTGTATGGAAAATCACACGTGGTTCGGCTCGAGAATCAAGTCTAAGAGCAGAGGGATACTAGATTATGTGCACACGGATGTTTGGGGTCCGGCCGCACCACTTCTATGGGTGGTTCCAGATATTATGTCTCGCTCATAGATGACTATTCGAGGTATGCTTGGATTTATTTTCCAAGTATAAGAATGAGGTGTTCGAGACATTCAAGAAGTGGAAAACAATGGTTGAGAACGGACGAAAGAAATTGAAGACTCGAGGTCCGATAACGGCAGAGTGATGGTGCTTCAAGGAGTTTTGTGATCAAGAGGAATTGTTCGACATCGACAACAGTCAACACCACGAGAATGGGGTCACAGAGATCGAATCAACATTGCGAGAAAGCAATGAGTATGCGATCATACCGGATTGGGCAAATAATGGTGGGCGTATGTGGCTGCTTGTTACATCGTGAACCGCTCACCACATTCGACATTGAATGGTGATACACCCTATAGGTGGTCGTGAGCATGCGATTATGATAGGCTCGAATTTTCGGATGTACCGCCTACTATCACGCCAACGAGGGAAAGCTTGACGCGAGGGCCAAGAAGGCAATATTCTTTGATATGCGAAGGGCAAAGGCTATCGCCTTTGGTGTACGGAAGATTCAAGTTCGTGATCGCCAGGATGTTACCTTTGATGAGAAATCCATGATTGCTAGGGCTCAAGGATGATGGTGTTAGGACCGATGAGACTTCTAAGTCTCGTGTTATTGAAATAGAACCTAAAGATCAACCGTGTTCTAGTCGTGTTCAAGTGGGAAGTCGTAGATGATGAGCTTGAGCAGAGGAGGTTCAGCAGAGAATACACAGCACTACAACAACAAATACCGAGGATAGTTTGGTTTCCACTAGGCCAAGGCGAGCATATAAGGTGTACGTAAGCCGGGGCTGATCAACCCCAAGCACTATGGGCAGGTTAATTTGGTTGAATACGCACTCGTGGAGGAGGACGAGCCGGTCTCCTTCAAGGAAGCTATTCGACAAGGATAGTGAGAGTTGGTTGGGCTGCGATGGAGGAAGAGATGAAATCTCTTCGAAGAACAAACATGGGCGGTGGTCCCATTGCCCGTAGGAAGAAAAGCTATTGGTTGTAAGTGGGTGTATAAAAGAAAGGAAGATTTTTGAGCTTCGGTGGTACAAGGTACAAGGCGAGGCTAGTGGCTAAGGGTTTTGCACAAAGAGAGGGTGTGGATTACAATGAGATCTTTTCTCCGTGGTGAAACACACCTCTATTCGGTGCTATTGAGTATTGTTGCTCATGGTGATCTTGGTGGAACAACTTCGATGTTAAGCGGCCTTCTTGCACGGAGACTTGAATGAAGAGATCTACATGCATCAACCCGAGGGCTACAAGGTTGAGGACGAGGAGGATCATGTGTGTCGTTTGAAGAAGTCACCGTATGGATTGAAGCAATCTCCCGACAATTGGTACAAGCGATTTGACTCATTCATCTTTGAAGCATGGGTTTTCGGCGACTATGATTGTTGCGTTTACATTGGAAGCCGTGGAGGTAATTATATCTATCTCGTTTGTATGTGGATGACATGCTTATTGCTTCTAAGAGCGGGGTGGAGATAGATAGGTCAAATCTCAACTTGGTGAAGAGTTCGAGATGAAGGACATGGGCCGCTAGGAAAATACGGGTATGGAGATTAGAAGAGAGCCGCGAACCGACGATTGTTCTTGAGTCAGAAGGGCTACATAGAGCGAGTGATCGCGAGGTTCGGGATGCAAAGTGCTAAGTCGGTGGTGACTCCATTGGCTCCACACTTTAGGCTTTCTGGTAAACAATCTCCCACTACAATGAAGAGAAGGCGATATGGAGCGTGTTCCCTATGCTAGTGCGGTTAGCGGCAATATGCGCAATGGTGTGTACTGCCCGAGATATTTCACGAGTGGTCGGTGTGGTCGTAGATTCATGGCGAATCCGGGAAAAGCGACCGGGAAGCGGTGAAGTGGGTCTGAGGTATTTAAAGGATACCGTTGTACGAATGCATGTTTTGGTGGAGAAACATGTCGATTGATGGGTTTGTGGACTCGATTATGCGGGCGATCTAGATAGGCGGCGATCTACTCTGGTTATGTATTGAAGATACATGGAGCTCCGGTTAGTTGGCGATCGATGTTACAGCTCTGATGGCACTTTCTACTCTGAGAGGTGAGTACATGGCCATGGCGAGGGAGTGAAGGAAGCATTGTGGTTGTGGGGTCTTCTAGATGATTTGGGGATTGGCGAGGCGTGAACTTGTGGTGCGACGGTCGAGTCGCGATTCACTTGGCGAAGAATCAAGTTCATCATGCTCGTACCAAGCATATCGATGTCGGTATCATTTAGTGCGGGATGTCATAGAGGAAGGCGATATTTCTCTCATGAAGGTACACACGAATGAAAATCCCTGAACATGTTAACCAAGGTGGTCACGGGTAGCAAGTTTAAGTATTGCTTGGACTTGCTTCATATCAACCGTGTTGATCGTCGAGGGCATGGCCCTTACGGTGATGATGGGGTGAGTGGAGACTATATGGAGAACAATTACGTAACTACGGTTAGCTTGATCGGTGAAAGTGCGTGGCGGCAGCGGTATAGTGGCCTTGTTGGATTAGTGATGGAGATCTCTCTAGTAATGTTAGCGGTGTTCTTCGGTGTTAGATCCAAAATTTGAGGTTTATCAAATGATGTACGAGGTGAAGAATTGTGAGCGTGGTCCCGTTGCTACAGGAACCTCGGGCTCAGTAGCAAGCCTTCTGAGAACCGAAGTTCTGTAGCAACCTATAAAAACAAAATAAGTTTTAGTCCCACATCGGCTAGGTTGAAGGAAAATTCTTAATTAATTCCCTTTAAATAGGGAGTTAAACCTAGGATTTGTGGTGTGGAGAAAAGTGAAAGAAAAAGGGAAAAAGCTAGGATTTTTGGCTGCTAGAGAGAGAGAAAGAAGCTTGGAGAGATTCTACAAGAGAGGTAAATTTCTCTTGGGTAAAATCAAAGCTTTTCTTTGGGACGAGCTTGTGGATTGTACAAGTCGTCGGTGTTCTTTATAGTCAAATCTCCTCACCCCCTCCGGGTGGGTAGGCAATTTTGCTTAGAACCACGTAAATCGTGTCTTCTTGTTTTCTTTGTGTATTTGCTATTGTTTGTAGGTTCCCTTGATTGAGTCCTAGTAGCTTTTGAGAGGAAGAGTAGATATCTCACTTTGTTGGGATATTTTACTTTCTATTCTTGTTTCCTTGAAGCGGGAATATATCAAAGCCTTCTCTCGGGTGATATCGCTTCAGGCGGCGTCTTGGTGTGACCCGCATCCCAACAGTGCTGTCTTCACAGTCATATATAATGGCAGCTCTGTATCCAGCATTTTGTGCATTTCTTGAATGAAGAGATCTACATGCATCAACCCGAGGGCTACAAGGTTGAGGACGAGGAGGATCATGTGTGTCGTTTGAAGAAGTCACGTATGGATTGAAGCAATCTCCGACAAGGGTACAAGCGATTTGACTCATTCATGCCGGCATGGGTTTTCCGGGTTTAATTATGATTGCTATGCTTACATTCGAAGCCAGGAGGTAATTATATCTATCTCGCTTTGTATGTGGATGACATGCTTATTGCTTCTAAGAGCGGTGGTGGAGATAGATAGGTGAAATCTCAACTTGGTGAAGAGTTCGAGATGAAGGACATGGGCCGCTAGGAAAATACCGGGTATGGAGATTAGAAGAGAGCCGCGAACCGACGATTGTTCTGAGTCGAAGGGCTACATAGAGCGAGTGATCGCGAGGTTCGGGATGCAAAGTGCTAAGTCGGTGGTGACTCCATTGGCTCCACACTTTAGGCTTTCTCGGTAAACAATCTCCCACTACAATGAAGAGAAGGCGATATGGAGCGTGTTCCCTATGCTAGTGCAAATTGGCGCCTTAATGTACGCGAATGGTGTGTACACCGGATATTTCCAGCGGTCGGGCGGTGGGTCGTGATTCATGGCGAATCCGGAAAGACGACCGGAAGCAAAGTGAAGTGGGTCCCGAGGTATTTAAAGGATACCGCTGATACGGGTCTGTTTTGGTGGAGAAACATGTCGATTGATGGGTTTGTGGACTCGATTATGCGGCGATCTAGATAGACGGCGATCTACTACTGGTTATGTATTGAAGATACATGGAGCTCCGGTTAGTTGGCGATCGATGTTACAGCTACAGGCACTTTCTACTACGAGGTCGAAAGTACATGGCCATGGCGAGAGGAGTGAAGGAAGCATTGTGGTTGTGGGGTCTTCTAGATGATTTGGGGATTGAGCAGAGAACGTGAACTTGTGGTGCGACAAATGAGTGCGATTCACTTGGCGAAGAATCAAGTTCATCATGCTCGCATCAAGCATATCGATGTCGTATCATTTCGTATGGATGTCATAGAGGAAGGCGATATTTCTCTCATGAAGGTACACACGAATGAAAATCCCGCAGACATGTTAACCAAGGTGGTCACAGGTAGCAAGTTTAAGTATTGCTTGGACTTGCTTCATATCAACCCGTGTTGATCTGTCCAAGAGGGCATGGCCCTTCGGGGCGGTGATGGGGTGAGGTGGAGACTATATGGAGAACAATTACAGAACTACGGTTAGCTTGATCCCTGAAGGGTACGAGGCGTACCAGCGTATAGTGGCGCAACCGGATTGGTCGATGGAGATCTCTAGTAATGTTCGGTGTTCTTCGGTGTTCGTCCAAAATTTGAGGTTTATCAAATGATGTACGAGGTGAAGAATTGTGAACGTGGATCCATCGCTGTGAACCTCGGCTCCTCAGAGAAGTCGCCACAGAACCCAAGTTCTCAGAAGCAACCCTATAAAAAACAAAATAAGTTTTAGTCCCACATCGGCTAGGTTGAAGGAAAATTCTTAATTAATTCCCTTTAAATAGGGAGTTAAACCTAGGATTTGTGGTGTGGAGAAAAGTGAAAGAAAAAGGGAGAAAAAGCTAGGATTTTTGGCTGCTAGAGAGAGAGAAAGAGAAAGCTTGGAGAGATTCTACAAGAGAGAGGTAAATTTCTCTTGGGTAAAAATCAAAGCTTTTTTTTCTTTGGGACGAGCTTGTGGATTGTACAAGTCGTCGGTGTTCTTTATAGTCAAATCTCCCCTCACCCCCTCCCGTGGACGTAGGCAATTTTGCCGAACCACGTAAATCTCGTGTCTTTACTGTTTTGCTGTGTATTTGCTATTGTTTGTAGGTTCCCTTGATTCAAATTCTAGTATCGCTTGAGAGGAAGAGTAGATATCTCACTTTGTTGGGATATTTTACTTTCTATTCTTGTTTCCTTCGTGAAACGGGAATATATCAAAGCCTTCTCTCGGGTGATATCGCTTCCGCGGCGTGCGGGCGTGACCCCGCATCCCAACAGGGGTAAACTGTCTTCACAGTCATATATAATGGCAGCTCTGTATCCAGCATTTTGTGCATTTCTCACTTTATCCTCAAAAGAGCAAATTCCTCTAATAATGAACACAAATGATGATTTTGAACCTTCAACCACTCTTTTCTTCAATGGAGAGCATGCATCTATAGGATCAGCCAAGTATAAGACCCTACTTTCACCAGGCCCTTTTATTTTAGGAGCTGCAAGAAGCAATCATGTAGTACTTATAATGTGAACACATGAGCTTATTGATAAGGAAACAAACATGAAATATGGGTTTTCAAGTATATTTCTATGCATAATTAAAGAAAATGAAACAAAAATTCCATGAAGCTACGTTGTGTTCCTCAGAGGACATGCTTCAGCCTGTTGATAAACTAAACTCTGATGTAATCCCTCTTCTGTCTCAAGTATTGGCTAATGTACTTGGTTATACTTACACTAAATGATGGTGAGGTGACACATGTACAGTTAAAAACTTATGGAAATTTTCGTTTGGAATATAAAGTGTTCATTTAGTATATCAAGAATTTGTCATAGCAATGTTAGAATAACAGTTAGAACTGGAACTAGTGTATCATAAATTAGAACAACTCAAAACTAAAGCTAGGATAACTTGTGTAATAAAGTTTTACATTGTTAGTCAATTAGAACTGTATTCAAAATAGAATTGACATGATTAAAAATTTATCCCACTTTTGATCCTACTTATATCTGAAAGAGAGAGTTTTAGTCTCTCAAATTATCCCAAGGTTTAGTCTAGACTAGGTGGTAAAAACTAGAACCACATCTTTGATTTTTTTACGTTTCATATTTCCTTTATTTTGTCCATCCTATCTTCCTCTGATGGCCATCATCAAACCACACCATCAGATTGTATCACCTCTCCTCTTCTTCTCATTATATGTTATGTTCTTTTTACCGAACTTTAGAATTGTATAATTACTTTAAAGTAAAAGTCACAGATCCATAATTTATTAAGAGATAACTTAAATTGAAGAATGAGAGAAAGAGATATATGGAAGCGAGAAAAGAAAGAAAATGGGAAAATAATAAAATTTTAGAATTGTCTTGTAATAATAATTCAAAAATAGAAAAAGTTAAATAATAATAATAATAATGGTTAACAATATCCTTAGTCTAACTAATAGCCAATTATTTAAGATTAATTATGTAGAACATGCACAAAACATGCACAAGCAGTTTTAGGGCTTAGTAGTCGACTAATGCGTGTTGTAGTCGACTAATCTGATGAGTAGTCGACTAATGCGTGTTGTAGTCGACTAATCTGAAGTAGTAGTCGACTAATGCGTGTTGTAGTCGACTAATCTGATGAGTAGTCGACTAATCTGAAGTAGTAGTCGACTAATGCAGGCGGTCAGCGGGTTTTGGTTTTAAACCGGTTCGTTTAGAGTTTATAAATAACCCTAAACCGATTATTTGAAAGCTAAGAAGCACGTTTTGGAGCGCCTTTGAGAGGGTTTAGTGCATCTTTGGAGAGGAGATCTTTGGAGAGATTGAGATGTTTGTTTTAGGGTTTCTTTGTGAGAACTTGTAATCCTAATTTGTATTCTCTCTTTCTATTAGTGAAAATCCCCTCCTTACCCGTGGGCGTAGGCAACTTGCGAACCACGTAAATCTCGTGTCTTTACTCTTTTATTGTGTTTTGCACAGGCTTTTGTGGTGGTTTCTCTCGGCGGTTCCGTGGTTGCGCCCCAACAATTGGTATCGAGCTATTGTTGATTGGAAGTGGTGTAATTTCTAATTTGAGGGGTGTTCGGTGATTCTCGAGAAGCGGATTCACTAAGACAAACAGAGGATGGCGCCAACCAAGAATCGCTTAAAGTGAGAAAATTCGAGATTGAAAAGTTCAATGGGAAGAACGACTTTTCCTATTGGAGGATGCGGATGAAAAACTTTCTAATTTCGCAAAAATTGCACAAGGCTTTGGATGGAAAGGAGAAGAAGAACAAGGATATGTCCGGTGAGGATTGGGAGGAGTTGGATCCGGAAACACAGTCGATTATCCTATGCCTTGAGAGGGATGTAGCTTTCTTGGTAGATGAAGAGAAGCTTGGTGAGCGTGTGGAAGAAGTTAGAGGGTACCTTCATGACGAATAGTCTAACTAACGGATCTACTTAAAATCCAAATTGTATACTTGCAAGATGGAGGAGGGCTCATCAATCCAGGAACACATCAACAAGTTTGATAGGATCATATCAGTTGAAAGACATAGATGTTAAAGTAGGAGACGAGGATCAGCGCTTCTACTACTCTCTAGAAGTCTTATGAGAACACAGTGCAAACACTGATGCTTGTGGGAGAAAATTTGAAGATGGATGAGACTAGAACGGCACTTCTAGCGACGATCTTCTGAAGATTGCAACTAGTGACATGGCCACCGGTGGTAACAAGGAACAAGCGCAGGATTGTTTGCAAGAGGAAGGAGCAATGAGCGAGGAAAAGGCAAGGGAGGAAAGTCTAGATCTAAATCAAGACCTCTTGCGGGAAAAGGATGTTTCAAGTCGCGGTGAAGCTGGGCATTTCAAAGTCGGTGTCAAATAAGAGAGTAGGTGGAAAGAAGAACAACAACAAGACCGAGAGGAGAGAGGGCAAGGAAGAAGCGAGCTACGTTTGAGGAAGGGCGATAAGGAGTGCTATGTCGTCCGCGGTGGCGAGGATATCTCCGGAAGTGGATACTTGATTACGGTTGCTCTTACCATATGTGTCCAAATAGGAAGTGGTTTACTACCTACGGAGGAATTGATGGTGGAAGCTGTATTGATGGGGAATAACCATGCTTGTAAAGCAGTGGGGCTAGGTAATATCAAAATCAAGATGCATGATGGAGTGGTTCGAACCTTGGCGGATGTGAGGCATGTTCCCGACTTGCGGAAGAATCTTATCTCAGTTGGTGCTTTGGACTCCGGTGGTTGCGGGATTGTGATGACGGAGTGAAGAAGGTTGTTCGTGGTTCCTTAGTAGTGATGAAGGGTGTTCGCCACGGTAATCTATATACTCTCTCGTGCACGACGGTGACAGGAGATGCAGCGGTTGGAACTGGCGAAGTGGTGGAGACCCATGTGAGCACACACGGTTATGACATAGGCGGCTTGGGCATATGTAAAAGAAGGGTCTAGTTCGCTTGGGAAAGAGGGTCTCATTGGAATCAAGGAACCTAGCATGGATTTTTGCGAGGATTGTGTGTATGGAAAGTCACACAGGGTCAAGTTTCTGAACAGCAAGTCTAAGAGCAGAGGGATACTAGATTATGTGCACACGGATGTTTGGGGTCCGGCTCAGACAACTTCCAAGGGTGGTTCCAGGTATTATGTCTCATTTATAGATGATTATTCTAGGTATGCTTGGATTTACTTTCTGAAGCATAAGAATGAGGTGTTCGAGACATTCAAGAAGTGGAGAACAATGGTTGAGAACAGGACAGGAAAGAAATTGAAGACGCTGAGATCTGATAACGGTACAGAGTATACAGATGGTGCTTTCAAGGAGTTCTGTGATCAGGAGGGAATTGTTCGACATCGACGTAGTCTACACCACGAGAATGGGGTCGCGGAGAGATCGAACCAACACCGCGGAAAAGACAGGAGTATGCGATCTTATGCGTGATTGGGCAACGAATGGTGGGCGGCGGTGGCTCTGACTTGTTACATTGTGAACCGCTCACCACATTCGACATTGATGGTGATACACCCTCTAGGGTGTGGTCGTGGGAGCATGCAGATTATGATAGGCTCGAATTTTCGGATGTACCGCCTACTATCACGCCAACGAGGGAAAGCTTGAGCGAGGCCAAGAAGGCAATATTCTTGGGATATGCAAAGGCGTAAAGGCTATCGCCTTTGGTGTACCTAAGATTCAAAGTTCGTGATCGCCAGGATGTTACCTTTGATGAGAAATCCATGATTGCTAGGGCCCAAGGATGATGGTGTTATGGCCGGTGAGACTTCTAAGTCTCGTGTTATTGAAATAGAACCTAAAGACCAACTAGGTTCTAATCGTGCTCAAGTGGGAAGTCGTAGATGATGAGCTTGAGCAGAGGAGGTTCACAGGAAAATACACAGGCACTACAACAACAGCTGACCGAGGATAATTTGGCTTCCACTAGGCCAAAGCGAGCATACAAGGTGTTTTGAAGTCGGGGCTGATCAACCCCCGCACTATGGGCGTGCTAATATTGTTGAATCGCACTCTCGGTGGAGGAGGACGAGCCGGTCTCCTTCAAGGAAGCTATTCGGGACAAGGATAGTGAGAGTTGGTTGGCTGCGATGGAGGAAGAGATGGAATCTCTTCTGAAGAACCAAACATGGGAGGTGGTCCCATTGCCCGTAGGAAGAAAAGCTATTGGTTGTAAGTGGGTGTATAAAAGAAAGGAAGATCTTTGAGCTTCGGTGGTGTAAGATACAAGGCGAGGCTAGTGGCTAAGGGCTTTGCACAGAAAGAGGGTGTGGATTACAATGAGATATTTTCTCCGGTGGTGAAACATACTTCTATTCGGGTGCTATTGAGTATTGTTGCTCATGGTGATTTTGAGCTGGATCAACTCGATGTTAAAACAGCCTTCTTGCACGGAGACTTGGATGAAGAGATCTACATGCATCAACCTGAGGGCTACAAGGTTGAGGATAAGGAGAATCATGTGTGTCGTTTGAGGAAGTCACTGTATGGATTAAAGCAATCTCCTAAGTAGGTACAAGCGATTTGACTCCTTCATGCCGAGGCATGGGTTTTCCCCGTTTATCATGATTGTTGTGTTTACATTCTGAAGCCAGGAGGTAATTTTATCTATCTTCTTTTGTATGTGGATGACATGCTTATTGCTTCTAAGAGCAGGGTGGAGATAGATAGGTTGAAATCTCAACTTGGTGAAGAGTTCGAGATGAAGGACATGGGTGCTGCTAGGAAAATACTGGGTATGGAGATTAGAAGAGAGCGGGCGAATCGACGATTGTTCTTGAGTCAGAAGGGCTACATAGAGCGGGTGATCGCGAGGTTCGGGATGCAAAGTGCTAAGTCGGTGGTGACTCCATTGGCTCCACACTTTAGGCTTTCTGGTAATCAATCTCCCACTACAGCGGAAGAGAAGGCGCACATGGAGCGTGTTCCCTATGCTAGTGCAGTTGGCAGTTTAATGTATGCAATGGTGTGTACACGCCCGCATATTTCCAGCGGTTAGTGTGGCCGTAGATTCATGGCTTAACCGAAAGGCGACCGAAGCAAAGTGGAAGGGTCCTCACTTAAAGGGTACCGCTGATACGGTCCTTTGTGGTGGAGAAACATGTCGATTGATGGGTTTGTGGACTCGATTATGCGGGCGATCTAGATAGGCGGCGATCTACTACTGGTTATGTATTTAAGATACATGGAGCTCCGGTTAGTTGGCGTCGATGTTACAGACTCTGATGGCACTTTCTACTACAGAGGCTGAGTACATGGCCATGGCAGAGGGAGTGAAGGAAGCATTGTGGTTGTGGGGTCTTCTAGACGATTTGGGGATTGAGCAGGAAAACGTGAACTTGTGGTGTGACAGTCAGAGTGCAATTCACTTGGCGAAGAATCAGGTTCATCATGCTCGTACCAAGCATATTGATGTCAGGTATCATTTTGTGCGGGATGTCATAGAGGAGGTGATATTTCTCTCATGAAGGTGCACGAATGAGAATCCATGGACATGTTAACCAAGGTGGTCACAGGTAGTAAGTTTAAGCATTGCTTAGACTTGCTTCATATCAGCTCTTGTTGATTTGCCCAAGAGGGCATGGCCCTTCGGGGCGGTAATGGGTAAGGTGGAAATGATTTGAGGTGAACTACGGTGAGCTTGATCCCTTAGGAGATGCAATGGCGGTCATGGTGTAGTGGCCTTGCTGGATTGCTGGATTGGTGATGGAGATCTCTAGATGTTCTTGGTGTTCTTAAATTGTTCGTCCAAAATTTGAGGTAAATCAAATGATGTACGAGGTGGAGAATTGTAGAACATGCACAAAAACATGCACAAGCAGTTTTCGGGCTTAGTAGTCGACTAATCTGCAGTAGTAGTCGACTAATCTGACGATAGAAAGGTGTGTTTTCTGCGTTGGAGTGCGAGTAGTCGACTAATGCGTGTTGTAGTCGACTAATCTGATGAGTAGTCGACTAATCTGCGGTAGTAGTCGACTAATGCGGCGATTCAGCGGGTTTTGGTTTTAAACCGGTTCGTTTAGAGTTTATAAATAACCCTAAACACGATTATTTGAAAGCTAAGAAGCACGTTTTGGAGCGACCTTTGAGAGGGTTTAGTGCATCTTTGGAGAGGAGATCTTTGGAGAGATTGAGAGGTTTGTTTTAGGGTTTCTTTGTGAGAACTTGTAATCTAATTTGTATTCTCTCTTTCTATTAGTGAAAATCCCCTCCTTACCCGTGGGCGTAGGCAACTTGCAGAACCACGTAAATCTCGTGTCTTTACTCTTTTATTGTGTTTTGCACGGGCTTTTACGTTTGTGGTGGTTTCTCTCAAGCGGTTCCATGGTCCGGCATAACAAATTAACATTATAGTAAATAATTATTTTAATAATAGAAAGCTTAAAAATATATAAGTAGCAGATCATATTACCAAAATGCATGAATTATATACTTCTTGATTATCGCAAGTTATCCCATGTCACCAAGATATTCCGTTTTAAAAAATATTCCCATTTTTCTACAGAAATATCACACTTGTACTAAAACTTTCTTGTCATGACTTTAACCCATATAAGTCAACTTACTAGTGAGGAGTTTTAATTGTTCCATTTAGCCATTAGTGCAAGGATGAGGACAAAATATTTTTTACCCCAGTTTTTTTCCTTTTTTCCCTGCCTGTTGTCCCCGATCAATTTATTAATATTAAAAACAACATAAATTAATAATTTTGGTAAACTCAGACAAGGGCTTTACCAGCTGTTAAATCATGACCAACATGGAAGTAAATAACATTACCATATAATAGACTTAATTAACGAATAAAAACTATATATTTTAATCAAAACTGATAAAATTGATAAAAATATATATCTTACTGAACTCAGCCTGGATGTCCTCAAAAGATTTAGAAAGGTTTTTCCCCATTAAAACCATATTTCCAGTCACAAACCCCGCCATCATCAGATAAATCAGTAGCGCATGAAAACTAGTTAACAAAGCCATTCTCTAAACAAGCAACCAACACTTGAACTTTCACTGCAAGATTCAGACATAAACTCATGATGACGAGAAAAATCATTGCTTAGACTTGCTTCATATTAGCTCTTGTTGATTTGCCCAAGAGGCATGGCCCTTCAGGCGGTAATGGGTAAGGTGGAAATGATTTGAGATGAACTACGGTGAGCTTGATCCGGTGGAGAGATGCGTGGCGATCGCGGTGTAGTGGCATTTGGATTGGCTGGATTGGTGATGGAGATCTCTCTAGATGTTCTTGGTGTTCTTCGGTGTTCGTCAAAATTTGAGGTAAATCAAATGATGTAAGTGGAGAATTGTAGAACATGCACAAAAACATGCTGGCGGTTTTAGGGCTTAGTAGTCGACTAATCTGCGGTAGTATGACTATCTGCGACGATAGAAAGGTGTGTTTTAGCGTTGGAGTGCGAGTAGTCGACTAATGCGTGTTGTAGTCGACTAATCTGATGAGTAGTCGACTATCACGAAGTAGTATGACTAATAAAGCGGTCCAGCGGGTTTTGGTTTTAAACCGGTTCGTTTAGAGTTTATAAATAACCCTAAACTGATTATTTGAAAGCTAAGAAGCACGTTTTGGAGCGACCTTTGAGAGGGTTTAGTGCATCTTTGGAGAGGAGATCTTTGGAGAGATTGAGAGGTTTGTTTTAGGGTTTTTTGTGAGAACTTGTAATCCTAATTTGTATTCTCTTTCTATTAGTGAAAATCCCCTCCTTACCCGTGGGCGTAGGCAACTTGCAGAACCACGTAAATCTCGTGTCTTTACTCTTTTATTGTGTTTTGCACGGGCTTTTACGTTTGTGGTGGTTTCTCTCAAGCGGTTATCGGTCCGGCCTTAACAAATTAACATTATAGTAAATAATTATTTTTAATAATAGAAAGCTTAAAAATATATAAGTAGCAGATCATATTACCAAAATGCATGAATTATATACTTCTTGATTATGCATAGTTATCCCATGTCACCAAGATATTCCGTTTTAAAAAATATTCCCATTTTTCTACAGAAATATCACACTTGTACTAAAACTTTCTTGTCATGACTTTAACCCATATAAGTCAACTTACTAGTGAGGAGTTTTAATTGTTCCATTTAGCCATTAGTGCAAGGATGAGGACAAAATATTTTTTACCCCAGTTTTTTTTCCTTTTTTCCCTGCCTGTTGTCCCCGATCAATTTATTAATATTAAAAACAACATAAATTAATAATTTTGGTAAACTCAGACAAGGGCTTTACCAGCTGTTAAATCATGACCAACATGGAAGTAAATAACATTACCATATAATAGACTTAATTAACGAATAAAAACTATATATTTTAATCAAAACTGATAAAATTGATAAAAATATATATCTTACTGAACTCAGCCTGGATGTCCTCAAAAGATTTAGAAAGGTTTTTCCCCATTAAAACCATATTTCCAGTCACAAACCCCGCCATCATCAGATAAATCAGTAGCGCATGAAAACTAGTTAACAAAGCCATTCTCTAAACAAGCAACCAACACTTGAACTTTCACTGCAAGATTCAGACATAAACTCATGATGACGAGAAAAATCATTGAAAGGAGCAATCTTTTGATGAATTTATCGTTGAGCGCAACATGAAATGGAGACATCCCATCCAATGAAAATCTAAGGGTCGACAGGAAAGAGACAGCAAGGGTTTTGAATGAGAGGGAGATTTGAAATTGGTCATTTTCGAGCTTGACTATTGAAATCCTATGTGGAGATATTTATCCTTAAAAAATAAGATTGACGGCTAGAATTAGAAGAATTGAATCTGAATATGTTAGATACTGGTCCTATTCAGATTCGCTATAACTAGATGGTAATTGTAGATGATATAATTCTTTCAATTCTCACTGTCAATCTCATTTTCAACGGATAAAATACCGCTGGCACATATTCCTCGATTGAACCGCATCATCGTGTTCCCTTTAATTAGAGATAATATTAGACACATGTAATATTAGAAAAATATTAGGAGACAATGTGATCTTAAGTCAGAGAGAGTATGAGAAACATGTAATATTTGAAAAATATAAGTCGTTATTAGTGTATGACACCATCAATATTTTATAAGATGTACGTGGCTATATAGAAAATGACATAAACGTATAAATAAACTAATCAAGATAAGAAGTGGAAGATCAAGAAAATCTATATATGTTTATTACCTTTCCTCCTTTTCACGTTAACTATTTTATTAATTTATTATTAATAACTAGTTAACGAAAACATTACAAGTGAATTAAGATTTTCTACTTTCAAGCTGAAACTCAAATTGTGTAAAAGTTAGATTATAAGAATAATTAAATCTCAAGTGATTGTAAGTCATCTTTATTTAAATAGTTGATTACAAAAAACCTCCATGAACTTTTGGGGAGTTGGAGTAAACCCCCAGTCAACTTTTTAGACTAAACCCCCTAAACTTTAGGAGTTATTGCACATAACTCCCATGAACTTTTTTATTTCACTAAATCTTACCTGAAAATTTATCTTCTAATCCCCATATTAGCACCATCAACTCTAATGTGTCACTGATTAGGACATGACAAAAAAAAAAGGATAAAAATTCCTTCTTAGTTCTAAAAAATACCCTTTTATTGAAAAAGTCAAAATAGGTAATTTTTTGAGACCAAGGAATTATTTTCATCTTTTTTTGGCACATGCTTGCCATTTGAGATGTTAGAACCGATGTTGCTGATTTGAAGATTAAATGAGAAATTTTTATGTGAAATCTAGTGAAATAAAACAGTTCATGAGAGTTACATACAATAACTCCTAAAGTTTGGGGGGTTTAGTGTCATAAAAAAAGTTGATGGATGTTTGCTACAACTCTCCAAAAGTTCATGGAGGGTTTTCTGTGATTAACCCATATATCAATTATTAGTTTTAGCTTTTAGCTAGAGCCTAGCTCTCAAAATTTTTTTATCTAAAATCAATTAATATAGACGAAATCATATCAATGATCATCCACAATCTCATTATTTTGATGCCTAAGAAGCCGAACATTATCACAAAAAATGAGCTCAGATTATCTTACAATCCAGACTGAAGGCAACTCAAGGATCAACATAACTATTACAATCATTAGCCTCACTGATACGGGTTCAAGATGCAGCAACCTACTTTTTTTTCCCCCAGTTTGTAAAGCACAAGTTACAGTAACAACAGCTTCTTTGGTCAACAATACCCCAAGTATGAACACTGACCAGATGAACCAGCAAGAACACTCGGAGATGCATTGCTTGAACTCGCATTATAATCTCGTGAATAGTTCGAACTGTAAGAAGAGGGCAAGGAGAGACGTAGAGAATGTGGAGATATAAGACGAGACATTTCAGATATGTTTCTTTGTCCTGAAAAGTTTATGTTTATACATAGATCAGGTGAGTTGTTGTAGGATCTGTATGAGTTAGCCATATGATGAGTAGTGCACAATGAAGATGGAGATGAGACTATTGGTGTGGGTAAAGATTTTGCCAAGGAAGAAATCGGTATTGATGAAGATGGAGATTGGGAATCAGAAGAAAGCAAAGGAGTAGATTCTGAGGCTGGAGGGATGTTGATGCTCGTCCTGGCATCCCGTTTGCACACAGGGCAAAATGTTCTCCATGCTGTGAGCCAAGAATCAACACAAATTGCATGGAACACTGAAAAAAAAAAATTTAAAGCACTGTGTCAATACAAACTAATAAATGGTTGAACAAACGAAAAGGTTATAGAATATAAGAACATAGGATAGCTGCAGTAGAGCTTAGAGATCGTAATACGGTAGTTCTATAGGGTGTCCAATATTATGCTAGTGTGTGATGCTACCCATTCAAAGTTCACCAGAAAATTGCCCAAGCAATTTACGAGCACAAATCATCAAAACCCCTACTGTTTGGGCTCGAGATAGAAATTTATATTTGCCCAATTTGTTGACGGTTCACCAAAAGTACCTTCATATCCTTCTTACTACAAATCTTATACTACTTTTATACTGCTAGAAACAAAAATGTGAGTTGTATTTGCAACTAACCTCCAAGAATAACCTGTGTTTCATCTTGTTACAAGAAAAAATTACTAAAGTTATTGCAAATCACCTAAAAGCAACAGATAGCAAATAACAGCTATTGATATGGACAAGAGACTTACTGTGACGGCATGGGAGAATTCTAAGCTTTTCTCCAGTACTATAGTCTTCGAGGCAAATAGCACAAGTACTCGAAGTACAATTATCCTCCAAAGCACTTGTGAATCTTACACTCGGCATTGCTTTCACCAAACTACCACTCATTCCATGAAACTCTTGGAGTTGAGGAGCTATAGACCTTTCACGTGCAACGTTGTGTCCATGTAAATATGCAGCCATCACAGAAACCATGGCAAGTAGCAATAAGAAAGAAACAGTCATTGCAGACCACGGACGGTTTTCAGAGTCAGGTAAGATCCATGTCTCGACATCAGAACGACCTGCGTATTCCTTCAGTATTTTTCCTGAGGCTTTCGATATAAAGACAGCACATATCTTGATGCCATCTGGGGTTCCTCTCACTGAATAGTTTAACAATGAAATATCTGAATTAGTCTCTGTAATTATCAGAAAGCAAAGGCTGGTTGTCAAAGAGAATAACTAGACATTGCGGAAATGCTACTAGAAAAGGAAATTAAACCTAAACCTCAAGAAAAGTCTATTATCGACGAGTTAGTCAATAACCCCATGCCTCTTATAACAAGTCGAACTCATAAACCCATGCCTCTTATAACAAGTCGAACTCATAACTGGATAAATGCAAGTAGAACATTCTAGAAATTGCAGAAATGCTAGACAATTGCTAGTAGATAGGAAATCAGATATCAAGAACATCCTATTATTGATCAGCAACAGTCATAACGAGTCAAGTATCCATTACTTTTTAACAAGAAGATGATAATTATAGTTATTTGTCTATTTGAAGGATTAGACCTATGATAATATGCAAGATACAAAGACTAGAAAAATAATCCATGCTTGGTGGGTGTGTGCGCGTGTGTGTATTTTCTGAGATTACCATCATAAGCGTGCAAACAGTCACTTCCCACAGTTAACGTAAGAACCTTCTTGAAATTAGAAATGAAAGTATAATAGTCTGCTAATTGCAACATAATAATGGTATGGCCATGGGGTGAAAATGGAGAGTAGGGAAGAGAAATGTCCGAGGCCATAGGAATAAAAGGTAGTCGTTAATTACTTTAAGATGTGGCCACAATACATGATTGTTATTATTAGTGACAAAGGGTTATATTATTAATTACTCGTGGGTATTGCAGCTCACATTCTTCGCTTAAATTGTCATCTGGTGGTTACAATTAAACTATAATGCAAATATTAGTGTAATAAATTGCAACTAATAAGAAGATTATTGCATATGAGTTGCCTAACCTAGCAACCAAATCTGCCTCAGACTCTTACGGTTGAGGGCCCAGCTCGAGGACTGCATAGGCCCAAACTTCTCATAATTTTGAAATTTAAGCCCTTCTCATTTTGGGTGCAGATATCATCTTAAGAGCTATCCATTTTATTCATCAAAGAAACTGTAACCCCCAATACATCAAAAAGAATTTGAATCTTTAACCAACTACATCATCCCTTTATTTTCATCATTATGAGTCATTTAATTATTTTGTGGGCATGTTTTTTTTAAGCAGATAAGTTGATTTGAAACCTTAGCAGATAAATTGTCTAATAAATAACATACAAGTAGCACTCATGCAAAATATAAATGCCACTAGAACTTGACTTAACGACTTCTTAAAAAGTGCAGAAAACTTGTTAAGATGAGTTTCAGTTAAAGAATGCCCATAAAGGATAGAAGATATTACTTTCAACTAGGGGGAAACTGTCTTCACAGTCATATATAATAGCCGCTTTGTATCCAGCATTTTGTGCATTTCTTACTTTATCATCAAAAGAGCAAATTCCTCTAATAATTAACACAAATGGAGAATTTGAACCTTCAACCACCCTGTTCTTCAATGGAAAGCATGCATCTATAGGATCAGCCAAGTATAAGACCCCATTTTCACCGGATCCTTTTATCTTAGGAGCTGTAAGAAATAAGAATGAAACACCAATCATACAATTACATTTATCACATGGAGTGAACAGGAGCCAGAAGAAATACTTCCTTTATGTGTGACCCCAATGCGTGATTAAAGTTGTAACATTCAAATGATAATAAAGGAAAAAAATGATTTCGCAAAATTAAGGAGGCAAATAGCTCAAAAATTAGAAATTAAAGTTGTAACATTCAAATTCATCTAAACAAATATCTAGCTATTCTTTGTTTAAGCAACCTCAACTGATAATAAAGGAAGCTCATGAAAAATAAAATGAATTTAGGAAACATATATATAGTAGAAAATGACAAGTACATCTTAGTAGTCATTATAACTTGACCAATAACACTCTATTCCAGCAAACCCACATAAAAAAATGTCAAACACCTTTGATCCAACATAATTTGAAACTATTGAAATCACTTGGTTCATACCTCGAGGGAAGATTTGATGCACATTGCGGGAATTGAGCATTGAATTGAAGCATCCACTTAATACAGATGGTTGATTTCTAGTGCATGCCAGGCACCACATTTTATAGGGTTTTCTCTTAGAGAGATAGATGTTTTAGTTGATTACTTCAGCAAACAGACGTTATATTGGAAGTAGGTTTATTTAAACTTTCTAATGTATGAGTGTTCCAAAGGTCCAAAGACTCACCATTTGTTAAAACAATAAAAGACAAGCAGATACCAAGCACTTTATCTAATGGGTTTGTGTGTGTGTGTGTGTGTACCAAGCACCTCTTTCATGGTTTGTGCACGTGTGCGTGCGCGCGCACGTATGTATGCTTGTGTATGCACGCGCGCGTGTGTATCATTATGTGTGTATCATTACCTCAACCAACAATTGGGAAGTAAGTTTACCTAAGCTTTAATGTTTAACTATCCCAAAGCTCCAAAGACTATCATTTGTTCAAAAAATAAAAGGAAGACACCTGAAAAAAGCTCCAGAACAATGTCTATCATCTTCTTTTGTTTTGCCTTTCTGTTGCTGAGTATATATTTTATGCACAATTAAAGAAAACGAATGAAGATACTGAGCTACATCTTATACTTAAAAGGTCGTGCTTCAGCTTATTGACAAACTAAGCTCTTGTTCAATCCCTCTCCCAATTAATGGTTAATGTATTTGGTTGGACTATACACTGAATAAAGATGCACTGAACATATATAGAAAACAACTTATGGAAACTTTTGCAACCCACATTAAATTGTGAAGTGTTCATTTAGTATATCACGAATCTATCATAGCAATGTCAGACTAACATTTAAATACGTAAACAGATTGGTAACGTGAAAACTGCAAAAAGACAACAACCGCAACATTACTAGGCTTTGTATCCTAGGTTTTGAGTCAATTTAATCATATGCTAGAGTATGCAATATCGTGCAATATATAATGATGTTGGACGAATATCTTTTGGATAATCACAAAAGAATAGATGAAGAAACAGAAGGGAAAATTATGGCAGAAATTTCCTCCAACACTTCAAATTAAGTTAGTGGTAATTTGCTTGTAGTATTATCTATAAAAAGCAAATTATTAGTTTGTGTGCTGGATTGATCTTCGCGTAAACCATTGGTTTAGATGTGAAGGATCCAGGCATAAGACCAAAATATTAATTTTCTTCTTCTTTTTCTTTTTTGCTAGTTATCATGCCCCATAGTTTGCTATTAGACCTGAATATCCACCATCATACTACAAATTTTAGATTTTTTATGCTGGATCATAAAAGAAGGCAAATACAATCAGCTTCCATCCAATATAGTAATTCAAAATTCTTTGTGATGTAAAATATTGAACTCAAGGTCAGGTTTTTTCAACTGGGACGGATTTGACATAAGATGACTTTCTCTTTGAAATTCACAAACGAAAATAGGAAGAAAAAATAGCTGAAATTTCTTTTAATATTACTTTTTTGGTTTTAGTAGCACTTTTCTTGTTACCTTATCTATAAAGGTAAAGTTATTAATTAGGAGTTTTAATTGATCCAGGTAGCCATGCATCTAGGTTTGAGACAACAACAACAATAACAAAGCCTCTATCCCAAATGTTTGGGGTCGGCTACATGAATCCTATTCTTCCATTCCGTTTAATTTTTGGCCACGTCTTCCATTAAGTTAACCATTATCATATCTTTCTTAATTGTCTCTGACCAAGTTGTCTATATCTAGATCTCTTTGCCCGATTAACTATAATATTATCTCTTTTCCTAACCGGTAGATTTTAAGGTCTCCGTTGTACATAACTAAACCACTTTAGTCGATTCTCTCTCATTTTATCATCAATAGGAGCAACCTCTAATTTACTACGGATGCACTCATTTCTTATCATGTCCATTCATGTCATGTGGATCCGACTATGTTTTACGCCGGCTGTCGACTATCTAACGCAACCCTCCTTTATCCTGGCTTGGAACATGCACTACTGGCTAAAAAGCACAGCACCAGCAAAGTTTCATCCAGGGTTGAGACCAAATCTTAATTTTTATTCTTGTCCTTTTCTTGTTATTATCCCCCATCAATATAAATATTCGAAAAACAATATAAATAATTATAAATAAATTAGGATAAGGGCATTAATTACCAGCTGTTAAATCATAAGATTGGATAAATTACACTGAAACCCCAAGAACTTTCAGTGTTTTGTAGTAAACCCTAAATAACTTCCAAAACCGCGCTAAACCCCCAATAACTTTTGCAGAAACCCCCCAATATGTTTTGGGTAAATAACAATAAACCCCCAATAACTTTCAAAATGCCTTTTATGTTGTTTTTTGGTTCTAATTTATGGGGGTTATATGCAAAATGCAGAAACTTATTGGGCGGTTTTGTGCAAAACGCAAAATTTATTGGTGGTTTAGTGCGAATTAAAAGTTATCAGGGGTTTCCTGCAAACCGCTGAAAGTTCTTGGGGGTTTTGTGTAATCTACCCCATAATCAACATAAAAAAGCTAAGAAAATTACCAAATGCAAATCGAAATAAACTTCTGTTAAATTAAATGACCGTTGGCTACTAGTATACAATTAACAAATGCAAAACGAAATAAACTTCTGTTAAATTAAGCTGATAAAATGTAAAAAAAAAACACTTACTGAAGTTAGCCTCTATGTCATCAAAGGACACAGACATGTTATTTCCCATCAAAACAATATTGCCAGTCACAAACCCCACCATCAACACATGAATCAGTAGAGCATAAACCCTAATTAACAAACCCATTCTCCAAAAAAAGCAACCAAGACTTGAACTTTCACTCCCAAAACCCTAAACACCTGCAAAATTCAAAATTCAAACAAAAGAAGTAACCATTCGATGAATGGATCGTTGAGCACTACTGAAAATAACCTGAAATTAACAAAAACAATTTGGATTTTGGGAATGGAGACATCGAATTCCATGAAATGTGAGGATTGAAAAAATGAAAGGGTTTTAATAGAGGGAGGGATTGTGAGGGTTTTAAAAGTGTTATTTGCATTCTAGTCCCTCTGACTTATTTTATTTTTACATTAATTTCATGGGATGTTGCTAATTGCTATTATTACCGCTCTTTGGACTTATTTAAACAAATGAGTCGATAAATATTTCCTAGTGACTAGAAAATGGGGTGATATTGCAAGAGCTTTCGTATTTAATTAGACGATAACAAAGTCCTTACCTCAAAATTTTGGAGTCATCTACATAAATATTTTTGTTCTATTCAGTTATGTTCAAAGTTATAACTTTAATTGTATCTTTTTTAATTACTTTTATCAAGTTCATTTTCGAGTATTCTAGGAAATTAAATTTCCGTGGGTGCTTTTCAGGATAATCGAACCTGAGACCTTGGAGTACTAGTCATAGGCAGTTTACCAACTCAGTTAGACCCTATTAGATTATAACTTGATATTTTTTTATTGCGCTGTAATGTTATAACATTTAAATTTCAAAGGATAAAATATAAGAGAATGATGAGTATGATGTGACAATTTGTTGGGATCGGGGACACGCCATACGCGTGAGCGATATCACCGAGAGAAGGCCGATTTATATTCCGTCTCACGAAGAAACAAGAATAGAAAGTAAAATATCCCAACAAAGTGAGATATCTACTCTTCCTCTCAACAGATTAGGATGAATCAGGGAACCTACAAACAATAGCCAATACACAAAGCAGTAAAGACACGAGATTTACGTGGTTCTAAGAAAATTGCCTACGCCCACCTGAGGTGAGGGAGATTTGACTATAAAGAACACCGACGACTTGTACAATCCACAAGCTTGTCCCAAAGAAAAAGCTTTGATTTTAACCCAAGAGAAATTGACCTCTCTCTTGTAAAATCTCTCCAAGCTCTCTCTTTTTCTCTCTCTAGCCGCCGCCAAAAAAACCTAGCTTTTTCTCCCTTTTTCTTCACACCAAATAACTCTAGGTTTTAATTCTCTATTTATAGGGAAATAAAGAACTATTTCCTTTAATTTTGGCTGATGTGGGACTAAAATAATCGCTTGAGGATCGGGGGTTTGTGTGCGTTCTAGCGTGGCCCCACCTCCGACAGCGGGGAAGCGTAGGGAAAGCGTGTGGGTGGCCCCACCGCAGCGTTTTGTTTTCTTCGTTTCTCTGGCACCCACAGTCATTGGGCATTCAATTGATCACGTGGATGTGGCCACGTTCCGCGGCTGACTCATTTCTTAAATGAGCAACCAAGAAATAGATGGGAGAGTGCTATAAAAAAAAAGAGATAGAGGGGAGAGGTCCGCGTCTATTAATAACGCAGCGCGGAAGTGATAAACCTCGGAATCCACTAATGGGTACTCTTTGAATCCACAAAGAACTATTTCCAAATCTACGAAGAGCTTCGAATCCACGAAGAAAATATAATAAGAGAAATTATTGATAAAAAAGACATGCCTCTAGGGCTTACAAGACTCTGTTTAAATAGAAAATAAACAAGACCCCTACTATGACTCGAACTTTATCAAAAATAAAAATAACAAAACTCTTCTTAAAAGACTCCCTATGATTAGAGAAGTAAATCGGTCAAATTTGAAATCAAACCGGATTTGCTTCCTAATCAAAAGACTCCTAAAACATTACCTAAAATAGTAAAAAACTGATAAAAACTCTGATATCTCTCAATCCGGAGGGAATTTGACAAAACGGAAGGTGGCAAACCAAACTTTGGTTGGTTTGGTTGACTTCGTCTCGAAAAAATACGCGATTTATATATATAATTCGTCCAATTCCGACTTACGGTTTGAGAGATACGAACTGAATCGAATCGAATACCATGGTATTCATATTCGTATTCGGTTAATTTTCACGAATTCAAAGTCAAACTCGAATTCGTGTTGAATAGGGAAAGGGTGCTCAAATTTGATTCGTTAATTAGACGAATATTTATCAAATGTTCACGAATATCTTAATAGCACACTTGTTAAGTCACAAGATCCTCAACCATGAGGTGTTGACTTCAAACTCTATGTTTGAAGTCTTTTCTTATTTATTTTCTATAATATTTTACTTAATTGTTATTATGATATTTTAATATAAGAATTATTATAGTGTACGCTTATAAATTATTAATATAATACTTATAAATAGCAATATTTATACAATTATGCATACGTAAAAGATAACACATATAATAATCTAGAAGTAGAAAACATAAATGAATATTTAATAATCAAACGAATCGAATATACCTCTGGTCAAATTCTATTCGTTTATGCACCGAATATTAAAAATATTCATTTATTATTAAATGAATTACCGAATTGAATATGACCGAATATCCGACGAATAATAACCGAATTGTTTATTAATTATTTGGTTCGTTTCCACCCTAAGCATGCGATATAGGAAATTTGCGAAGGCTAAACAGGAAATAAGTAAGAATTAAATATTACAAGTTGAAATGTCTTTGAGGAGAATACATGGGAACAAAAGCAACGTAAATAAATAAATAAATATTATCCAATATGGGGTTGAGGATTGAATAGTGGACATCCTTGGGACAGATAGTAATTCCAATAGTTTTTGGCTTGCTTTGATAAATAAATGCTCCCTTCACTTAATTAGAGACAATATGCGAAACAAGTAACAATAGAAAATATAAGTTAGAGAGTATGAGATACATGTGATATTAGAAAATTAAAAGTCAAGGCACAATATGAGAAAATGTAATAGTAGAAAAATTATTTAATTATTAGTGCATGATAGGTGTTAATATCATCGATTATGATAAGATCGGTGGGTTAAAAAAATGATATAAATTTTTGTTGCATAAATGAAATAGTCAAGATGAAGACCTTCTGTATTAATGAACTACCCATGCGCAAAATGCTAAATAATAAAACATTGCGGATGATTTTCTTAGAATGCAATATTCTCGAGACTTGTTCTCTAATACAGATAATTTAAGGGACGATTATTAGAAAAACCTTATAATTTCCTTAATTTTATCAAACAACTACAAAGAAAATTTCTTTGTTTCTATTTCTATATATTTTCTCCAGGGCATCAGAAGGAGAAATTTATGATGCAAGAGCAAACATTTTTATCCGCATATGTTTTATGATTTATGCCATATGTTTGTTTGAAAATCTTCATTCAGAATACTCCATAAAAAGGGTGACCTATATATATAGTTTGGTAATTACAACTACGCTAATTATGGTGTAGATCATCGATCACCCCACTCCTATAGAGATAGTTCTGATAAGATCCATATCATTTTTGACTAAGGATTCTATTAGAACACCACAATTGAAAGGAGTGAGTTTAACTACGCCATAAATAGAATAGTTTTAATTACAAAACTTTCAAACTCAAGGATCAATATAAGCATTAAAGTCATTAGCCTCAATGATATGGATTCAAGATGCAACAACCTACTATTTCCCCCCCTGTTTTTAAAGCACAAATTACAGTAACTGTTGGAAAATAGGTAAATACTAAACGTAGAGCAATAGAGCAGAGGCTTGAGATTTTACTTAAAATTTTCTTTTATTAACATCTAAATGATTACAATGCTCTATATAGACCGTTGGTGACTTTTCATTGCAACCCTTCACTAAACACACATCCCTCTACAAACACCCCTCTTTAAACATAACCTTTCGCCGACATGTATGAACCTTCACATAATAAATCACTTAACCAATAGACAACCCTTCACATAATTATAAATCAAGTTTAATCATTTTTATTAGTAACAATAACAATGTACAGCTTTGTTTGTCGGCAATGCAGCAAGTATGAACAGAGACCAGATGATCCAACCAGAAAACTCGGAGATGCATTGCTGGAACTAGCATTATGATCTCGCCAATATTTCAAACTGTAAAACCAGAGCAAGGGAAAACCTGTAGAATGTGGAGACATAAGGCGTGACGTTTCAGATATTCGAGACTGTATATTTCTATGATCTTGAAAGCTTCTGCTTATACATAAATCAACCTGGGTAAGTTATTGTTAGGATTTGTACAAGTATGAGTTAACCATATGATGAGTGGTACACAATGAAAATGGAGATCAAACTGTTGGTACTGGTAAAGACTTTGCCAATGAAGAAATCAGTATTGATGAAGATGGAGATCGGGAATCAGAAGAAAGCAAAGGAGTAGATTCTGAGGCTGGAGGGATGTTGATGCTCGTCCTGGCATCTCGTTTGCACACAGGGCAAAATGTTCTCCATGATGTGAGCCAGTAATCAACACAAATTGCATGGAACACTGAAAAAAAAAATAAAGCACTGTGTCAATACAAAGTAGCAAATGGTTGAATAAATGAAAAGATTGCAGAATATAAGTACGTGGTATAGCTGTAGTAAAGCTTAAAGATCATGATTAAATAGTGCTATAGCATATCCAAGAATTATGACAAGTGTATGTGTTAATCTGGTATTGAAGAGAGCTTCTCATTGATTAATATTTTGGGTAAATTACAAACTATATATACACAAGTTTACACAATATAATATGAGCTGAACGGTAGGTAGATACTGTAGCAATCAGCGGTGGGCACTGTAGCCGATGACTTTAACAGCCGGAGAAGTATGACTTTAACACCCTCCCTCAAACTCACGGTGGATCAAAAACCGAGAGTTTGGATAAGAAGGAACGAAATTGGGAAATGGTCTGAGCCTTGGTAAACAAATCTGCGACTTGATCTTTAGAAGCAACATATGAGAGAATAATGTTACCATCAACATGCTCTTGTCGAACTACATGACAATCTACTTCAATATGTTTGCGCGCTCATGAAACACGGATTTGTGGAGATGGAGATGGCACTCGATTATCACAGTACAAAGTGATAGGGAAGTAACAAAGACATCAAGATCTCGCAGAAGAATGCGGAGCCATTTCACTCAAGCGTGGTGTGCCTTAGCCACTCTCGACTCTGTCTGGAGCGGGAGACAACGGCTTGACGCTTACTACGCCAAGAGATGAGAGATGATCGAGAAAAATACAAAAGCCGAGTGGTGGGCGTCGGTGTCGGATCATCAGCCCATCCAAAGATCGTAATATGCACGAAGAGACAAAGAAGAGTCTGATGGGAAAAATAATGATTGGGATATAGTGCCACGGAGATATCGAAGAACTCGAATGAGAGCTGCATAGTGAGTGGAAGTCGGAGTACTGACAAACTGGCTCAAGATGTGTACGGCATAGGCAATATCCGGACGTGTTGCTGAAAGATAAATCAATGATCCGACAAGTTCCCGATATCGAGTAGGCTGAGATAAGGGATTGCCATCATCATGTCGAAGCTTTAAGTTCATCTCCATTGGTGTGGAGAGAGGAGTGGTAGCAATGGAGGGATCACTGAGAGTAGCACGCTCAAGAATATCTGCAATGTACTTCTGCTGTGAGAGAAAATAGCCACGAGAGGAGGTAGCAACCTCAATACCCAAGAAGTAACGAAGGGATCCAAGATCCTTCATCTCAAATTGACGTTGAAGATGCTGCTTTAAGGAAGTAATAGCAGAGGAATCACTCCCAGTGATTATCATGTCATCAACATAAAGTAATAGCATGACCGTGCCAGAGGCTGAGGACCGATAAAATAGAGCATAGTCGGCTAGACTCTCAATGAAACCAATGGAAAGAAGAGATTGCCGAAAACGCCAAACCAAGCCGAGGAGCTGTTTGAGACCATATATAGCCGGCGAAGCAGCGAACATGTCGAGGAAGCGGGAAAGCCGGGCGGTACATGTACTGCTTATCGAACCGGATTAAGAAAAGCATTTTAACATCCATTTGATATAAAGGCCAGTGTTTTGCAGCTGCAACAGCAATGAGTGTGCGAATGGATGTCATTTTTGCAACAGGAGCAAAAGTTTCCTCATAGTCAATACCATACTCTTGTGAGAATCCCCGTGCTACAAGACGAGCTTTGTACCTCTCAATAGAACCGTCGGATCGAGTCTTGACCTTATAAATCCATTTGCAGCTTACCGGTTTAACACCGGAAGGTAGAGGAACAAGATCCCAAGTATTAGTCCGATGAAAAGCTTCCAACTCTTCCGTCATTGCTTGTTGCCATTCTGGATACTTAACTGCCTCAGAATATGAGTTAGGTTCATGTATAGAGTGAATAGCAGCAAGAAAAGAGACAAACTCAGGAGAATATGTGCTAGTGACACACCCAGCATCGGCGAGGGGATGACGATCTCGTGGAGGATTGCGCGAGGAGGAGGAGTCACATCGGAGAAGTCGAATATATAGAGGGACATCAGTAGGAGTATCTTGCAACGAAAGTGATGTAGTAGGTGGATGTCCAGAAGGTGTGGATGAATCAAGAGCACTATCGTTGGATGCCATTGGAGTGAAGGTGGGAGTCGGCTGAGCAGACGAAGGTACAGGTGACAATGATACAGGTATAGTAGTGGAATGCGATGAAGGGGTTCGAAGAAAGGAGAGATCTGAATCTGAAATAGTATAATAGGAAATATTCTCAAAGAAGGTCACATGACGGGCAATACGAAGCCTTCGAGTCGTAGGTTCATAACAACGATACCCTTTGTGAACTGTGCTATAGCCAAGAAAGATACATCGTGCAGTGCGTGGAGATAGTTTATCTCGTTCATGAGTTGGAAGTAGGACAAAACAGACACATCCAAAAGTGCGAAGAAGAGAATAATGAAATTGAGACTTGAAAAGTCGAAAATGTGGAGAGGTGTCAGCTAATACAGAAGATGGAGTAATATTGATAAGATAGACGGCGATCGAAGTGCTTACGCCTGAGTCGAATGCGATCATATGAGGAGAGCTCTAGTAGTATCGAGGATGTGACGATGTTTTCTTTCAGCAACACCATTTTGTTCATGAGTGTGTGGACAAGATTGCTGAGAGAGAGTGCCATGTGATTTCAAAACAGACTGCATTGCCGAAGAGTTATATTCACTGGCACCATCAGAACGAAATATCTTTATACGCTTATGGAATTGAGTATAAATCATGTTTGTAAAATCTTTGTAAATATCTAAAATATCAGAACGAGCACGCATGAGATATACCCAAGTGTAGCGAGAATAGTCATCAATAAAACTAATATAGTATCGATAACCAGATAAAGATGCTAATGGGGCAGGTCCCCAGATATCAGAATGGATTAAATCAAATGGGGTTAAAGCTGTATTATTACTAGATGAGAATGGTAATGCAGTTTGTTTAGCTAATCGACATCCAGTACAATTCGATAAAGAAGAGAATCTTAAATTTCCTAAAACACCAGATTCAGACAAAAGTTTTAAACGGGAACCGGAAATATGACCCAACCGACGATGCCACATGTCAGAAGCAGAAAGTCCATGGCCAATTTTGGAAGGAGAAGAAAGATGTAAAGATTCTAACTGATAAAGTCCGTTGACTCTACGACCTGTCCCAATCTTCTGACCCATGTGATCCTGGACAACACAAGATTTAGAGTCAAATGAGATAGTACAACCAGAATCTGCTATTTTACCAATAGATAAAAGTTGCATAGATAGTTGTGGAATATGAAAAACAGATGATAGTGTTAAACGACCAGAAGTATCAGAACTTGGTGTAATGTCACCCATTTGAGTAACTGCAAGGGAGTGTCATTGGCGATAAATGCATAATGAATTAGGAGTGGGTGAACAGTTTGTAAGAACGAGTTATCGAAAGTCATATGATGAGATGCACGAGTCGAAAACCAAGGATTAGAAGTACCAGAATGAGCAGACAAGGCAGTGAGATCAGAGTTGGAAGAAGCACCACTAAGTCCAAGGTTCTTAGTTATCAATGCTGTAATCTCGATAGGCGCTCGAAGAAAAGAACAATGCGACCACAGGCGGGGTGATGCCGCTTGATGCAAAGAATTTGGGGTCGATTCTTCTCGAATGCCGAACGAGGTGGTCTCTTTCGACATTTATCAATAAGGTGTCCTGGCTTTTTGCAATAACGACAGTAAAGTTGTCGTGAGGAATCAGAAGTATTGCCAGGACTTCGATAAGAAGAATGCTGAGAGGCAGCTAGGATCGTATGTGATGATGATGCAGGTTGAGTTACAATAACTGAAGGAGAAAGCATTTGAAGACGGGTCTCTTCAGAAATGAACTCAGCAACCGCCTCACGAAGACTGGGGAGAGGACTGCGATGAAGAATGTGTCCACGTAAGCCTTCGAACTCCGAGCGAAGGCGCATGACAAAGTGATATAACTGTTGACGATCACGCTGCTTCCGAAATGCAATGGCAAATTCGGAAAGCGTTTCAGGAATAGGTTCCTCCATTGTCTGCAATTCTTCCCAATAACCTGATAGTAACGAATAGAAGTCTTGAATAGACCGATCACTCTGACGTGCATCCTGAAGAGCCTGGTGAAGTTGATACTCACGAGCAGCACCGGTCTGAACAAACATGCTTGGTGAGCTAGCCATTGCTCACGAGATGAAGATGCTCGTCCAAGAGATAGCCGAATAGGAATAGCTATAGAACGCATAATATAGGCCATGATCTGTTGATCAGTACGGATCCACTGAGAATAAGTGACCCGAGACTCATCAGAAGTTGAATCACTAGAAGTGACCTCTGATACGGAGGAAGTAGATAATGAAGGCACAATAACAGTTTTGGATGGACAACAAAGAGATCCGTCAATGTAACCCCAAAGTGCGAAAGCTCGAAGATTATACTGCATAGTAAGAGACCACGCAGTGTAATTTTCAACACTTGTAAGTTGCACGTCAAGAGGTGGAAAGGTGTAGAGTCCTTTCTTGTCCATTATGGGTTGAATGGTAATGATAGTTATCAAAGAGAATATTAAGAGGTCTGATGGAAAACTCTAAAATGGTAGAAAAATACCAATGATTTGACGTGGGCCCAAAAGTAGGCAACTTAAATAAAAAAAATCCCAGAGTTATGAAAGGGATTTCTGTCACATGGACAGAAAGATGGGCCTGATTTGAGATCTCGTTTGGGAGTCAAGGAGGCCGATCTCGGCCGAGTTTGACGGGTCGATGCGTGAGCGCAATGGGCCAGAGGGCAGCCGCGGTATTCGCCGCCGCCGCAGAGGCAATGCTGTGGTCGCAGGAGGCAAAGGGCGGGCGTAGTGGCAATGGGCGTGGTCACGCCACCGCAGAGGCAGCCGGGCGTATCGGTGGTGCCGAGGCAAAGGCTGTCGGCCGCCGCAGAGACAAAGAATGCAATTGCTACGGCAGGTAGTTGGCCAAGGGGTCGTCAATCAGAACTAGGGTAGCGAGAGGAGTGATTAGGGAAGATGGGCAACGAGATCTGACGGCTACCAGGTTTGATTGATGAGGGCATTGTAGTATATGTAGATTGGGACAGGTAAGACCACCGGCTAGGAATGTTTCTGTGGCTAAATTTGATTGTAGGATTGGAATTGATTTAGGGATTGAACGTAGAGATTGAATAGTGCTCTGATACCATGTTAATCTGGTATTGAAGAGAGCTTCTCATTGATTAATATTTTGGGTAAATTACAAACTATATATACACAAGTTTACACAATATAATATGAGCTGAACGGTAGGTAGATATCAGAGCAATCATGGGTGGGCATCAGAAATAGCTACTAACAAACGGGAGAAGTATGACTTTAACAGTATGATTCTAACAACTCAAGGTTCATCAAATAAATAGTCCAAGCAATGTACTCTTACTTTTTATCGGTTCGGGCCAATCATTTGATTTTTCAATTGAATCAAATAACTGGTGAGAGTCAATCCGCGATCTCTCTTGATTTGTAATTCAATACGAAAAATCAATTGGTTCCGTCAGGTTAGCTATATGTTGTGTTATGTCAACTATTTCCACAGAAGGTGGTAAGATGATATCTTAAGCCCCAACCGTGAAGATCACTATTGTTCGTGCTGAGTTAGCAATCAATCTTTGCTTGGATTTATTGAAGATCCACCATAATTATCTTAAGGTATCTCCTTAAGCATTGCTCTAGTTCCCTCTCCGTTTACTCTTCCCTGTGCCTAACATCCAATGTTGCATTATGATTTCTCTTATAGTACAACACCGATGCTTCCCTATGCTTAATCAGCAAAAGACTTCGGCAATTTCAAACCTTGTGGGAGTTTTTTTCTTTTGAAATAGTCATATCTTGCGGGAGTTTGTTTTATCTAATTTCATCAGTAAGCCTGAAAGTGGGTTCACGTTGCTCGCCCGGGCTAGATCTGACCCAGGTTTGCCTTTTGCCAAATCATAAATTTAGATCTGTTGTTTGCGCATAGGTATAAAATAACCTGAAAGGCACTGAAACCGCAACTAGCAGGCTCTAACTTTAAATTTGGAACCAATCCAACAAACCTTAACGAATCCGAAGACCCAATAAAGATTAGTTTAAAAATATAGTTTAATGTTCAATAATACGAATCCTACTAGATCTAATCCGAACCCTACCTACAAATACCCAAGCCTAATCCACCCTGTCTCATGAATGGCTGTGTATGGGTCAAAATCTTAGAGTTGGTGCTGTGTATGTCTGGATCCAGGCAATCCAGATGCAACCATATAGTCATCAAAATAACATAGAAGAAGCCAGCACTCACCATTGCGAAATCCAAATGACTGCTCCTTCGATTAAAACAGGCAATACATAATAAACAACCTTATGAAGTTTTATCTACTTAAGGCAGATATCAAAATAATCCATACATATATCAGTATCAAGATTTATCCTGTTGGTTAAAGTGTTATAAATAGCGGCAAATAGCAGGCATGATTTACCAAGTTGGTTGTATCATATCATCTTGTGCATGTTCATACAATATTGATGCGGAGTTAACAGAAAACAAAATCAACAGAGCAGGCATGATTTACCACTAGCATCATCAATATGGACCGCACAGACGCAGTTTATCCTCAGCTACTTGTAGATGAGCTTAAGTTATATGTAGCTTAATTGTGTATTCCATGTAGAATTGTTGTATATATGGTTCTCTCTCAGTGCAAATTTTCAAGACTTTGCTTACAAGCACAGTGAAAAAAGAAGAAAAATTAAAAGGAATAGTGTCTGTTAGCAATTGTAAACCATAGACCAGGAAAGCGAAGCATGTTCTTCAACGACTCTAGTACCTACATGTCGAGCATATCTCAGTGTAGAAAAAGAATAACCTGTGATTCATCTTCGAAATGAAAAAAGAAGAAGAATAATGTGATGGAGAGATAACTCTGTTTCGAGATCAGGGGTCAAAGTGTTAACAAAAAAGCGTTATTGGCAACAAGTGGCTAAACCCCTGTAGTACGGTGGGTGTATTTGCGAGTCACCTTTAAAACGTAAAAGAAAAGAGGAAAAAAACTAAAATTAAATATCTTATGTTTCATATAAAAGCAATAGATAGTAAATAACAACTATTGTTATGGACAAGAGACATACTGTGGTGGCATGGTAGAATTCTAAGCTTTTCTCCAGTACTATAGTCTTCGAGGCAAATAGCACATGCACTCGAAGTACAATTGTCCTCCAAAACATTTGTGAATCTCATACTCCGCATCGCTTTCACCAAACTACCACTCATTCCGTGAAACTCTTGGACTCGAGAACCTATAAACCTTTCACGTATTACATTGTGCCCATGCAAACATGTAGCCATCCCAACGACCACGGCAAGTAGTGCTAAGAAAGAAACAACCTTTATAGACAACAGACGGTTTTCAGAGTTGGAAAAGATCCATGTCTCAACATCGGAACGATCTGTGTATTCCTTCAATATTTTGCCTGAGGCTTTCGATATAAAAACAGAGTGTATTTTGATGCCATCTGGGGTTCCTCTCACTGAATCGTTCCACAATGAAATAACTGAATTAGTCTCTGCAGGTATCAGAAAGCAAAGGCTGGCTGTATCTAATAGAAAAGGTATCTAATAGAAAAGGAAATTAAACCTAAACCTCAAGAAAATTCTATTATTGATGAGTAAGTCAAAAATCCCATGTCCTATAGGCCATAACAAGTCAAATTTATAATTGGATGAGTGTAAGTAGGACATCACTTTTAAATAGAGTAACTAGAAATTGCAAAATCCTGGTAGACAACAAATCAGTCTCTCCTCAAAGTGGAGGTAAGGTTGCGTACATCCGACCCTCCCAAGAGCCCACAATAATAGGAACTCGAGTCATCCTATTATAGATCTGCAACAGTCATAACGAGTCTATTTGCTATTACTTTTAACCACGAGATGATAATTATAGCAATTTTTCTATTTCAAGGATTAGACCTATGAGTGTCTGTGTGTGTGTGTGTTTTTTCCCCTGAGATTACCATCGTAAGCATGCAAAACAGTTATTTCTCAAAGTTGACATAAGAACATTTCTAAAATTAGAAAAGAATAAATCATATGTTGCTAATTGCAACGTTAATGATGGTGTATGGTTAAGGGGTGAAATTGGAGAGTAGGAAAAAAGAGTGACTGAGGCCTTGGATAAAAAGCAATCATTGATTACTTTAAGCAGATGCTACAATTCATGATTGTTGTAAGTGATAGAAGGTAATCAGCGATTACTTTAAAATGTTGCGGTTCACACCCTTCGCTTAAATTTTCACAAGGGAAATTACAGTTAAAGGATGTAATAAATGTAACAAGTGTGACGGCTGGTCGCGAGCCAATTCAATCTATACAAATTGAGCTTGAGGTCATTTGTGATGAAGGTTGTCGATTTGGACAGTAATAAACAAGTATGATTGCTAACATTGTCGTAAGTGATAAAAATTTCAGTACGATTGGGGTTTAGGCTCAGGTAACAGTTCACAATTTCACTGAAGCAACAGCAATAAGATCAAATTCCAACTGTAGCAGGCAAGTAAAACACAGACGTCACTAGAATTTTGACTTAAATGACTTCTTAAAAAGTGCAGGAAACTGGCAAAGGTGAGATGCAATTATAAACGATATGCTCATAAAGGAGAGAATATATTACTTTCAACCAGGGGGAAACTATCTTCACAGTCATATATAATAGCCGCTCTGTATCCAGCATTTTGTGCATTTCCTACTTTATCATCAAAAGAGCAAATTCCTCTAATAATTAACACAAATGGAGAATTTGAACCTTCAACCACTCTGTTCTTCAATGGAGAGCATGCATCCATAGGATCAGCCAAGTATAAGACCCCATTTTCACCTGACCCTTTTATCTTGGGAGCTGTAAGAAATAAAAAATGTAACATCTATCACATAAACATACGACTACATTTATTACATGAAATGAAATGAGGAGGAAGAAGAAATATTTCCTTTAGATGTCACCCCAATGTTTATCTAAGCTTCAATGTTCAACTATCCCAAAGGTCCAAAGACTTTATCATTTGTTCGAAAAATAAAAGGAAGACACCTGAAAAAAGCTCCAGAACAATGTCTATCATCTTCTTTTGTTTTACCTTTCTATTGCTGAATATATATGTTATGCACAGACACAGTAAAAGAAAACAAATCAAAATACATGAAGCTACGTACATCTAGTACTTCAACATCATGCTTCAGCTTATTGACAAACTAAGGTCTTGTCCAATACCTCTCCCAATTAAGGGTCAATGTATTCGGTTGGACTGTAAACTGAATAAAGATGCACAGACTCATACACAGATAACAACAACTTATGGAAACTTTTGGCACCCACATCAAAATTGTGAAGTGTTCATTTAGTATATCACAAATTAAACAGATTGGCAAAAATGAAAACTGCGAAAAGACAACAATCGCAACAGCACCACGCTTTGTATCCTAGATATTGAGTCAATTTAATCATGTGCTTGAGTATGCAATATTGTGGAACATATAATGATGTTGGATGAATTTCTTTTGGAAAATCACAAAAGGATAGATGAAGAAACAAATGAAAAAATATGGCTGGAATTTCTTTCAATACTAGAATTTTGATTTAGTATTAATTTGCTTCCAGTATTTTCTATAAAAAGCAAATTATTAGGTTGTGTTTTTAATTGATTCATGTGTAAGCCATTGACTTAGACGCGAAGGATCCAGGCATGAAGCCAAAATCTTAATATTCTTCTTCTTTGTCTTTTTTGCTTGTTATCGTTTCCCATAGTTCGGTATTAGACCTGAAGATCCACCATCACACTTTGAATGTTAGATTTTTCGTGTCGATAATAGAAGATGACACATACAATCAACTTCCATCCAATATAGTAATTCAAAGTTCTTTGTGATGTAAAATTTTGAACTCAAGGTCAGGTTTTTTTTTTCAACCGGGAGGGATTTGACGTAGGATGACTTTCTCTTTGAAAATCACAAAAGAAAATAGGAAACGCAAAAATGGCTAACATTTCTTTTAAGATTAAAATTTTGGTTTTAGTATAACGTTTCTTGTCGCCTTATCTATAAAGGTAAAATTATTAATTAGGAGTTTTAATTGATCTTGGTAGCCATTCATCCAAGGTTGAGACCAAATCTTATTTTTCTCCTTGTCCTTTTCTTGTATTGTCCCCCATCAATATAACTATTCAAAAAATAGTATAAATAATTCTAAATAAATTAGGATAAGGGCTTTTATTGCCATGTGTTACATCATAAAATTGCGTAAACCCCCAATAACTTTTGTGGAAAAGCCCCCAAATATCTTGGGGCTTAGTGTAATTTACCCCATAATCAACATACTAACATAATTACCACAACCAGTAACCGTTGGCTATTAGCAGCATACTATTAACAAATGCAAATCAAAGTAAACTTCCGTTAACTAAAATTGATAAAATGAAAAAAATATGAATAAAGCTATAAAAACTTACTGAAGTTAGCTTCCTTGTCATCAAAAGACATAGAAATGTTGTTCCCCCTCAAAACAACATTTCCAGCCACAAACCCCACCATCAACCCATGAATCAGCAGAGCGTAAACCCTAATTAACAAAGCCATTCTGAAAAAAAGCAACCAAGACTTCAACTTCCACTCCCAAAACCCTAAACACCTGCAAATTAAATTCAAACAGAATAAGTAATCATTCGATGAATGGGCCGTTGAGCACTATTGAAACTAACCTGGAATTTACAAGAACAATGTGGGGATCGAAATGAAAGGGTTTTAATAGAGAGAGGGATTGTGAGGGTTTTGAAAATTGCCATTTGCATTCTAGTCCATCTAACTTATTTTATTTTGCATTAATTTCATGGGATGTTGCTACTTGCTATTGTCACTGCTCCAGGGGACTTATTTAGATAAATGAGTCGATAAATATTTCCTACTTGCTAGTGACTAGAAATGTGGTGTTATTCCTTTCAAAAAGAAAGTGTGGTGTTATTAAGAGCTTTTGTATTTAAATAGACGGTAATAAAGTATTTACCCCAAAATATTTGAGTCATCTACATGATGTTTTGTACTATTATGTTCAAAATTATATGTTCCATTCAATTAACTATTATCATATATTTTGTAATTGTTCTTAACCAAATTCATTTAAAACCTATCTTTAGTTCGTCCATGAACCATACTCTATATATACTGATCATTTAGTGGAGTTTGATATCGTATTATAATTCTCATTTAGAAAGTCAAAAATATTACCCACCGGGGCTGATCTAGACGGTTTGGGAGATTCTAATATAGCACTCACAGTCTTGGGTTTGATTCTGGGCTGGGTTATAAAAAACTCAAAAATATAGAAGGAAGGATACGAAGAAAGAAAGAAAAACAAAAGGAGAATAATGAAGAGATACATGCAAATCAAATTTAAAACTAGGTAATTAGATGATAATAATAATATAAATTACCTTGGAGAATACAAATTAACCAAGGTTATAACTTGATATTTTTACTGCAATGTAATGCTATGACATTTAAATTTCAAAGGATTAGGTATAATCATCTTTGACACACTTGTAGGAGATCTAGCATGCAATATGGGAAATTTGCGAAGGCTAAATAGGATATACGAATTAAATATTACACATTGAAATGTCTTTGAGGAGAATACAGGGAATAAAAGCAACATAAATAAATAAATAAATATTATCTTATCTAATGTGGGTTAAGGGTTATTTTCATTGACCAAAAATGTGGGTTAAGGGTTGGATAATTGAGATTCTTTGTTCAGGAAGTACTTCCAATAGTTTTTGCTTTGATTTGATCAATAAATGCTCCCTTCACTTAATTAGAGACAATATTAAAACATGTGACAATAGATAGAAAAATATAAGTCAGAGAGTATGAGAAACATATAATACTAGAAAACTAAAAGTCAGATACGATATGAGAAATATGTAATACTAGAAGGAATATTTCGTTGTTAGTGCATGATAAGGTGTCAATATCATCGATTATGATAAGATCGGTGGGTTAAGAAAAATGATATAATTAAGACTTTGTTGCATAAATGAAAGTCAAGATGAAGACTTCTGTATTAATAATAAACTACCCATGCACAAAATCGCTAAATAATAAAAACATTGCGACTGATTTCTTCGAATATGATATTCTGGATTTTTTGAATACAGATAATTTAAGGGACGGTTATCAGAAAAATCTCAAACTTTCCTTAATTTTATCAAACAACTGCAAAGAAAATTTCTTTGAACTTCCCATTTCTATGATTTATGCTATGTTTGTTTGAAAATCTTCATAGTAATGAATCCTTATGTCCTGTTTTGTTAGGAGCTTCATTATTTGTTTGAAACTTTAATTTTTATTACTTTGCTATTACATGACGAAGCCGAACCTTATGTGATTTTTTCTATTAAAACCAAACAGTACAAAATTTATGGCATAAAAATTCTTTATTTGTTAATTTTCTTTCACTAATCAAGAACAGAATGATCTATGGACTATTTTTCAGGCTAACTTCATTCTTCGACATGATACTTTTATTGTATCTTCAGAATTACCAAGTCTAATGAACTCTTGAGAGTCAGCCACGTGTCATAATTAACTGGCAAAGTCCCACTAATCCGAAAGCCCGACTCGGGTGTGAGTATCGTTGACTCCTCTGGCAACCCAAGTCCAAGATGAAAGGCTTTTTCGAGCCGGGATACCGTAGAAGAAGCCGAGTCCGAGATGAACGACGTCTTCTACTCGAACCCTTGCTGAAGAATGTCTCGAATGACGAGATGACTTATCAACTTCAACAGTCGTACTTCGCCGCTCAATCACCATCACATTTAGTATTAAGTCAGAGTCATTATGACTATTCTGACTGAAGTTATGACTCCTTGGACCATGCCAGCAATTTAGCCGTTGTGTCACTGTTGCATTAAATGCAAATGTGACTCATTGAACCAGCCGCCGACAAGTGTAAAGTGCGGTCCGATTAGCCAACTGCATCGACCCAATCAAATTACTGATGTGCCCTAGCCAACTCTCTATAAATAGTGGGCAACCTCCACTATTCAAAGGTATGCAAAAACTACTGAATAAAGACCCTGAAACTAATGCTACAAACTAGCTTAATCTATTACTGACTTGAACGTCGGAGCAACAAACTCCTATCCTCTAACGAGTGTTTCCTGTGCAGTAATCTACTTCCTCCGGGCTGATCAGCTATCAAGGAAGATCAAGGGACCCTAAACTCCTCTAAATATCCATTTATCCATATAGTCAACTTTCTGACATAAACAACTTTCTTTGCCTCTTTGATGTAAGCTGGTAAGCATGATGCAAGAAGAAAGAAGTCCAACAAATCAAAATAAATAAAAGTGAATTGACTTTAAAATATCTCATCAAATTTTTGAGTAATTCGTTAATTATTTTTTTATCAAAATATTTACATATGCTTTGTTTGGATAGGGGTGAATGACGGGTAGGGGAAGGAAGTTAAATAGATTCATCTTATTTGGGAGTTTTTTTTTTAAAGGAATAGAGAAAATGGGAAGTAACAAAGTATACATTTGTTAACTTCCATTCTATATAATTTAGTTCACCACCAAATTGAGGTGTACTGGAAGTAAAACATTTTGGACTATCATGATACAAATTCAATAGTTAAGAAATAATTCCCTTCCATTTCCTTAACTAAACTCCCAAACATGATTATTACATTTTCTCTCTCCTTCCTTTACTTTCTTTTGCCTTGTTTCCCTTTCCTTCTTTCCCTTCTCCATTAGTAAACACCCAAAAATAGCAATAGGGATAGGTTTGTTTACATGTAAGTACTTTCACTGTGAGTGCAAAGAATTTAGATCATCTCCACTACAAAAAAGTAGTTGAGAGACCACTACTTTTAATCTCAACTGACGATTATCTAGTAGGTTATTGTGATACATTCTGAATCTAACAAGCACCGTACCCCGTATATTGCCTTCATTCCTAATTTACACTCAAAAAAAAAATCATATCCACCCACTAAATAATCAATGGTTATGGTTAAGTAATGGTCCCTCCACTACTTTTTCGTAGTGGAAAGGATCCGAATCCAAGTGAAAATAACTTAGATATAATATACTTACCATATTCATTTACTAATCACAAATACAAATAACAAAATAGACATCATTGATTAAGGAAATTCAAAGTCGGTATCCGTGAAAATGAAATACAAATAAGTAACGATCAGATGAGAGAAAATATATATAGATACAAAACAGATAATGATAAAATTAAACCTACAAATATATCCTTTAAAAATATGAAAATTATAAACAACCCCTAAAGAAAATCTAAAATTATAAAAAGACCTCTGAAAAGTCTAAAATTGCAAGAAGACCCTAAAATTCCAAACAATACAAAGAACTATGCTAAAAATTTGAATATTACAAATAGCTTCTTGTAAAAATAAAAATCACAAACAACCCCTTTTAAAATCCAAAATTAGAAATTATCTCCTAAAAATATAAAAACTACATAGAACCCAAAAATAATAATCAGCCATTATAGGGATTTTCTACCAAAAGCTATTGGAGGTTAAGTGATAGAACTAAAATTTATTAGGTGCTTTTTCCCAAAATCTATTGGGGAATTTTGGCCTTTGATCACACATTAACTAATAATGTTAATGTGGGAGATTTGTACCAAAAGTTTTGAGGTTTTGTGAGAGTTTCAAAGGTATCGGTGTTTATTATTAAACACCCAAACTTATTGGGGGTTCAGTGAAATTTATTCTTATTTAAAATTTTAAAGATAGGATAGATATTAGTGGTTACACATGAATATCATATATCTATTAAAGAGTAGATTCATGGTTATTATTGTTACAACATACCTTAACTATCAAATTAAGATGAGAACTAAAATCTAATGTGAACAGGAGAATCAAGTAAAAGACATCATAAATAAAGAAAATCTAGATATGTCGCTCGTAGTTTTAAAAATAAATTGAACTACGTATAAGGATAGAGATGGAAAAGAAAATGGTTTAAATCTCTCCTTTATATATAAAAAGAAATTTGTGATTTACTACTAGCCTTATATCTCACAAAAAAGGGCATGTCCCTCCCTAATTTGAATTTGAAAATTTGAAATAAAACTATCCATGCTTAAGTGAGGTAGTGTTTTCTTTTTTAATTTTGAAATATTACAAAAAAAATGGATATTATAAAGGGAGTATTCATGGTTAAGCCATCTAATTTAAATTTCAAATTTTGATATAAATTTATCCACGTTCTTATTTTGTATTTCCTTTATAAGAAAAATAAAGCTCGACTCAAGTTATCTACTTTTAAAGAAGTAACAAACAACAAAAAATTAGATGTACAAATCAAAGAAACCAAATCAATTCATGTGAGCACGGGACATAATGCTTGTATATATAGATACAAAGTGAATAATGATAAAAACATATGAAATTCTAAATATATATACCGAACTCAAATCTTGGGGTTTCAAATTAAAAATCCAAACCATTAGGTATGTCGAATACACATGAACTCTCTATTTATGCTATGTAGTACGCGGATTCGATTCTTTCCGATTATGTGGTAATTAGAGAGGGTAAGATTATCACCATCACAAAGGTGGTTTTCGGAATAGTAGTATTCAGTACAAATAGTAGTTTAAAAGATAATAGTGGTAATACCATGTGGCAGCGTCTTACCTCTTGAAATTTGAATAGAGGTTAGAATGAGGATAATTGGACTTCCTCCAATAACCACCTAATTAGAGAAAATCCGATTCTTATTTAAATAAAACAATGTTTCTCATATCACAGGCACAATCTATCTCAATAGTTTTGAGTTCTTAAAGAAAATTAATATTAGATATCTGGACTATCAAAATTTATCCATTAATCTAAGTTAAAAATTATTTCAATGCTTTGCTGATAATGTATTGATATTCGTATGAGTATAAAATTTTGGCTAAATTGCACTTAAATGTCCTATAGTTTCACCAACTTTGCACTTTAATCTCCCTTATTTTAAAGTCGTGCACTTAGATGCCCCAAAATATGTAATTGTTGCAGATTAATGCTCCAAAGTTAAAAACGTCCCAAACGGTCTTAACTTATCTACATGTATCCAAGAATATCACATAATTGAAAGTACTAAAGGGCAACTTTTAGAAACTTTAGGCTATTTAAGTAAAGCCATTTATAAACTTGAGGGTATTTATATGCAATATTGGCTAAAAATGAGGGCACCAACATGCAACATTGGTAAAATAATAGATCTGTCAAAGTGGTTTCTCTGCTGCTGGTGGGTGATTCGAGACTCTTCAAGCGAGGTTGTTCTTGCATTTTATATATTCGGCGAAGGCTCTAGTTTGCAAGCGGAGCGTGTAGCTCCTGATACGGGGCTTTGCCTATTCTATCAACACTCTCGTCTTCTTAACTCAATAGAATGTGACTTCAAATTTTTGGTTGACATTCTACTTGGTACCTATGCTTCTCATTGGGTTCTTATTTATTTAGTTCGCTCATATGTTGTGCTGCGAGACATACTCCTATTCTCCATATCTTTAGGGAAGAGAATTTGGTGACCAATTTTTCGGTGAGGCTAGGTCATGATCACAAGAATTCTATCATGTTTCACTCATCTCAAGAGTTGACGCCTCAATGTAGGGGTCTTTGTGTGCAGGAGATTCTCGGTTTGCCCATTTTTAGGTCTTAAAGTTTATGGTTGCCTATGTATTTTTTCTAATCTTTTAGGAGGAGATTTTTTCAGCATGTTTAGTTTTCCATGTTAAAGGATAGTTCTAAAATATCCGGCTTTTTCCATGCTTCAAATCTTTCTCTATTGGTCACTATTCTTGTAAATTCTTTTTTCAATAAATAACGGGTCTACTCGGGGGCCTGCATGAAGTTCCGGTTAAAATAATAATGGTTAAATAAGAAGGCACCAACGTGCAACATTCTGAAGTTTTGAGACATTATCTGTCATACTGAAAAACTTTAGGGTGTTTAAGTACAAAACTTTCAAACTCAAGGATCAATATAACCATTACAGTCATTAGCCTCAATGATATGGTTTCAAGATGCAACAACCTACTTCTTTCCTCCCCTGTTTTAAAGCACAAATTCCAGTACCTGTTGGAAAATAAATAAATACTAAATGTAGAGGAATAAAGAAGAGGCCTGAGATTTTACAAATTTTCTTTTCTTAACATATAAATGATTACAATGCTTTATATAGACCGTTGGTGACTTCATCACAACCCTTCACTAAACACACACATCCCTCTACAAACACATCTCTTTAAACATAACCTTTCGCCAACATGTATGAACCTTCACATAATAAATCACTTAACCCATAGACAACCCTTCACATAATTACTCAAGTTTAATCATTTTTATTAGCAACAATGTACAGCCTCATTTGTCAACAATGCAGCAAGTACGAACACTGACCAGATGATCCACCAAGAAAATTCGGAGATGCATTGCTGGAACTAGCATTATGATCTTGCCAATATTTCAAACTGTAACACCAGAGCAAGGGAAAACCTGTAGAATGTGGAGACATAAGATGTGACGTTTCAGATATTCGAGACTGTATATTTCTATGATCTTGAAAGCTTCTGTATATACATAAATCAACCCAGGTGAGTTATTGTTAGGATCTGTATAAGTTAGCCATATGATGAGTGGTACACAATGAAGATGGAGATCAGACTGTTGGTACAGGTAAAGACTTTACCAAGGAATAAATCGGTATTGATGAAGATGGAGATAGGGAATCAGAAGAAAGCAAAGGACTAAATTCTGAGGCTGGAGGGATGTTGATGCTCGTCCTGGCATCTCGTTTGCACACAGGGCAAAACGTTCTCCATGCTTTGAGCCAGGAATCAACACAAATTGCGTGGAACACTGAGAGAAAAAATTCAAAGCATTGTGTCAATACAAACTAGTAAATGGTTGAACGAATGAAAAGATTATAGAATATAAGTACGTGGTATAGCCGTAGTAAAGCTTAAAGATCATAATTAAATAGTGCTATAGCATATCCAATAATTATGTCAAGTGTATTTGTCAGAGAGAGAGAGAGAGAGAGAGAGAGAGAGATCAGAATGATTCTAACAACTCAAGGTTTCATCAAACAATAGTCCAAACAATATACTCTCACTTATTATCGGTCCGGGCCAATCATTTGATTTTTCAATTGAATCAAATAAATGGTGAGAGTCAATCTGCGATCTCTTGATTTGTAATTCAATACGCAAATTAGTTGGTTCAGTCAGGTTAGCAATATATGTTATGTCAAGTATTTCAACGGAAGGTGGTAAGATGATATCTTGAGCCCTGTTAAGATCCCTATTGTTTGGACTGAGTTAGCAATCAATCATTGCTTGGATTTTATTGAAGATCCACCAAATTTGTCTTAAGATCTCTCCTTAAGCATTTCTCTAGTTCCCTCTCTGTTCACTCTTCAATGTGCCTAACATCCAATGTTGCATTATGATTTCTCTTGTATTACAGCACTGATGCTTCCCAATGCTCAATTTTCACCCTATTCTTCATACACTTGCTAGAGAAAAACTTCAGTAATTTCATACCTTTTGGGATTATTATTATTATTTTTTCAAGTAGTCATATCTTGTGGGAGTTTGTTTTATCTAATTTCATCAGTAAGTCTGAAAGTGGGTCCATCTTTTGCCGTGTGCCAAATCAGAAGTCTAGATCTGTTTTTTGAGCATAGGTATAAAATGACCTGAAAGGCGCTGAAACTACGGTTCAATGTTCAATAATACGAATCCTACTAGATCTAACCCTGTTTAATGAATGGCTGTGTATGGGTCAAAATCTTCGAGTTGGTTCTATGTAGGTCCGGATCCAGGCAATCCAGATGCAGCCATATAGTCATCAAAATGACATGGAAGAAGCCAGCACTCACCATTGCCAAATCCAAATGATTGCTCCTTCGACAAAAACAGGCAATACAAAACACACAACCTTATGAAGTTTTATCTACTTGAGGCAGCTATCAAAATAATCCATACATATATCATTATCAAGGTTTATCCTGTTGGTTGTATCATATCATCTTGTGCATTTTCATACAATATTGATGCGGAGTTAACAGGATACAAAATCAACAAAGCAGGCATGATTTACCACTACGGCACAGACGCAGTTTATCCTCAGCAACTTGTAGATGAGCTTATGTTATATGTAGTTTAATTACGTATTCATAGTAGAATTGTTGTATATATGGTTCTCTCTTAGTGCAAATTTTCAAGACTTTGCTTACAAGCATAGCGAAAAAAGAAGAAAAATTAAAAGGAACAGTGTCTGTTAGCAATTGTAAACCATAGACCAGGAAAGCGAAGCATGTTCTTAAATGACTCTAGTACCTACATGTCGAGCATATCTCAGTATAGAAAAAGAATAACCTGTGATTCATCTTCGAAATGAAAAAAGAAGAAGAATAAAGTACAGATAACGGAGAGATAACTCTGTTTCGAGATCAGGGGTCAAAGTGTCAACAAAAAAGCATTAGTGGCAACAAGTGGCTAAACCCCTGTAGTACTGTGGGTGTATGTATTTGCGATTCACCTTTAAAACGTAAAAGAAAAGAGGAAAAAAAAACTAAAATTAAAGATCTTATGTTTCATATAAAAGCAATAGATAGTAAATAACAACTATTGTTATGGACAAGAGACATACTGTGGTGGCATGGTAGAATTCTAAGCTTTTCTCCAGTACTATAGTCTTCGAGGCAAATAGCACATGCACTCGATGTACAATTGTCCTCCAAAACATTTGTGAATCTCATACTCGGCATCGCTTTCACCAAACTACCACTCATTCCGTGGAACTCCTGGACTCGAGAAGCTATAAACCTTTCACGTATGACGTTGCGCCCATGGAAACATGTAGCCATCCCAACAACCACGGCAAGTAGTTCTAAGAAAGAAACAACCTTTGTAGACAACAAACGGTTTTCAGAGTTGGATAAGATCCATGTCACAACATCGGAACGATCTGTGTATTCCTTCAATATTTTGCCTGGGGCTTTCGATATAAAGACAGATTGTATTTTGATGCCATCTGGGGTTCCTCTCACTGAATAGTTCCACAATGAAATAATTGAATTAGTCTCTGTAGGTATCAGAAACCGAAGGCTGGCTGTATCTAATAGAAAAGGAAATTAAACCTGAACCTCAATAAAATTCTATTATTGATGAGTAAGTCAAAAATCACATGTCCTGTAGGCTATAACAAGCCAAATTTATAATTGGACGAGTGTGTTCGCGAGGAAAATTATAAAATTGAATCTATTCTATTTGAAGAATAATGAATCTGATCTCAATCAATCTCTCTAACTGACTTAGATAAAAAGAGATTACAAATTCCTCGATCGGTCGCCCGATTTACAAAAGAGAGAAAGGTCAACGGAGATCCTTCCCTTTATTTAATCTGGGTTCTTCACGGTGGCGGTGGGAGCTTGAATCTTGTATCCCGTTGACGATCCGACCGTCTTGACTCGTTGGACGAGGTTGAAAAATAACTCGCAGTAGCAAGTTTAGAACTCTGACCGAGTTAAGAACTCTTTGATAGAGTTGATTTTAGAAAAGGATTAGTAATCCTTTTAGCCAAGAATGGCGGAGAAGAACTTGCCGTGCAAGTTTGAAAACTGTAATCGAGTTGAACTCTCTAGGAGAGTTAATTCCAGCAAAGGAGGTCTTCGGTAAAACCTTGATATCTCTAAATCCAACCGGTAGGAAGCAATCTCCACCGTTCAGAATTAGGAACGATGAGTGTTGAGGCTTCTCTCCAAGTTTCACTCCGATCAGACTGCAGATGAAGGTCCGATCGTCACGCCGATCACAGCTGCGCAGAAGAAGCCGTTCTCTGCACAATTGGCTTCGGTAAAACCTCAATATCTCCAAATCCAACCGGTAGAAATCAATCTTCACCGTTCAGAATTAGGAACGATGAGTGTTGAGGCTGCCCTCCAAATTTCACTCCGATCAGACCACGGATGAAGGTCCGATCGTCACGCCGATCACAGCTGCGCAGAAGTGGCTGTTCTCTCCTTTATTTTTTAGTGCTCCGGCCAAACCCTTTCAACCTGCCCTATTTGGCTGTCAAAACCCCCATTTATAGGGTTAAAGGTGTAACCGCCCTTAAAATGCTCCATAATGGGGTTTAGTGGGTGTAACCACCCCTTAAATTGCTCAAACGGTTGAGGAACCGCTCAACTCATATTTGAATGAGTCCGCCGAAGTTCGCGTTAGAGCAAGCCTCGAAATGCATTTAGTGAGGCATGAGGATAGACCTCAGCGTCTACATTTTAACTAGGGCGGGTTGGATGCTGCGTTTTGAGCTTCAAACGCGGGCCATGTGCTCCGCGTTTTGAATTAAAAGCGGGCCATGTGCTCCGCGTTTTGAATTAAAAGCGGGCCATGTGCTCCGCGTTTTGAATTGAAACGCGCCATGTGCTCCGCGTTTTGAATTGAAAGCGGGCCATGTGCTCCGCGTTTGGGCTGAGCGGGCCATGTGCTCCGCGTTTTGAATTGAAACGCGGGATTAGTCCGCGTTTTGAATTGAAGCGGGGGTGAGCCGCGTTTTGCTTTGAAGAGATCAATACTTGTGATCTCTTTTCACAAGGTTGTCAACTTGTAATCCTTGTACTCGGAGACATTAACCGATTCTCCTTTATTGTCGTAAAGTCATCGACTTGTAACCTTCATTGATAGTGTTTAGCGGATATTGGTGTCTTCGATAATTTTTTACGACCCTGAGTGTAAGTAGGACATCACTTTAAAATAGAGTAACTCGAAATTGCAGAATGCTGGTAGACAACAAATCAGCCTCCCCGCAAAGCGGAGGTAAGGTTGTGTACATCTGCCCACAATAATGAGGAGAAAATATTCCATGGGCCTTCCCTATAGGGACGGTCTATATAACCGTTAGATCCCGGGATCCGGAAATTCGGATCGAGAGATCCAAGGATCACGCGGAGGTCTGATCTGCTTCACATGGATCTTTTAATAATGGGCCTCGTGCTGGGCCACCTCTTTGGTAGACAAGAAATCAGAACTGGAGACATCCTATTATTGATCAGAAACAGTCATAACGAGTCTAGTCGCCATCACTTTTAACTACGAGATGAGAATTATAGCAATTTTTCTATTTCAAGGATTAGACCTACGATAGTTTGCAAGAGACAAGGACCAGAAGAATAATCCATGATTGGTGTCTGTGTGCGTGTGTTTTCTGAGATTACCATCATAATTAATCATGCAAAACAGTTATTTCTCAAAGTTGACATAAGAACATTTCTAAAATTAGAAAAGAATAAGAGGGTGTTTGGGAGGGCTTAATTTTTTTTAAGCTTATAAGTTATGCTAGCTTTTAGGGACTTTTGGATTTTATGATAAAAATATTATGAAAATTGTTTGAATAGAATAGTAATTTTTTTTTGTCAAACCAAGCTTATTTAGGTGAGCTTATAAGTTAGTTTTTGAAAAGTTTGGGTATACTAGCTTTTCAAAATGAGGCTTATAAGTTAACTTATTTGATATTTTACCAAACAGATAGATATGAAAAAGCTAGCTTAAAAGCTAGTTTGACAAAAGAAAAAAAGCTCCCCCAAACACCCTCTAAATCATAGGTTGCTAATGGCAACGTTAATGATGGTATATGGTTAAGGGGTAAAATTGGAGAGTAGGAAAAAACAGTGGCTGAGGCCTTGGATAAAAAGCAATTATTGATTACTTTAAGCAGATGCTACAATACATGATTGTTCTAAGCGATTGAAGGTTATCAGTAATTACTTTAAAATGTTGCCGTTCACATCCTTCACTTAAATTTTCACCAGGGAGATTACAGTCAAAGGATGTAATAAATGTAAACAAGTATGATGGCTGGTTGCGAGCCATTTCAATCTATACAAATTGAGTTTGATGTCATCTTTGATGAAGGTCATCGATTTGGACAGTAATAAACAAGTGTGATTGTTGATGACCATCACATTTTATTACACTTTTATACCCTTATTATCTCTTTTATTTTGAATAATATATCTACTAATAATATTTTTTTATCTTAATTTACAGGTAATAAAGAATTATCGAATAAGAGCTCAAATAAAGATTATTTTGAGCCCAAAAGATCTCTATTGAAGCCCAAAATGCATAAGTCCAAAGCCCACAATTAAGTCTACAAGTAAAATCTTAGCACTCATCACTTTCTTGGTCAATAGTTATCAATAACTTAGCTTGCAATTGAGCATCAAATCAAATCTGGAAAGAAACCAAGTCAAATTCATGCTCAGGACAGTCAACCGCAAAGAACAGGCGTTACCTGTCAAATCGGAAAGCAGAATTGAACATATTATTTATGAAAATCGTATATCTCGACGATATGGAGCCATCCAGATTGGCAGATTCTAGAAATTTTATTAGCAACAGCAGACTATGATAGAATTCTGAATTTAATTAATATATAATCAATTATTTGAAGGGCAAGCTAAATTCTAAGAAGCCCAATAGCATTTAAGAGAAGCCCAATAATGTTAAATGAATTAAATGTAAGAGACATGAAGCCCACAAAGCCCATCTCTCAAGTATTGAATCAAGGGTGTAGATTATTTTGAGAGATCCTATGGTTATGAGGGTTAATTGGGGCCTAAACCAAATCCTATGATTGTGAGGGTTACTTGGGGGCCAAGACAAATCTAAAGATTGTGAGAGATTCTTATTATCTATAAATAGAGGGGTAGAGTGAGGGTAAGAGGGTGTGGAAAAATTTTATTTAAAAAAACTCCATTTTGGAGAGGAGGGCCACTCTTAATTGAGAAGACATTCTAAAAATTGTAAACTTTAGTTTGCAATATATAAAAAATTCTCCTTTTAAATTTACTTTTCTTCTTCTTTGTTGATAAAGACTAAGATGAATATTTGCTTTCAAAGGGCCAACCCCAAGCAATGTAAATTTTATTTTTCTCTTTTATTATCTCCCAATCCGAAAAGCAGAATTTAGGGTTTTTATATGGAAACCACCTTTAAAATAGGATTGTAAGACAGGAACCACCTTCATTGTTTAATTTATACATGAACCACCTTAAAATAGATTTTCATTTCAATCAACCACCAAACCCCAATTCATATTGACTTTCTACCAAAATTCCTTAAATACCACCTAAATGCCTCATGTGTAGAGCATATTTTTTACTATTGTTTCTCCTCCCCCCCCCCTCTCCTCACCCTCTTGTAATTGTGCCCTAAATCTAGAGGTAGAAGAAGGTATTACTTGGGGAAATTTCTTGTCAAAATCAAGCTTTTTGTAAATCTAACATTTTGATTTGCTATGTATTTGGGAGATGTGTGGGTTTTGGAGCTCCAATGTAGGTGATTTTGCATCTTCTTCTTCACATGGGAGGTCAATGGAGATGAAGTACAAATATAATATAATGTCAATGAAGGAGAATAAATTAACAATTGAAGGCTGAGATTGAAGGAATGTACGAGAAGATGGACTTCATGGAGAATGAAAGAAAGAATTTGACATTTGAGAACAAGAAATTAATTGATGAAACTATGAAAATGAAAGAGTAGATGAACAGGATGAAAAGGGGTGTTGATGCTCAAAATCTAACAGTCAACTCGGTCAAAGCTGGTTTGAGGTTTATAATGATGATGATGGGGATTCGTTTTCTTTCTCCGAATCGCTTGGCTGGAGGAGAGGTGATGCGTCCTGCGCAAAGGAAGAAACTGCTAGTGGTTGGAGTTGGATTCTCCGGTTCTGAGCTCGGCCGATCTCCCCCCCTGCACAAGTAGAAAGCTCGTCAAAGGCGGGGCTTGGTCTCCCCCATTGTACCTCCGACGATCAAGTCAGTAAGTGAGCTTGAGTGGAGAAGAAGATGAACAGTAGGAGTTCTCTAATGGAGTGTGCAGGGAGAAAATGACGTATATTGAGTTTTAGAATAGTTTCTCTCTTTGTAGGAATAAGAGAGGGGCAATTTGGTCACTTTAGCACTAGTTTTACACATGTCAGCTTTTGTGTGCCATGAGTCACCAATGATTTGATGTGGATGCGATTGATGAGGCATGGGTAATGGGTTATAAAGGCCATGTGGCTAGCACAGTGATGGGTTGACAGTGCCATTAATTATGATTGTGACTTGTCGTTAGCGCGGGGCTCGAGGCCAACTATCACAGCAAGTAGGTACTGTAGCTGCCGGCTACTGTAGCAAAACGACTAACAACGCCTTTTCGCGTCGGTTACTGTAGCAGCCGAGTCGATCTACTATAGCAACCGAGCGGTATTGTAGCAGACGAATAGAAAGAGGGCCGGACATTATAGCTGGTCGACTGGGACCGCGTTTCGTGTCGGCTTATTGTAGCAGGCGAGTCGGTCTACTGTAGCAACCGAGCGGTACTGTAGCAGACGACTAGGAAGAGGGGCGAACACCGTAGCTGGTCGACTGGGGCCGCGTTTCGTGTCGGCTTACTGTAGCAGCCGAGTCGGTCTACTGTAGCAACCTAGTGGTACTGTAGCAGACGACTAGAAAGAGGGCCGAACACCGTAGCTGGTCGACTGGGACCGCGTTTCGTGTCCGCTTACTGTAGCAGCCGAGTCGGTCTACTGTAGCAGCCGAGTACTTGTGAGAGCAGCGAGATCCCCTTCGGTCCTAAATTCGCTTATTTTTGCGTGAAATTGGACTCGTGTTCATTTTTATATATAGGGATCAATAAAAAATCTTTTGGGGTACCAACAGGGGGGAAAACGTGCTTTGCAGCCATTTAGGGGTATTTATAGAAATTTTGATAAAAAAAGTCAACAGGAAATGAGGTTTGGTGGTAGATTGAAACGAAAATCTACTTTTAATGTGGTTCCTATATAAATTAAGCAATGAAGGTGTTTCCTGTATTACACCCCTATTTTAAAGGTGGTTTTCATATAAAAACCCTAGAATTTAACATATTATATATAAAAGTTGCCTATCTTGACGAGACGGAGCCATCTAGATTGGCAGATTCTAAAAATTTAATTAGCAGCAATAGATTATGATAAAAATTTGAATTTAATTAATATATATTCAACTATTTGAAGGCCAAGCTAAATTCTAAGAAGCCCAAGAGCATTTAAGAGAAGGCCAAGAGTCTAAAATAAATTAAATACAAGAGAAATGAAGTCCACAAAGCATATCTCTCAAGTATTGAATCAAGAGTGTAGATTATTTTGAAAGATCATATGGTTATGAGGGTTACTTGGGGCCTAAACCAAATTCTATGATTGTGAGGATTACTTGGGGGGCCAAGACAAATCTAAGGGTTGTGAGAGATTCTTGTTATCTATAAATAGAGGGGTAGAGTGAGAGTAAGGGGGTGTGGAAAACTTTTGTTTAAAAAAAACTTTATTTTAGAGAGGATGGCCACTCTTAATTGCGAAGGCCTTCCAAAAATTAAAAACTATAGTTTACAATAAATAAAAAAATTTACTCCTTTTTAAATTTCCTTTTCTTCTTCTTTGTTGATGAAGATGAAGATAAAGCTCTGTTTTCAAGGGGCCAACCCTTATAATGTAAGTTTTATTTTTCTCTTTTATTTTTTCTTTAAAATTCATGTTTTAGGATTATTTTTATTTTTATTTTTATGTTCAGAGATTAGATTTATTTTGATGTCTTGTAGTGTAAATTTACTTTCATGCTCTTTTATTTTGTTGTTTATTTTTCACGCTCTGTAGAATTTAAGTTCTTGCATTTTTATTTTGTAGTGCATATTTACTTTATGCTCTTTTATTTTTGTTATTTAGATTTTTTTATGCTCATAGTTTAGATCTTTATTTTTTGTTCTTGTTTTTATTTTTATAGTTAGTTTCTATTTTTCTTGTCAATTAGATCTCTTTCTCTCATACTTTCTAATCTAGATTTTATTTCAATATTTTTATTTTGTAAAATTAGTAACTAAAATCTTGTAGGAATTCTAAAATTATATGAAACCAGTTTGATTTTTTTTTATGATTTGTGGATTGCTCTCTTTTGGCTTAAAATGATTTTGTTTAGGATAATCAACTAGAGAACTAATTGGTAGAAGAAGAATTTGATAATCTATGCTTATCTTGGGTGGTTTGATAGGTTATGCTTATGAATTCTAGAATTATTATCTAGTTATTGTTATTTTCATGAATGAAATTTTGCTTAGATGATAATTTGATATATTATGCTTTCTTTTAGTAGTTTGATAATCTATGTTTAGTAAATCTAAAGTAAAGTATGATAAAAGAGAGTAGTTCATAAATTCTAAATGAAATTAACTAGTGGATTCAATTCTAGATTCCTCATTTCTCTACTTGATTTCCTCCATCTTTTACTTGCTTTGATTTTGCTCTTTTTGCTTATTTTCTTCTCTTCTTGATTTTGTTCTTGTCTATTTTCTGTATTTCCCTTTCTTGTTTGTTCTTTGTTTTCTTTTATTATTCACTCTCTTTCTTCCCTCTTGTTTTAGTTTTATTTTTATTTTGTAAATAATCACACACTCTATATCTCCACATTTTCACTCTTTTTTGTCCACACACAACTTTAGGACCCAATTTAGAATTTTTCCTACACACATTTCTCGTGGGATTGATATTATAACTATACTATAACTTGATAATTGTCCTCTTACAACTTTAGTACATATTTATTATGCCCCTGTTGACGTTGTTGTAAGTGATAGAAAGTTCAGTACGATTGGGGTTTAGGCTCAGGTAACCTTTTACAATTTCACTGAAGCAACAGCAATAAGATCAAATTCCAACAGTACACGCAAGTAAAATACAGATGTCACTAGAATTTTGACTCAAAACGACTTTTTAAAAAGTGCAGGAAACGGGTTAAGATGAGATGGAATTATAAAGGATATGCTCATAAAGGAGAGAAGATATTACTTTCAACCAAGAGGAAACGGTCTTCAGAGCCATATATAATAGCCGCTTTGTATCCAGCATTTTGTGCATTTCTTACTTTATCACCAAAAGAGCAAATTCCTCTAATAATTAACACAAATGGAGAATTTGAACCTTCAACCACTCTGTTCTTCAATGGAGAGCATGCATCTATAGGATCAGCCCAGTATAAGACCCCATTTTCACCTGACCCTTTTATCTTGGGAGCTGTAAGAAATAAAAAATGTAACATCTATCACATAAACATACGATTATAGTTATCACATAAAATGAAACGAGCAGCCAGAAGAGATGCTTCCTTTATGTGTCACCCCCAATGCGTGACATGTAGCATGGCAAATGAGGAAACAACCAGGAAAAAGTGATTTTGCAAACTTAAGGAGGCAAATAGCTCAAACATTAGAAATCAAAGTTGTAACATTCAAATTCATCTAAGCAAGTATCTAGCTTCTCTTTGTTTAAGCTACTAATTCAACTGATAATAAAGAAAGCTCATGAAACATATATATAGTAGGAAATGACAAGTACATCTTAGTAGCTAGTCATTATAACTTGATCGATAATACTCTATTTCTTGCAATGCCACATAAAAAATGGCCACATGAGAGAATCATATTACATTAAAAATGTTGACTCGGGCAAACACCGTTGATCCATCATAGTCTGAAAGTATTGAGGTCACTTGGTTCATACCTCGAGGGAAGCATTGATGCACATTTTGGGAACTGAGCATTGAATTGAAGCATCCACTTAATAGAACATGTTGTTTTCAAGTGCATGCCGGGCACCATATTTTATAGGGGTTTTTTTTTGGGTTTTTGCAGCAAATATCATCTTTATTTTTATCCAAATTACTATTTAACATATTTAAAGTTTTTTTTTTGATCAATACCACTTTTACTTGCTAATATTTTTGCAATGTCATACCTATTACAATTTTCGGCCCAAAAAATACATAAAATGACAATTTTATCTCCTATTAACACGTGCTTTGCATGTGTGTCTTAATTAATTATAAACCTCCAAATCTTTCATATTTTGAAATTAGTCCTTCAAATCTCTCTCTCTCTCAACCATGAATTTCCTAACCTAACTTTTCAAACCCTAGCCCAATTCCCAAACTCTAATTCCCAATACCCAAAATCCTAACATTATCTCCCCCTCCTTCCAATCCAAGAAAAAAAAGAACCCTCACTCCTACCCCAAACCCTGACATCACCTCCCCTCAAGTTTCCCTCCCTCCTCTCATATCGATTAGGGGGACTAATTTTAAAATATGATGACTTTGGGGTCTAATATCAAAACATGAAAGATTTGGGGGACTAAAATTGAAAAAAATAACTTTATTTTTTTACAAATAATTGGACACTTGTGCTTTGCACGTGTTTCAGGTGAGGGTATTTTTATCATTTCATGTGTTTTTTTTAGCTGAAAACTGTAATAGGTGTGACCTTACAAACATGTTAGCAAGTATATGTGGTACTAGTAAAAAAAACTTTAAAGGTGGTAAATAGCAATTTGGATAAAAGTAAATGTGATTTTGATATAAAAATCATTTTTCTTAGAGATTTAGAGAGACGCTTTGGTTGATTACTTCAACAAACTGACGGGTATATTAGAAGTTTAAGTTTACTTAAACTTTTTAATGTATGACTGTTCCAAAGATCCAAAGACTCACCATTTGTTAAAACAATAAAAGGCAAGCTGATACCAAGCACCTTATTTCATGGGTTTGTGTGCGCGTACGAAGCACCTTATTTCATGGTTTGTACGTGGGTATATATGCTTGTGTGCGTGTGTGGGTCATTACCTCAACCGATACGCGCGCGTGGGTGGGTATATATGCTTGTGTGCGTGTGTGAGTCATTACCTCAACCAACAGATGGAAAGTAAGTTTATCTAAGCTTCAATCTTTAATTATCCCAAAGGTCCAAAGACTTTATCATTTGTTCGAAAAATAAAAGGAAGACACCTGAAAAAAGCTCCAGAACAATGTCTATCATCTTCTTTTATTTTACCTTTCTATTGCTGAATATATATGTTATGCACAGACACAGATAAAGAAACGAATCAAAATAATGTTAGAACGTTTGTTTGGGTAGAACATTGTTCGTGCAATATCTCTTATTTGCTTAATAACAAACTCTTATTTGCTATTGATATATTTGTGAGATGAAATATTTCAGGTATAAATATGTACGAATAAGTTACGGTTCAAAATGATACAAAAATCAACACGAACGTTGATTTTAGTCTTTGAACCATCGATGGTCACGAGGCACCATCAATGGTCAAGCTAAGTCATCGATGGACTATAGGAAAGAATCGGAGAAACATAATCATAGATGGTCTACAGAAATCAGATCTTGAGCAGGGGATCGGCCTGGGGACCCGTAGGGTCCGTATCGACCCCAAGCTCCGTCGCTAAACTCGGGATTCTCTCCTAATCTCGCTGTTGCGTCTCAGGACATCAACAGTAAGATTTTTTCTGGTTTTATCAAGTAACAAAATATTATTGATTTAATTTTTATATAAGGATACCTAGTATAACCAAATATAAGATTTTGATTAATTTGGTAATCTGAAATATTGGAATTTATTTGATTTATAAATTGATGTCTTCAAATATGATTAAAAGATATTGAATTCTTTAGGAAATAAAATTTTAAATCTATTTGGTAATAAATAATTTTGACTCTAATTGATTATTATTATTATGATACGATGATGATTCTATATTAAAACTTTACTAAATTTTGTTCCTTTTTATGTGATTTTTATTTTTCTAATTTTTGTTTTTAAGGAAATAAATATCAATTTTTATTTTTATTTTTAAGGAAATAAAATCTCAATTCTTAATATTTTAGATTGAGTTTGACATGAGCATTAGTCCTTATTTATTCGTGGCAAGTATTTTATTTTTATTTATTCTATATTATTATTATTTTTCTACGTGTTGTGTTTCTATCAGATTTCTTACATTTTAATGGTAATTGGGTTTTAATTTTTAGGAGGCAATGATCACTTGGAAATCTCAGGTATGTATTAAATTTCTTCATTTTTATATATTATTTCTTGATTTTTTAATTAGGGTTTTGTGAAAAGATGTGTTCAACTTTTGCCTAGTCCAATCCCTCTCACTTCAATACATCAAGTTAAATCTCAATTCTCTATTCTTTAGATTGAGTTTGATTAGTATCATGAGTATTAATCCTTATTTATTCATGGTAAGTATTTTATTTTTATTTATTTTATATTATTTTTTATTTGTTGTGTTTGTATCAAAATCCTTACATTTTAATGATAATTAGGTTTTAATATTTAGGAGGCAAGAATCATTTGGAAACTTCATGTACGTATTGAATTCTTTTGTATTCTATGTTTATTCTTGATTTTCTTAAGTAGGGTTTAATTTTTCACTTGAGAATTGGAAAGCTCTCGAACATTTAAAGAAATTACAGTTTAATCCTTGGTGTATTTAATTTCATCATTCACAAAATAGCCAGAGATTTGAGACCTTAACATTATTGTACAAAAGTTAGTTGCCCTTAATTTTCTTCCATTTTTTGTGATTTCTGTAAGATTTATTTGATGAATATTCTTTATGCATTGTTAATTATTAAATTCCTATTGGGAAAGCTTTAGTGGACTAATAAAATATCATTGAATTTATTTGTTTGATAAGATGATATCTTCAAATTTGTTTATTGACATAAGATATAAGAGGAATAATTTTTATTTTTATTTTTATTTTTATTTATAATATTCCATGTTATTTAGTAAGATTGTTTTCTAGTTTTATTATGTAACAAAATATTGTTGATTTAATTTTTATATAAGGATACCTAATATAACTGAATATAAAATTTTGACTTATTTAGTAATCTGAAATATATTGATTTATTTGATTTGTAAATTTATATCTTCAAACATGATTAAAAGATATCCAATTCTTTAGGAAATAAAATTTTACATCTATTGGGTAACAAATAATTTTAACTATAATTGATTACTTTTATGATATGATGATGATTCTATATTAAAACTTTACTAAATTTTGTTCCTTTTTATGTGATTTTTATTTTTGTTTTTAAGGAAATAAATATTGATTGTTCTAGGTAATAATGTATTGTTGATTTCTTTTGAAAAATTATGATATATTGAGAGATGATTATTTATCAAAGGAGAACTGTTATTAATTTAGTAGTAAGTTTAAAAAATAGTATAATGTTACTATATACAATAAATATATTTCTTATATAAAGAAATCTCAAAATATATATCAACAATTTAAAGGAACTTTCTAATTATTTGGTGTTCTTTAATTCAAATCATGATTTTTAAATTTGTAAAATTTGGTAATAATATTAGCTAACGAAATTTATCGAAATGTTCACTCTGTCTATACAATCTGTCAACATCAAGATGACATTCATACAACAATAAGTTAGGTATTGACATAAATGTGTTTCTTAGATTATTTTTAAACTCAAGGCATCGAAAAACAGAGGCATGAGATGAAATTGGAAGGGGACAAAATAGTATAAAATTGGTTTTGAAAGAGATAAGTGCATTTTCGGTGTGTTTTTAAAGTAAGATAGCGAAACATGGAGTTATGACCATGCTTAGCACGGGATAAAATACTAGTATAGTAATTCAAAATTCTTGTGATGAAAAATTTTGAACTCAAGGTCAGGTGTTTTTAATTTTTTTTTCAACCATGAGGGATTTGATGTAGGATGACTTTCTCTTTGAAAATCATAAAAGAAAATAGGAAGACAAAATGGCTAAAATTTCTTTTAAGATTACAATTTTGGTCTTAGTATAACTTTGCTTGTTACCTTATCTATAAAGGTAAAATTATTAATTAGTAGTTTTAATTAATCTAGGTAGCCATTCATCCAAGGTTGAGACCAAATCTTAATTTTGAGCACTTCTAGTCATAGTTGCGAGTGGCTCCTATTCGCGTTGTGGCTAGGACACATGTCCATATGTCCTAGCCACAGCGCGAGTGAAGGGCACTCGCAGCTGTACCCTCCTTAATTTTTTTCCTTGTCCTTTTCTTGTATTGTCCCCCATCAATATAACTATTAGAAAATTAGTATAAATAATTCTAAATAAATTAGGATAAGGGCTTTAATTGCCATCTCTTACATCATAAGATTGCATAAATCACACTAAACCCCAAATAACTTTTACAGAAAACCCCAGATACCTTTTGGGTAAATAACAGTAAACCCCTAATAACAATCAAACTGCCTTTTATGTTGTTTTTCGGTTCTAATTTATGGGGGTTATCTACAAAACATAGAAACTTATTAGGAGTTTTCTGCAAAATGCAAAATTAATTGGTGGTTTAGTGCGATTTTAAAAGTTATTGAGGTTTCACTGCAAAACACGGAAAGCTCTCAGGGGTTTAGTGTAATTTACCCGATCACCCACATAAAAAGAAAATTACCACAAACCAGTGACCGTTGGCTACTAGCATATTATTGACAAATGCAAATCAAAGTAAACTTCTGTTATCTAAAACTGATAATAAAAATTTAAAAAATTTTTTTAAAAAAAACTTACTGAAGTTAGCCTCCATGTCACCGAAGGACATAGAAATGTTCTTCCCCGTCGAGACAACATTTCCAGCCACAAACCCCACCATCAACACATGAATCAGTAGAGCATAAACCCTAATTAACAAAGCCATTCTCCAAAAAAATCAACCAAGACTTGAACTTTCACTCCCAAAACCCTAAACACCTGCAAACTTCGAAGTTCAAACAGAAGAAGTAACAATCAATTCGATGAATGGATAATTGAGTACTAAAAAAATAGAGATAGCAGAAACGTTTCAATAATGACAATATTATTTTGGCGTGTCTTTATTACTTAACAAACGGTTATAAGTCAAATCTCCTATAAATCTATTCCATACACAACTTCAATCTTACCAAATCCCACCAAATCGTACAAAAGAAAGAATAGAGATTAGAAGGACATGGAAGCAACAAAAATGTGTCATTCAAAGAGGTTAGTAAAAGCATGTATTTTAAGATAACATGGTACTTTTTCATAAAGAAATTCAAATATTAGAAGACTTGAATATATGAAAAGATATTATAAAAATTTCTAAATTGTTTTTCTAATTAGGTGCACAGACTTTCTCAACAATAGGCGTACTTAATCAATTTATTGTACATATCAATAGGTGCATGTGTTTTTAATTTAATTGACGGTGATGGTGTTAGATTTCAATTATTTGAGTGCAAATATTACCGGACAAATTTTTAAAATAGATTATTTTAGAAATTTAATCATCAAAATTGACCCAGTTGCAAAATATTTATCAAATTCGACCTAGTTTTAGCTACGTCAGCAATGTGCGCTGAAACTGTATTGAAATCGCTAAATATTTTGCCACAAACTTTATGGGATTGAGAATCCTGTGAAGTTTAGTGGATAATTAAACTTCACGAGATTCTCAATCCTGTGAAGTTTAGCCCGTGAAGTTTAGCACGCTACTAAACTCAACGAGATTGCGAATCCCGTGGAGTTTTTGTAGCACAAAACTTCATGGGAATACGAATCCTGTGAAGTTTGTGTCATAATGCAAACTCCACGGGCTTGAGAATCCTATGGAGTTGCAGACTCATTCCGATAGCAACTTGCTATATGTCATATCTTTCACAACATATACACTCTCAATCTATCTTTCACAACCTTTAATATATATACAATCTCAAGATATATACGAAAATCCAACCACATAAATACAAGCAAATCCAACTACATAAATACATAGATTTTCGAACAATCCAACCATATATATTCACGAAACTTTCAAAATCACAAAACAAGCATAATATCCTATAAGAAAAGTCACATACATCCTAGCAATCCTCCCCTCCTTCCTCTCTCTCTTTTATCCCTTCCTCCCGTCCCCACCCCTGCCCCTAAAGTCCATGAACAAGAGCCTCGATGATCTCATTATCTAGTTGTGTATGAGGTTGTGTATTGGTTGGATCATCCTCATCAGGTGGGGCACGTTGAGAAGTTCTAGCTCCATCATCACGCGCCATAGAAGAGTCCGCCTTACATCTTCGCGTGTACACCTTTATGAATTCTAGTGTCCTGTCCTCATGGCCTTCAAACTCATCGATGTGATTTCTATGGAAAACATTGGCTATCGTCCGTCTGATCTTGTTGAATATTGATAGTGCATGTGGATCTCGAACCTCAGCAATGGTATCTGTTCGCGGGAAAAGTCGGGTTGATCTTCATTGATGAACTCATTACAGCTTTATGCGTTTACAAATGAATTCAAAAGTTCGTCTTTTTATAAGACTTGATTACAATGAAAATCAAAAATAAAAATTATAACTTTTCCTTAAACAAACACAGACCCTCGCTTATCGACTCTCGCGTGGGATCTTTGCCTGCCGGGTTTATCCGTGGACCGCTGCGTGATATGATCCGGTGTAAGATCTACGCGATCAAGGGGATTATTTCACGAAGGAAATAATCACCGAAGTGAGTGAAATCGACCAAGGGAGATCACCACTCTTCTCGGGATCAAAACAAAGTTTGATCCAGAGGGGTCGCTGTAGAGTCGAAAAAAGTTTATTGATTGAATGAATGGGTTTACAATCAAATTTTCTCGATTACAGAGGAAGAGAAGATTGATTCGACTTCTCTTTTAAGGTGGGTTTTCGGTAGCGATAGGATGCTTCACTCAATGCTCACGTTGAGATTGCTTCCCGTTGACGATCAGAACAGAGTTGCAGATGATCTTGAGATTGCTGATGAAGAGCTTGATCTCTTTCTCGTGCGCAAGTGTTGATCTCCAAAAGTTCCAAAAGCTCCCTTCTAATGGCTGCTCACCGCCATTTATAGGGCTTTTAGCACGTAACTGGCGTGCAAGAATTGTGGAAACGTGGGTTAACTGATATGGACGTGGGCATAACTGATGCCCACCACTTAACCCACGTGGTTGTTGTGGCTTTCGTGGCCTTTAGATTCGTTGCGAGTTAAGCTTGAGCCGTCGGATAACGAGCCGTTGCAAGGCGAGAGTCAAAGTTCACGGTATGGCGAACCTCGTCCTCGGTGATCATCGTGCTCGATCTTTGTTGGCGAGCCTCGTCAAACTTTGATGCCGCGGCGAAGGCCGCCAAACTTTGATGCTGCGGGCGAGCCTCGTCAAACTTTGATGTTGTAGGCGAGTTTGGCCTATGCTGTTGGCGAGCTTCGTCGGATAACGAGACTCGCCGACACTTGCGTGTCTTCACTGGGCTAGATGCCCCAGAGGAGAGGAACTCCTCATACTTACTCGATCAAATTCGATGATCAAGGTTTGAACCTCGGTTCCAAGCGCAATCTTGTCCGATTAGCCACCACCAGTTCATCGGAAAGAGCGGTGCTCCCCTTGTGATCGCCATCTTACGTAGAGTCGAAAAAGTTTATTGATTGAATGAATGGGTTTACAATCAAATTTTCGATTCTGAGGAAGAAAAGATTGATTCGACTTCTCTTTTAAGGTGGGTTTTGGTAGCGATAGGATGCTTCACTCAATGCTCACGTTGAGATTGCTTCCGCTGACGATCGTAACGTAATTGCAGATGATCTTGAGATTGCTGATGAAGAGCTTGATCTCTTTCGTCGCAAGTGTTGATCTCCAAAAGTTCCAAAAGCTCCCTTCTAATGGCGCTCACCGCCATTTATAGGGCATTTAGCACGAATCGGCGTGCAAGAATTGTGGAAATGTGGGTTAAGCGATATGAGCGTGGGCATAAGCGATGCCCACCACTTAACCCACGTGGTTGTTGTGGCTTTCGTGGCCTTTAGATTCGTTCGCGAGGTTAAGCTTGAGCCGTCCGGATAACGAGCCGTTGCAAGGCGAGTCAAAGTTCACGGTATGGCGAACCTCGTCCTCGGTGATCATCGTGCTCGATCTTTGTTGGCGAGCCTCGTCAAACTTTGATCTTTGCGGCGAGCCTCGTCAAACTTTGATCTTTGCGGGCGAGCCTCGTCAAACTTTGATGTTGTAGGCGAGTTTGGCCTATCTTTGTTGGCGAGCCGTGGGATAACGAGACTTCGTCGACACTTGCGTGTCTTCACCGGGCTAGATGCCCGAGGAGAGGAACTCCTCATACTTACTCGATCAAATTCGATGATCAAGGTTTGAACCTCGGTTCCAAGCGCAATCTTGTCGATTAGCCACCACCAGTTCATCGGAAAGAGCGGTGCTCCCCTTGTGATCGCCATCTTACGTAGAGTCGAAAAAGTTTATTGATTGAATGAATGGGTTTACAATCAAATTTTCTCGATTCTGAGGAAGAAAAGATTGATTCGACTTCTCTTTTAAGGTGGGTTTTGGTAGCGATAGGATGCTTCACTCAATGCTCACGTTGAGATTGCTTCCGTTGGCGATCGAGCGAGTGCGAGATGATCTTGAGATTGCGATGAAGAGCTTGATCTCTTTCGTCGCAAGTGTTGATCTCCAAAAGTTCCAAAAGCTCCTTCTAATGGCTGCTCACCGCCATTTATAGGGCATTTAGCTTGCGTGGCGGCAAGAATTGTGGAAATGTGGGTTAAGCGATATGAGCGTGGGCATAAGCGATGCCCACCACTTAACCGTGGTTGTTGTGGCTTTCGTGGCCTTTAGATTCGTTCGCGAGGTTAAGCTTGAGCCGTCGGATAACGAGCCGTTGCAAGGCGAGTCAAAGTTCACGGTATGGCGAACCTCGTCCTCGGTGATCATCGTGCTCGATCTTTGTTGGCGAGCCTCGTCAAACTTTGATCTTTGCGGGCGAGCCTCGTCAAACTTTGATCTTTGCGGGCGAGCCTCGTCAAACTTTGATCTTTGCGGGCGAGCCTCGTCAAACTTTGATCTTTGCGGCGAGCCTCGTCAAACTTTAATGTTGTAGGCGAGTTTGGCCTATCTTTGTTGGCGAGCCGTGGGATAACGAGACTTCGTCGACACTTGCGTGTCTTCACCGGGCTAGATGCCCGAGGAGAGGAACTCCTCATACTTACTCGATCAAATTTGATGACCAAGGTTTGAACCTCGGTTCCAAGCGCAATCTTGTCCGATTAGCCACCACCAGTTCATCGGAAAGAGCGGTGCTCCCCTTGTGATCGCCATCTTACGTAGAGTCGAAAAAGTTTATTGATTGAATGAATGGGTTTACAATCAAATTTTCTCGATTCTGAGAGGAAGAAAAGATTGATTCGACTTCTCTTTTAAGGTCGCGTTTTCGGTAGCGATAGGATGCTTCACTCAATGCTCACGTTGAGATTGCTTCCGTTGACGATCGAGCGAGTGCGGATGATCTTGAGATTGCTGATGAAGAGCTTGATCTCTTTCGTGCGCAAGTGTTGATCTCAAAAGTTCCAAAGCTCCTTCTAATGGCTGCTCACCGCCATTTATAGGGCTTTGCACGTAGCGGCGTGCAAGAATTGTGGAAACGTGGGTTAGCGATATGGGCGTGGGCATAGCGATGCCCACCACTTAACCGTGGTTGTTGTGGCTTCGTGGCCTTTAGATTCGTTCGCGAGGTTAAGCTTGAGCCGTCCGGATAACGAGCCGTTGCAAGGCGAGTCAAAGTTCACGGTATGGCGAACCTCGTCCTCGGTGATCATCGTGCTCGATCTTTGTTGGCGAGCCTCGTCAAACTTTGATCTTTGCAGGCGAGCCTCGTCAAACTTTGATCTTTGGCGAGCCTCGTCAAACTTTGATGTTGTGGCGAGTTTGGCCTATCTTTGTTGGCGAGCCGTGGGATAACGAGACTTCGTCGACACTTGCGTGTCTTCGGGCTAGATGCCCGAGGAGAGGAACTCCTCATACTTACTCGATCAAATTCGATGATCAAGGTTTGAACCTCGGTTCCAAGCGCAATCTTGTCCGATTAGCCACCACCAGTTCATCGGAAAGAGCGGTGCTCCCCTTGTGATCGCCATCTTACGTAGAGTCGAAAAAGTTTATTGATTGAATGAATGGGTTTACAATCAAATTTTCGATTCTGAGAGGAAGAAAAGATTGATTCGACTTCTCTTTTAAGGTGGGTTTTGGTAGCGATAGGATGCTTCACTCAATGCTCACGTTGAGATTGCTTCCGTTGGCGATCGAGCGAGTGCGGATGATCTTGAGATTGCTGATGAAGAGCTTGATCTCTTTCGTGCGCAAGTGTTGATCTCCAAAAGTTCAAAAGCTCCCTTCTAATGGCTGCTCACCGCCATTTATAGGGCTTTAGCACGTAGCGGCGTGCAAGAATTGTGGAAATGTGGGTTAAGCGATATGAGCGTGGGCATAGCGATGCCCACCACTTAACCGTGGTTGTTGTGGCTTTCGTGGCCTTTAGATTCGTTCGAGGTTAAGCTTGAGCCGTCGGATAACGAGCCGTTGCAAGGCGAGAGTCAAAGTTCCGCGGTATGGCGAACCTCGTCCTCGGTGATCATCGTGCTCGATCTTTGTTGGCGAGCCTCGTCAAACTTTGATCTTTGCGGCGAGCCTCGTCAAACTTTGATCTTTGGCGAGCCTCGTCAAACTTTGATCTTTGCGGGCGAGCCTCGTCAAACTTTGATCTTTGCGGCGAGCCTCGTCAAACTTTAATGTTGTAGGCGAGTTTGGCCTATGCTGTTGGCGAGCTTCGTCGGATAATGAGACTCGTCGACACTTGCGTGTCTTCACTGGGCTAGATGCCCCAGAGGAGAGGAACTCCTCATACTTACTCGATCAAATTTGATGACCAAGGTTTGAACCTCGGTTCCAAGCGCAATCTTGTCCGATTAGCCACCACCAGTTCATCGGAAGAGCGGCTGCTCCCTTGTGGTCGCCATCTTACGTAGAGTCGAAAAAGTTTATTGATTGAATGAATGGGTTTACAATCAAATTTTCTCGATTCGAGGAAGAGAAGATTGATTCGACTTCTCTTTTAAGGTCGCGTTTTCGGTAGCGATAGGATGCTTCACTCAATGCTCACGCTGAGATTGCTTCCGTTGACGATCGAGCGAATTGCAGATGATCTTGAGATTGCTGATGAAGAGCTTGATCTCTTTCGTGCGCAAGTGTTGATCTCCAAAAGTTCCAAAGCTCCCTTCTAATGGTGCTCACCGCCATTTATAGGGCTTTAGCACGTAGCGGCGTGCAAGAATTGTGAAGCGTGGGTTAAGCGATATGGGCGTGGGCATAACTAATGCCCACCACTTAACCACGTGGTTGTTGTGGCTTCGTGGCCTTTAGATTCGTTGCGAGGTTAAGCTTGAGCCGTCGGATAACGAGCTTCGTTGCAAGGCGAGAGTCAAAGTTCACGGCTGTAGGCGAACCTCGTCCTCAGGTGATCATCGTGCTCTGATGCTGTTGGCGAGCCTCGTCAAACTTTAACTTTGATATTGTAGGCAAGCCTCGTCAAACTTTGATGCTGCGGGCGAGACTCGTCAAACTTTGATGCTGCGGGCGAGCCTCGTCAAACTTTGATGTTGTAGGCGAGTTTGGCCTATGCAGACGAGCTTCAAGCACGCAGGCGAGCTCCAAGTCTTCATGCGAGCTTGTGCTTGAGGCGAGCTAAGCTCCTTTGCAGGCGAGCTTGCTCTGGTGACTTGAACATGCTACTGAAGAGCAGTCGTAACTTTCAAACCGTAATTCGGAATTGGACGAATTATATATGAAAATCGACTATCTCGACGAGACGGAGCCAACCAAACCCACCCGTAGGGTTCGGTTTGCTCCGGTCATTTTGCCAAATTCCTTCCGGTTTGGGAGATATCGACACTTTTGTCTATTTTGTAAAGTCAAGCATTCAGGTGAACTTAACCTTTAGGCGGGCCTGTCTTTCCTCAGGTGGGCCTGACTCAACTCAGATGGACCCTTAAGCTCTTTTGCTCATTCCGAGTTGCTGCGCAGGGATTAAGGCAATTTTATTGCTTACAAAACCCCTCAAAGTTTTGGACACGAATGTGGTTGAATGGAGTCTGGAACACTTTGGATATGAAGACTTGCAACATGGCCGCCGTGCAGACGGAGCGAGGAACCTTCTAACGAACTCGGTAAAGTTGAATTCTTCACTCGCAGCTAATGATCGCCCTCTAGGATTTTTAGCAAACCCCCAGCTATCAACGGACTTGGTATGTCTTTACCAACTGCCGTTTGAGTTGGACTAGCCATACTTTTCCCCTCAGTATGGTGAGTTTTGAGAAGTTTTTTAGGCTTAGTGCTAAAATCTCCCTCTATCCTTAGCCGTTCAAGGCGTTGGATTAAAAGATAGGGGCAAATCGCCCGGTAGGCCATTATTAGGAATAAAATCATGTGGGGATGATCGAATCGTTCCAGTGACATAAAAGTATAACGATCGTGATCAAAAAGCAATCAAGTTGTTAATGACGTGAGAGTATAACAACAGTGATTACGAACAAAATCATTTAGAGGAATGACCATGTGGGAGTAGTCAAGTCGTTCAGGTGACATGGGAGTATAACGACTATGGTTGAAATAGAGGCACATCGCATGGTAGGCTACTATTCGGTAAGGGGGTTGATAGGGGCACATCACCTGGTAGGCCCCTGTCTAAAACAAAGTCATTAGGGTACATGACAATATGGAAGTGATCAGATCGTTCAGTGACATAAAAGTATGACGACATTTGATCGGACAACGTCATTTGCGGGAATGACGGTGCGGACTATCAGAGGTGATTGTTAACATGACGATTATGTGGACCCACCATCCTATTGACGAGGATTGGAAGGAGTTTGTCAAAGGTGATTGTTAACCGACAAGAATTTGTTGCGATTGGGGCAACTTTGAGGACTTACCATCCCATTGAATAGGCTTAGTAAGTTGATTTTGCCGAGGTGTAATGTTAACATGACAAGAATTGTCGCGATCGAGGCGACTTTGAGGACCTACCATCCGATTGAAGAGGATTGGTAAGTTGATTTTGCCGAGGTGTAATGTTAATCGGCGGTGGGAGTGGTCCCGCCATCCTATCGGGGAGGATGAGGAAATTGGGGAACTATCGAGGTGATTGTTAACCCGATAGTTTTGGGAACCCACCATCCTATTGACGGATTGGCAAGGAATTTAGAGAAAATTAGTTATCGATGTGATTGTTAACATGATAACTTAGTGGGAGTTTGAAATAAGACTACGGGTAGTACTTCTTTAGAATTTACCGTCGGATCTTTGGTCCTCTGGCGATTGATGCATATAAGCATCAGCGATCATCTTTGGCGATTGTAGCCAAGTCTTCACAGTCGGTCCCATAGCTTGGTTCCGCGTTGGCGAGCTCGGCAGATGCCATCAGGGGCTTACTTGAAAAGAGTTTTGATGAGGCGGTCGCCACCACCAAGGTATCTTGGTCGTCACCTCCTCGAAATTCAAATAGCTCTTCAACCTCCATGCGGCGAGCACGCTCGACTTGTTCTCCTTGGCGGGTTAAGTCTTTCCACGGCGAGCTCTGACGGCCCATATTAGGCGAGAATGTTGATGGAGAGATTATTCCGACACATCTCGATGAGAGTGGCCTCGGAAATCTGATCACGGGCACGCAGCGATCGGTTCCTGAATCTCTTGACAAAGTTGCTTACAGATTCTTTCTTCCTCTGCTTTACATCTAGCAGGGTTGCCATAGATACTCCTGTGTCATCGTCGAAGAATCTGGCCATAAAAAGCTTTTCCAAATCTCTCCAAGAGTGAATGGAACCAGGCTCCAACCTCCGGAACCACTCGAAAGCAACTCCCTTAAGAGTGCTAATGAACAATCGGGTCATGATAGGATCATTACATTATATGCCGGTTATGCACGGAAATAATAAACATGTTGTGATGGAGAGTTTTTTCCATCAAACTGCACTAGATTGAGTGGCTTGAATTTTGGCGGATATGGGACATCATCCCATTCCGCAGGGTATGGTCTAGTCACCCCCAGCTCTTTAGATCGCCCTTGGAGCTTAAGGGCATCCAGTACTTTTGGAAATCTGTAGCGTATGATCTTTCTCTTTCGTGCGAGATCGATTCGCTTGGATGACAGAGTGGACATCATGATCCCCTCATAGCCTTCTGGCTTGATTTGGATCCTCCTTCGTCCGTCTTCTTCTTGCCGGCGAGTTTCTCCATCATCGTTTCTAAGCGTCGATAGACTCTTGTTGTGCAAAATAAGAGCTTGTTGCTCTTCGATCTTCTTTGCCATTTCCTCTTCTTTGTCGACCATGAGGACAGCACGATCACCGAAATCGATTTGAAGGTTGAGGCGTGGCAATGCGGAGTTCTCAAATTCTTGAGGTACCCCGACCAATTGGCTATAGTCAAGCGGGATTGCGCTCGATGCGAAGGCGGGTGCCGATGAAGCCTTGACTATTGGTTAGCGCCTCGTAACCACAGGGAATCTGCAGTCGGGCGATCAGGGCTGCTGTTGGGGTCTTGCTCCTTCTCCCAACCATGTTAATAGTCACTCGGGGAATTACCACAGCGGGCGCTTGTTTCTTATGGCGAAACCCCTTCGTCTAGTTGGCGGGTCGGATAATCGCTCAAATCTGAAGGTTGATGTGTCGATGAACATTGGCGCATCGCGAATATGAGTTTCTCCGGCGGCAATGAGATTGCATTTGATTGGCATCACGCTTGCGAGTGAGGTATTCACAGAGATCAGAAGTGGGAATACCCCCAGTTGATTCTGAAAAGCGAGACTCATATGAGAGAGGCTCTCTGAGTCGAGTTTGGCGAACCTGGCGAGGTTGCCGTTTCCTTTGGTTCTGGCGGCGAAGCTTATGGCGAGGTTCGCTGTTTGAACGAGGTTCATCTTGTTTAGAATGGACCTCATGTTGTTGGGTAGGTTCAAAATGATGAGGTTCATCATTTTGGCGCTTGCTATGACAAGGTTAGATCAGCAGGCGATGTTAGTTGTTTGGGCGAGGTTCATCCCTTTAGAGGGACCTCATGTTGTTGGGTAGGTTCAAAATGATGAGGTTCATCATTTTGGCGCTTGCTATGACAAGGTTAGATCAGCAGGCGATGTTAGTTGTTTGGGCGAGGTTCATCCCTTTAGAGGGACCTCATGTTGTTGGCGAGATTAGCCACTCAAGCGAGCTCATCCTTCAAGGGGACCTCACGTTGTGGCGAGGTTAAGCCACTTGGGCGAGCTCATCCCTTTTGAGGGACCTCCGTTGGCAGCGAGGTTCGTAGGCTGGGGCGACATTTGTCTTGTTTTGAATGAACCCCTTGATGATGGCGAGGTTCACGACTTGGGGTGCAATGGCGAGGTTCGTGGCGTTCCTCGTCGGTTCAACCCTGATTCGTTTGACCATCTTTGGGCGATAGTGAAACCCGTCCGGTGAGACCAAAGCTCGAGCCCTACCTACAGCTTGGTTCTCGCTGCTGACGCTGCCCGCACGCCGTGAAATTGGACCCTTGGCGGATCACGCCTTTCCACGAGCCAGCGGTTCGCCTGAAGCCAAAGTTTGGCTAATGGCCTCGAGGTTGGGTTGGGCTGCTTAACCACCCACTTCTTAGCCTGTTGACTAGCTTTTGGAGCCTTGTCGAGACATAGGCTGGTTCTAGATTCGCCGAAGATTCAACATGAGCCACGGGGCTGAAGTCTCATACGAGACTCGCCGACACTTGCGTGTCTTCACCGGGCTAGATGCCCGGAGGAGAGGAACTCCTCATACTTACTCGATCAAATTCGATGACCAAGGTTTGAACCTCGGTTCCAAGCGCAATCTTGTCCGATTAGCCACCACCAGCTCATTGGAAAGAGCGGCTGCTCCTTTGTGGTCGCCATCTTACGTAGAGTCGAAAAAGTTTATTGATTGAATGAATGGGTTTACAATCAAATTTTCTCAATTCTGAGAGGAAGAAGATTGATTCGACTTCTCTTTAAGGTGGGTTTTCGGTAGCGATAGGATGCTTCACTCAATGCTCACGCTGAGATTGCTTCCGCTGATGATCGTAACGTAATTGCGATGATCTTGAGATTGCCGATGAAGAGCTTGATCTCTTTCTCGTGCGCAAGTGTTGATCTCCAAAAGTTCCAAAGCTCCTTCTAATGGCGCTCACCGCCATTTATAGGGCTTTTAGCACGAATCGGCGTGCAAGAATTGTGGAAACGTGGGTTAAGCGATATGGGCGTGGGCATAACTAATGCCCACCACTTAACCCACGTGGTTGTTGTGGCTTCGTGGCCTTTAGATTCGTTCGCGAGGTTAAGCTTGAGCCGTCGGATAACGAGCCGTTGCAAAGGCGAGAGTCAAAGTTCACTACCGTAGGCGAACCTCGCCCTCGTGATCATCGTGCTCGATCTTTGTTGGCGAGCCTCGTCAAACTTTAACTTTGATATTGTAGGCAAGCCTCGTCAAACTTTGATCTTTGCAGGCGAGCCTCGTCAAACTTTGATCTTTGCGGCGAGCCTCGTCAAACTTTGATGTTGTAGGCGAAGTTTGGCCTATGCGACGAGCTTCAAGCACGCAGCGAGCTCAAGTCTTCATGCGAGCTTGTGCTTGAGGCGAGCTAAGCTCCTTTGCGGCGAGCTTGCTCTGAGCAAGCTTGAACATGCTACGAAGAGCAGTCGTAACTTTCAAACCGTAATTGAATTGGGCCGAATTATATATGAAAATCGACTATCTCGGCGAGGCGGAGCCAACCAAACCCACCGAAGGGTTCGGTTTGCTCGGTCATTTTGCCAAATTCCTTCGGTTTGGGAGATATCGACACTTTGTCTATTTTGTAAAGTCAAGCATTGGTGAACTTAACCTTTAGGCGGGCTGTCTTTCCTCAGTGGGCGACTCAACTCAAATGGACCCTTAAGCTCTTTTGCTCATTCGAGTTCTTTGTCGCGGGGATTAAGGCAATTTTATTGCCTACAATCGGCGTGTAGATCGGATCCTTAGATCTCTCGAACTTCTTAGCTTTATCTTGGCGGGTTCGCGAAATCTTGGATCTTCTTGTCGGATCTAAGCGTTGATGTTGTTGAATCCGTGAGCCTCCCTTCTCCTCAAAAGTCGGATCGAAAAATGAGACCCCCGTATTTATAGGCTTAAAAATAGGCGAATTCGGATCTATCGCCTAGCCACCTCTTGGTGGCTCGACCGACCGCCCAAGTGGCTTTTCTTCTCATCATTTTAGAGTCGATCGGTTCGGTCTCGTCGGCGTTCTCTAATCTGAAGCTTTGTATGCGATTCGTTGCTTCGCCGACTTACGCCTCGCCGGCTTCGCTTCATGCATTTAAATCGACTTCGCTTTATCCGTTTGCGTCGCGATCACTTGTTATTACGTCGTCAACAGTTTGCCGTTATGTCGTCGAATGGCTTGCCGATTGTCAACTCATTGTCACGAGTCATGTTCGAGGACTTATAGATAATTTTAGCGCCTCTGAGATACCCCTCCAAAGTGTTTCGGTCTCGTTCTTTTATAGAAGAGCACGAAATACTTTGAATATGATAAACCCAAACCTTCAATCGGCATAACAGGACACAGCGGCTTCAAATCTTGATTTCTTCAATTCTTTCAGATTATCCGTGCTTTGTTGAGCGTCACGAAAGTGTCGCGGTCTTTGCATTTATTGTCTGACCGCTGTCGAAATCTTGAACCGAAGCTGGTAACTAAATTTTTACTTTGGCTCGTGTCGGTGAGTTGTCGTAGAACTGACCATCAAACTTCTTGAGATCTCTTCTTTAGTCGGTGAATTCTCCATTGCGACGCATTGACCGGTGTCAACACAGTTTAAGCTCTTAAGGTGTTGGAGATGGGAGAACCAGTTTATACTCGTATACTCCCAGGGATTTCAGGAATCAATATTTCCATTGGAGGTTGTCGAGTTATCCTTAAGAATATTTTATAAAAATATTCTTCAGAAACTTCTCAACAAAGATGGGAAACAGTTTAGACTCGTATACCTTATTGGAGTAATTATGAGGCTCGAATAAACCGAACCGGATGAAAAGTGACCCTCAATGGGTGATAACCCGCTGAATAAATATCGGGGCCCCTCAGGATGTGTGGGAGGAGAAAGAAAAAGAAGGAATCAATCGGCGGTGATTCGAGTGTTTGATGCACGGTTTAGCCACGATTTGAATTTTAGTTGAGTGCGGTTCAAGACTGGTTCGGTCCGGTTCGGGGCTGGTTTGGGTTGACTTGATATGTGGATCTCCCCGAGATGATCATCTTCCCGGTGATATGTCACCTGAGCCAACAATTCCCGAAAATACTGATGTTTGTTCCTCTAACGGTATGGGCTCCCTCTCCCGTTAATTGTAGGACTAGCTATTTTTTACTAATACAACTACAATTTGATGAATCTGAGGAATTCATTTTGTTGCTGGCAGGAACTCCTACTGAGGCTCATTTTTCAATTTCTCATTCTGATCCTCCTCCAGAATTAGCTACCATGGCGGCTGCCATGCCTGATGAACATGCCGCGAGACCAACTGCAGCAGTCGGTGCATCAACGGCGGTTACCCTTTCGATAGCCCCGCTAACCCATGAAGCTATACCGATGGAAGCAAGTACGGGTTATCCAGCTAAGGATGTCTACGCCGGCCTTTGACTTAAGATTCTAAAATGTTCATCCCTTTATTTTTTGCAAGGCTTACATCTCAAGTCCATGATCTGGCGAGGGCGCTGATGTCAGACAACGACCTAGATCGGATTATTATCTGTATGGAAGTCCACTCATTCTTTTCTTTCATAAACATGATGATCGACAAGCTTCTCCACAGTGGGCTTTCTCTCCTTCGGTTCAGGTCGGTCCTTGACCCTAGAATGACTTTGATAAGGGATGCTGGTTACCCAGAGTTAGCCAAGGCAAGTGCTGATGATCTTGATCATCTAGAACTCAAGCTTCAGAAATTACAAGAGTTGCAAGCAGCAGGTGCTTCTTTGTATATAGCCGATCGAGCGGAATCTCGTCTGGAAGCATGGCGCGATGCTCACGTTTTTACTGGACTTGAGGTTCAAATTCAGCGGGATCGGGTAGATCAGGTTAAGACCGCATTTGCCGAGAAATCAACATCCCTGAGCAACATTCATTCTTGTATTGTGTCAAGTGAGGCCAAGATAGCGCAGCTTAGGTGGGAACTTCAGGTGGAGGAAGAGAATTTAAGTGTCTTGGAGCTGACAAGGGTTAACGAAGAGGAAGCTCAAACCGTCATATCCAAGAAACTGGAGCTCTCAGAATAAAAGCTAGCTGAAGTTGAGGAAGAAGCTGCGAAGACATTGAACGCCAATGAGGAGTCTTTCGTATCGAAGCTGAATGAGCTCCAACAAGCTTACAACGATGGGTTGTCCAAGTTAGAACAACAAATCTTTTACCATAAACTTGATGTTTGAATAACTGTAATTTCTTCGTTGAAAGACTCGACTCTTCATTAATCGAATAAATTTCTATCCTCCTTTTTATTGTTGTTTATTATGATTTCTCATTTCGTTTGAAATAATCAACCACAATACTCATAGGATTTTAGCAAACCCTCACCAAATGATTTGACGAGCCTTTACCGATTACCGTTTGAATCGGGCTAGCATGCGGATTATCTAAACCCGTTCCACACGTGACGTTGTGCTAAAAGAATGAAACTCTTTTAGACTTGGTGCTATGATGTTGAATACATAGGCTTCGTCTTCTTTTACGGGCAAGAGACTAACCGGCAACGCGTGTTAAGCGTTGACTTTAGGGTTATTGGCCAACCCCCAGCCATCAACGGATTTGACGAGTCTTTACCGATTACTGTTTGAATCGGGCTAGCATGTGGATTATCTAAACTCGTTCCACAGACTTGAATTCTGATGTCTTCTTCAATCGGTAAGAGACTAACCGGCTGCATGTAATAGATGCGGGCTTATCTTTACTTAGGCTTCGGGATAAAATACCCCAGACTTGAATTCTGGTGTCTTCTTCAATCGGTAAAAGACTAAACCGGCAACTCGTGTTAGGCGTTGGCTTATCCCTACTTAGGATTCGGAATAAAATTCCCCACACGTGTAAGGCGTGGATTGTGGTGTTATTAATAACAACCTGCCATAATTTTGAATATGTTGGCTTTTATTCTTTTTATGGTTAAGAACTAACCGGCAACCCGTGTTAGGCGTAGACTTATCCCTACTTAGGATTCGGGATAAAATTTTCCAAGATGAGTCTTGGTATCCTTTTCGCGGAGAAAGGTTAACCAGCTACGCGTATTAGACGTAGACTTATCCCTACTTAGGCTTCAGGATAAAATTCTCCAGACTTGAATTCTGGTGTCTTCTTCAATCGGAAAAAGACTAAATCGACAACGCGTGTTAGGCGTTGACTTATCCCTACTTAGGATTCGGGATAAAATTCCCCAAGATGAATCCTGAATTGAAGAGATAAAATTGATGTGGAAAAAAAAGAATTTTATATTCTGTCTCCCGATGCTGGAGAGGAAGAATTTTATATCCTATCTCCAGGTCTTCTTTTTAGGGTAAAGACGAACCCGAAACAAGAGAGGAAGAATTTTATATCCTATCTCTTACTTCTGGAGAGGAAGAATTTTATATTCTATCTCCAGTGCAAAGGAAACTAAAAGTGGGATCTCCACTTCGAGAATCTTAGGAGGTGAAACTAAGGGTGGGATCTCCACTCCGAGAATCGAAAAGATCCAGATAACTTTCACTTTTATAGGATTCGCTACCTAATCTGAAAATGACTTTCTCATTTATCGAGATGAAATTTTAATTTCAGCCCTAATCTTGGGAAGGCGTGACCGAAGAGGAAAGGATGGAGCCCTTCTGTTTATCACAAGGGGATCTTAGCATTGAAAGTGGACCTCTTGTTTGTGGAAGGAATCAAGAGGGGATTTTGCTAGTGGATTGGACCAGAAAGATTTTTTCTTTTTAGTGAACTCACCGTCAATGAATTTGATCAGTGAGGAAATTTATGGTGGAGGACAGATTTAGGGTTATCCTCAAGAACAATGGGTGAAATATTCTACGAGGAACTTCCCGTCAAAATGGGTTACCCCAAATATACTAAGGATAGTACTTTTTCAGGAATTTCCCATTTATCGGTATTAATTACATGTCGTCATTTTGAGTGATTAGACGATATGCACCGTTTGAATTGGCTGTGTCTATCACAAACGGTCCTTCCCATGTAGGTTCAAACTTACCCTTTTTCTTAGAATTGAGAATTATTGGTCGTCAAGCAGCAAGGACCAGATCTCCTTCCTTAAAGCTTCTCTGTCGGACTCTCTTGTTAAAAGACCTCGACATTCTGGCTTGGTAAAACTCGATGTGTTGTTGAGCTTCCAGGCGTTTTTCGTCCAACATCTCGAGCTCTTCAAGGCGTCTTCGATGTTGTTCTTCCGCCATCTCAGCTTATGAGGGCGATAATGGTGATGGGATTTGGATTTCTAATAGAAGTACAGCTTCACATCCGTATATCAGAGAATATGGGGTAGCTCCGGTAGGCGTGCGTATTGTGGTGCGATATGCCTAGAGTGCTTCTCCGAGATTGCTAAAGTGGCATGACATGGTTTCCCCTTGCTCTTTGATTTCTTCTTAGATAAAGAGGCCACCCACTGATCATCTTCGAGCAAGTCAGGGTGGACCCAAAGAATTTCACCGTTTGGGGCTGTATGTGGCACAAGCCCCTTTTTGCGTTGTCCGTGACGATCATCATTCACCATCTTCATCCCTACTTTCACGATGGGCTTCGATTGCTTCGGTTGAAATTAAGTTAAAGGCACCGATCCGAAGCTGATGGACACTGCGTTCGCCCCCACTTTCTTTTCTTTGGATAGCTTTGGGGTAATGACCCCTACATCGATCAAGGCCTGGATCTTATCCTTGAGATGGTAGCACGACTTTGTTGGATGGTGAACTGCTCTGTGGAATGCACAGCACCTCGAATCTGTGACCTTATTTGCCTCCTCCTGATTCACGATTGGTGGCAGCTGGATCTTATTATTCTCCAGGAGGTATTTAAATATACCGGGAATCTCGTCTTCCTTGAAAGAATAGACTTTGGGGAACCTTGGTTCCGCGACTGCTTTTGAGGTCATTGCGCTTGGGTCGCTGACATCTGGGCTGGGCCACATTGGGTTGTTGCTACTACGCAGCCTAGAACATTTAGTTTTGCCCACGCCGCTTCGCCTTCCCTTTGTCAGTGGGACGAAATTGCTTTTGAGCATTTACCGCTTGTCGGCTTCTTCTCGCTTTTTCCTCTTAAGGAATCGCTCGACTTGCTCCCTATGCACCTTCAAGTCTTTCCATGTCTTGGACGGCGCTGTTCCCATTACTTCCAGCACGTCCAACGAAAGATTGTTGTGGTAGGTCTGGAAAATAAACTCCTCAGTTATCAGGTCCCGACAATTCATTGTCTTGTTTCGGAACCGCTTGACGAAGCTGTCTACCGTCTCTCCGCCCCTCTGTTTTTCATCCAACAACGTTCCAATGGATATTTCGGTATCGTCATCGAAGAAATTGGCGAGGAACATGGTCTCCATGTCGTCCCAGCTGTTAACGCTTCCCGGCTCGAGACGGCGGTACCAGTCAAAGGCAGCTCCGCGACGAGTGCCAACGAATGAGCGAACCATTAATGGCTCATTATCGGAAATAACCCCCAGGTGGGACTTAAAGTAGATCAAATGCTGAGTGGGTGAGCCCTTCCCGTCGAACGGCGTAAAGTTTATTAAATTGAACTTCGCCGGATACGGGATTGATTCCCATTTCCTTGGGTACGGACACGGTATACCCGTCTTCAATATCTTTTGGGCGGAAATCAAAGTGTTAATCTTACTCTCGAGGTCCTTTATCTTTTCATTCTCACCTACGTCTCTGTTCGGGTGATTTTGAGGAGGGATGACGGTGTTACCGCTGACGTTCTTGAGGCTACCTCCCGCATTATGTTTATCAAGGGGATTATCGGTGTTACGGTCTTCATCCCTGTACGTCGCTGTCCGTTTGGTTGACGTTATTGCGACGACTTGATTCACCCTGGCGATTCGTTAGTGCTTGGATTTACTGGTCATGCATCTCTCTCATTTGCTGCATGGCCATCTCCATCTCGAACTTGAAATTCTCATTTTGCTTGGTCATAGCCTCTTCAAGCATCTTGGCCACTTGTTCTGCACTGATCATGAATGCCTCACAAGATTGTCCCTCGCTGAAAACTGTATTATCGGAAGCAATTGCAGAGCCAGCGTCCGACACTTTGTTGTTCGCGGTAAAAGTTGGGATGATTGTCATTGATTTGAACTTGCTTACAAACTTCAGTCGCCTAAAACAAATTCAAAGAGAAATATCGCCTTTTATTTTAAGGCTTACAATGAAAATCAAAAAGATTACAACTTTTATCCTTAGAACAAACACGCAGGATCTCTCATATGGACGATCTCGCCATGGGTTTTGCCCGCGTGGGACTTATTGTGTCCGTGGACCACCGCTAACCCATCCGTAGAGACCGTTCGAACTACAGATGTAAAGGGGCTCGTTCCGAGAAGCGAAGCGCTGAGGATCACACTCACGAAGGAGAGGATCACGAGCGGGTGAGATCTACTAGGAGAAATCCGCGCTATCCACGAGATTAAAGGCGAAGCTTAATCTAGAGGGTATCTGTAGTTCGACCGAATTGGTTACCTTTGATTGAAGATCCGACGTTGATCAACTTGTGCTCGCCGTTGCTCAACCGCCCGATTACTGTAGATCTCGCAAGAACTCTTGAAGTCCGAGCCTTTGAAAGATCCCAAAATCCAATCGAAGCCCGCTCCAAATCCCTCTTCCCACCAACAAGACCCCCTATTTATACAATGGGGTGTCGGGTTGTCAGCCATTCGAGCCGAGCCACCTCGGCAAGTTATCGAGGTGGCTCGGCCATGGTGGCCGAGCATTTCTACGGTACTCTGAGTCAGTGGTCTACCAGGGGCCGGTCGCCTCGGCCATCGGCGTGGCCTGGCCATTTGCCGGCCACTTCGCCACTTGGTCGGTTGCCGCTTTCCGCTTCGCCGCTTTTTCTGGTCTCTCGGTTTGTTCCGCTTATACTTGATTAGGGACTAATTCTTGGTTCGTTCGGTTCAGCGGTCTGAAATCCGATCGTCCGTTCAAGTCCCTTAAACCGTGGTTTACGATTAGGTTCGGCCGAAGTTCGCCGCCTCAGTATCATTCGATGGGTTGTCATTATTCGCCGTCACGAGAGCTGGCCTTGGGGATTTTGTAAGTATTTTTCAACTTCACAGATACCCCTCCAAAGCGCCTCGGCCTCGATTCTTGATGAGTCCGAATGCTTTGGACATGATGGTTCCCTTGCCTTCAGTCGGCTGAGGGTCCCATAAGATAGCTTCAAGTCTTCAATTCTTTCAGACCATCCAGTTCTTTGTAGGATTTCTGATAAGATCACGGTGCCGCATTTATTGTCTGACCGCTTGTTATCTTGACTCGAAGCTGGTGGGTGAGTTTTGTTTGTAACTCGTGTCGGTTGGTCGTTGTTTGACTAACCATCAGATTTTTGGACTTTTCTGTATGTCGGCGAACTCCTTGTTGGCGACACGTTGGCTGTGTCGAATACATGGAACTTCATAACCCTCACTCGCTAATCCCTTCATCATCACGTGCGTTGTTGGTTTAGCTACAGCGGGAGGATATGATTATCCGATGTCAACATGACTTTCACTCCTCGTTGAAATTTTGGAAACAGTTTATACTCGTAATCCTAGTTGGAGTAGGATTGGGCGACGTGTTGATTAGCGTCGATGCCATCCGCACGATCGAGTTATCCCTAAGAATATTTCTTGTGAAAATATTCTTCCGTGAACTTCTCGACAAATTAGGAAACAGTTTATACTCGTAATCCTAGTTGGAGTAGGATTGGGCGACGCGTTGATCGGCGTCGGTGGTGACCTTCGCGAGATGTTATTCTGCCGAATAAATCTTCAGAATCTTTCCAAACTTGGCGGAGGGGGTAGGAGCCAATCAACGGACTGATTTGGCACTTATTTTGACATCCGGATAAGGTTCCAATTAGGACTCCTAATTAGGGGCTGATTAGAGTCCTAATTAGAATTGGTTTGGGCCCATTAGGAGTTGTTATAAATACCCATACCCCCTCTTTGCCTCTGACCTAGGCGGCCCCTGTGTTCTCTCTCTTGTTTTCTCATCTGCCTCTCCGCCTCATCTCTCTCTCAACAACGAGGTATGTATACAAGTGTTTTGCGACGCCTTTTCTTGTTTTCTTCTCTCTCTCTCCTTTTGCATGCATTAGGCTGACCACGCGAGGGAGGAGAAAGAGGGTGGTGTGGCGGCGATCGGCGGCGTACGGCAATGCTGAATGGCGTAGGGCGCCGCTGGGGTGCCACGGCGCTGTCGCTACTGCCAGCGCCATGCGGTGTATCGCATATGCTGCCGGCTACCGGGGCGCGGTTGGCGCATGCCACCATGGAAGGCTAAATGGGCGTCGCAGACGGTGCATGGTTCGGTCGCTATTGTGTTATGACGCGCCGTCAGGTCGCCCGCTGGTGCCTCTGTGGCCGGCGAGCCACGACCTGACCAAACGCCTTTTGTTATATTTGTTGATTTTTAGCCATGCGTCGACTCTTCGTCGTGTTTTTGTGTTTTCCGATGTCGCCGGAAGATCACGCTGCTTCGAGGAGTCGATCAACTCGCGACGGCGCTGCGGAATGCACGCCCTTCTTTCTTTGCAGCGCCAGTCCATCATATTCTCATACATATATGCGTTGTATCCCCGCCGTTCTCCTTTGTGAGGCGATTGGGAAGAGCCGAAATCCTCCTTTGTGGGGACCGACGCTTCTGACAGTTCGCCATATGACCCCGCCGTTCTCCTTGTGAGGCGATTGGGAAGAGCCGGATTCTCCTTCGTGAGGATTGAGGCTTCAAAGATCACCCGCCTCTCGATGTTTTAACGGAGCCATTTCATACCGTATTTTTGCTTCAGAACGGATATATATTGTCGCTTTGTTTACACGACTATATTCATCGCTCTCCTGTATTTAATACGGATGAAATCGCCATACCCGCTATAAGGTCGTGACTCAATCTATGTAAGATGAATTCAACGCCATTTACTAACCGAGTATTTTCGATTTCGCTGATTATTCCTCTGAGCTTTTCCAAACTTACGCGGTCGATGGACGCATAGTGACTATTATTCCATGTGTGATGATCCCACATTTCTATCTCGGCCGATTTATGCTCGACATCACGAGACGATCCAGTCAGATTTGAGGGGAGTTCCCCGTTCTCCGACGATATCACCGGCGCGCCAGAGGGACGCCATTTCCATCAACCTTTATAAAGACGATTATCTATTCGGCGACTGGTTAAGGATCGGGATCACTCTTATCGAGAGTGAGAGGTGGTTGAACAAAGACGACGGAGGCCCCTTGTATATTCCCCTGATACCTCGCCTCTCATTGACCGACCTTAGACACCATGTCAGTGGACACCGTGATGTCATGGCTGCTCGACCGAGGAGCATGATCATATTCATTGTGGGTTTATTACCAGCCTGCCTCGTTCCAACAGAATCGCCATCGGCCTTCACCTGGGTTGTGTAGGCCGACACACCGCCTGCGATGAGCTTTTCGCTCCTCGCCGACTTTGAAGAATCGCCTTGCTAAATCAGCAGAGATGCCGCCGTCGACCATAGATTCTTCGGTGGGTACACTGCCAAGTAAGCACCGGTGGGTCGCCCGACCGCCACGCCCTCACCGATGGGATGGAGAACTCCGCTTTGCGGTCCTCAGATTCACATGGCGCGTACACTATGTATGGCCTTCCAATCAGTGCCAACCATTTCTTTACCTTATTCGAGCTTTATAATCCGTGACTAATATCGCTCACCAAACATGGCGAGTTGGGGTTGGCTTTGCATGAGATGTACCGTATTTCAGTCTACCATGGGGAAGATGCTATATCAGAGTACTTTCCTCCAATCGTGAACTCGAGCCACTGAAGGAACGACCGACGTTATAAGACTTTATGGGATCTCACTTGTCATTACCATATAGCTCTCGTCCACTCTCAACCTTTGCGCTTAAGAGGAAATCGGTGAGTCTCAGGCGCTTGCTAATTACTTGTTCCAAAGATTTGGAGGACAAATCGGCGAGGAAATATGTGAACTATCACTGCCACTCCTTCAAGGTTAATGAACCGATCAAGAAGTCCGAGGCTAACTCTTATACACTCAGCCTACCAAAGAAGGCTTTCCTTCGTGGACCAAGTTTGCGATTTTTCGCATGCGGTGAAGCCTATCCAACCGACAACTCTTCTAGCAGTGCTATCTTGCACCGCTCAAGAAGTGTGTGGTTCCATATCAATCTGATGATGCTTTACCTTTGGAGGTCCTTTATCCTCCAGCTCAACTCTACCACAAGAAGGAACTCTCCTTCCTGATGGTGGCCGTGATTCACCGTGGATTGCGGCATATAGTTGGCGTTTACCCGAGAAAGGACGAGCCATCATCACGCATCCCTTCCGTCCGGTAGAGCTCCCATATACCTATTTGATGACCTCGTTGGTTTCATCGCCCGACATGATGTCGCACCGTTCCACATTCGCCTACTCCTTTCTTACAGCTTGGTAGGATTGCGATGGAAGGGCGTGGTTTTGCGAGATCAAGAAACGATGCATTCACAAAGGGTGGATCTTTTCCGATGTTTTCCTCGATTCTCGGGTCAATATGGTGAGTCCTTGGTCAACGAGGAGGTGCCGAAGACACAATGAGACTTCACTTAACATTGGCTATTTCAAGCTGGTTAGTGAATATCGGCCGTATCTCACCTTCCGGTAAGTGAGGAATGTTTCATTGAGCCTTATTTTCCCTCGTCGCTTTGCTCGCCGCTCAACACGCACCAACTTTATGTTGGGAACCCGAACCCTTCCGCATCGAGGTGGACTTGTGGATGGCCTTCGAGCATGGTTGTGGAGCGCCATGGGATGTACCGCTAGATTCCGCCTCCTCGAGCTCGCACAGTCACTGAGTCGACATTCCTCCATTGTAGTTGGCTATTAGTAGCTAACGAAGTCGGGCCTCGTGGAGGGCCATCGTGACCGGTAGCCGGCATCGCTAAGCCGCAGATCTGACACTGCAGATGCTTGGCCAAGCTCCAGAGGAAGCCAATCTTATCGACCGGTGAGGTCCGAGGAGGAGTTCCACAATTCGACGCCGCTACTTTAGGAGAGGACCAAGCGAGGTCACTCATGAGAAGGATCTCGGTATTCTCCTCTTTTCCCTTTCGCTTTCATCCTTTCCATTAGAGTTCTCATCCAATTGAATTTTCGTGAAAATCTATTGAAGAGGAAGAATTTCAATTCTCTCAAGGGGTTAAACGAAAGAGGCTAGCCCACAAGAATCACGGAATCCTGGCCCTTTGATATAGACTTGACCGGTAATGTTCCACCGGTGACGGAGGTAATAATTCACCGTGATGAAATCTGAAATTTCACTTTTTGAAGACTGACATTTCTCCGCTCGCATGCGGGGTTCTAGGGATTATGATCCCGCTTTGATTTTGCTCACTACAATGGCTGAGCCCAGCTCGCCGTGGCCGAGCCCAGCTTTTACTCAACAAATGTATGGAGCTATGATGAAGAGGCCGATGTAGGACCTGATCCGCGACCTGTGTACATCTAACATCGATAATTGCTCTTCGGGTGGCTTAATGCAGAATGGAATGACTCGATTTGTACCCCCACTAATTGCCTCTTTGCCTTTTTGTTCTTTTAGAGGGATTGCAGTGAAACAAGTGCACAAGCCTGAGACTAGGCGAAGCTAACTCCACTATAGGAGGTATGTAGCTTTACCTATTGTTTGCCTTAATTGCATTCGCCTTCCTAATGCCTTCCCTTTTTTAGAATTCTCCATGGCGCATTTCGTGGATCTCGGGTTTATATGGCAACACTCGCGGATGACTTGCTACGCTGGTCACAAGATGGAGATACCCTTGGTGAGGATTTACCCAGCTACTATCCCCTAAGAAGGTATGAACTTTCTCTTCGACACTATAGGACCAGCCGCGCCAATACCACTATAATTAAAAGAGGCCGAGATATTCCATTTGTGCCGGGCAGTACCCTCTTTTTCCGCTTTCGTAACCGCCTACTACCACATCGTTGAGATAGATGAGCACACCGAGGACTTAGCTGCATGACAAGATCCCCGATAGATAGATCCTCGGTGGACTCCACTAGCCCCTCGCTACAATCGGCGAGACGGTAAGGGTCTTCTAGCCAAATAAGCTTTCGCCAATTTTTACTAAAATCCTAAAGTCCTCTTTTCTTCTCGCGGCAGAGCCTACATCTCGACTCCATGATCTGAGAGCGCTGATGCCGGATGAAGATCCATCCCATCTCATTATCCGCTTGGAAACGCCATTCTTTCTTTGGTGAACACCGGATCGAAAAGGTCCTTCATGGCGGCTTTCTTCATCGCCTGTGCACGCTGATCCCCTGATGGCTTTGATACGGACATGGGTTATCCCGAAATGCTCGCACCGCTGTTGATGACCTTGCCTATCCGAGGAGGGAAAGCGAAACCGCAAGAGCCGCGGTAGCCGGGGCTTCTCATATGTAGCCGCTCATACGGCTCGCTAGAGGCATGGCGCGATGTCGCGGTTTTACCGGGCTCAAGTCCGTGATGAGATCACACATCAGCTTGGAGTCGTTGTTGCCGACATGACATATTTTTCCTGCCACATCCGCATCGATATTGTGGCGAAAAGTGAGGATAATATCGCCGTGGGAGAGCTCCATGTCGAGGAAGATGATGAGCAGCTTTGAGCCGCTAAGGCCAACAAGGAAGAAGCCCTCATCGTGGCGGTTAGGGAGCCTCGATCCGTCGGGCGTAAACCGACCGAGCTCGAGGAGGCAACTACGAAGACATCGAACGACCGGCGAGGAGTCCTTCAGTAGAAGTTGCAGGAAGAACTCCACCAGCCTACAATGGTGAAGTGACTCGCCTGAACAAAGAAATCCTTTGTCATAGACTTGATGTTTAAGCAGCTTGTAGTTCTTTCTATATTTGCTTCAAATGAATAAGATCCATTCCTTTCATTGTTTATTATGATTCTTTTACTGCTAGAAATAATTAACCATAATACTTACAGATTTTGGCAAACCCTCACCATCAACGGTTTGATTAGCCTTTACCAACCACCGCTTGAGTTGGGCGCGGATCATCTGATCCGCTCCACACTGACGCTTGTGCTAAAAGAATGAAACTCTTCTAGACTTGCTATGATATCAATACATAGGCTTCTGCATTACTTCGCAAGAGACCAACTAAGTACGCGTGTTACACGAGACTCATCCCTTCTTAGGCTTCGACGAATACCTGTAATCGAACTCGTGTCTTCTTCAATCGGAGAAAGACTAAACCGCAACGCTGTGTGAGGCGCTGACTTTATCCCTTCTTAGGCTTCGATAAAATGCCCTTAATCAACTCGTGTCTTCTTCAATCGGAGAAAGACTAAACCGCAACGCCAGAGGCGCTGGCTTTATCCCTTCTTAGGCTTCAGGGATAAAATGCCCGTAATCAACTCGTGTCTTCTTCAATCTAGAAAGATCAAACCCAACGCAAGATAGGCGCTGGCTTTATCCCTTCTTAGGCTTCGATAAAATGCCCTGCACTGAACTCGTGTCCTTTGACCGAGAATGATCAACCGATTAAGATTGATTGAGGTGGGAAAGGAAGAATGTGTTCTATTTCCCTGATGAGGTTAACGTTGCATTCCTTTGTCGTTGGAATCGAAGACTCAGCGACTCTCTTTCACCGGACAACCCGTTCGAAAATCCCTACAAGATACCTTCACAGCTACCTAAGATGAAGATGGAACTAAGAGTGGATCTCCACCGAGAACCGAAAGATCAAATACCTTCACCGGACAACCTAGTTCCAAAATCCCTACAAGATACCTTCACAAGCGCTACCTAAGATGAAGATGGAACTAAGAGTGGATCTCCACCGAGAACCTAAAGACTCAGCGCACCTTCACGGACAACTGGTCTGAAAATCCCCAAGATACCTTCACGGGCTACCTAGGACGAAGATGGAACTAAGAGTGGATCTCCACTCAGAACCTAAAAGACTCCGTGACCTTCACGGACAACCCGTCCGAAAATCCCTACGATACCTTCACCGGCGCTACCTAGGATGAAGATGGAACTAAGAGTGGATCTCCACCGAGAACCGAAGACTCAGCGACCTTCACGGACAACTCGGTCCTGAAAATCCCTACAAGATACCTTCGGGCGCTACCTAGATGAAGATGGAACTAAGAGTGGATCTCCACCGAACCGAAGAGACTCAGCGACCTTCACGGACAACCGGTTCTGAAAATCCCGGGCCAAGATACCTTCACGGCGCACCTAGGATGAAGATGGAACTAAGAGTGGATCTCCACCCAGAACCGAAAGACTCAGCGACTCACGGGACAACCTCGGTTCGAAAATCCCTACAAGATACCTTCACCGGCGCTACCTAAGATGAAGATGGAACTAAGAGTGGATTCCACCCGAGAACCGAAAGACTCAGCGACCTTCACGGACAACCTAGTTCAAAATCCCTACCGATACCTTCACCGGCGCCTACCTAGGATGAAGATGGAACTAAGAGTGATTCCACCAGAACCGAAGAGACTCGTGACCTTCACGGACAACTGGTTTGAAAATCCCACAAGATACCTTCACGGCTTTACCTAGATAAAGATGGAACTAAGAGGGATTCCACTGAGAACCGAAGACTCAGCGACCTTCAAATGGACAACTCCGTCCGAAAATCCTACAAGATACCTTCACGGCGCTACCTAGGATGAAGGAACTAAGAGGGATCTCCACTGAACCAAAAGATTCCGCAAAGCGACCTTCACCGACAACCCGGTCCGAAAATCCCTACAAGATATCCTACCACGCTACCTAAGATGAAGATGGAACTAAGAGTGGATCTCCACTGAACCTAAAAGACTCCGTGACCTTCACGGACAACCCGGTCCGAAAATCCCTACAAGATACCTTCACGGCTACCTAAGATGAAGATGGAACTAAGAGTGGATCTCCACCGAGAACCGAAGACTCAGCGACCTTCACGGACAACCTCGGTTCGAAAATCCCTACAAGATATTTCACGGCTACCTAAGATGAAGATGAAACCCTTCCGCTTTGACACGAAGGATTTTACGCTGGAGAGGAAGGATTTTATATTCTCCTCCAAATGAAAGGAATTTTGAGTGGGCCTCTTGTTCATAAGGAATCAAGAGGATTTTGGTAATGTACCGAAAATTTGTAGACCTACCACAAGGAATTTGATCGGTGGGGAAATCTAGGTTATCCTCGAAAAGTGGGTGAAACATCCCACGAGGAACCTCCCGTCGAACGGGTTATCCGAAGATACTATGGGTAGTATTTCTTCAGAACTTCCCATTTATCTGGCATTAATTGCCTGCCGCCATCTTGGTAATTAGGCGATACGCACCATTGAGTAAACCGCTTCTATTACAAACGGACCCTCCCATTTAGGTTCAATTTACCTTTCTTTTGGAAGTGAGGATTATTGGTCGCCGAGCGGGAGGACCAAATCTCCTTCTAAAGGTTCTCTCGTTTAACTTTCTTGTTGAAAGCCTTCGACATCCTAGCTTGGTAGAACTCAATGCATTGTTGAGCCTCCAGACGCTTCTCATCTAACATCTCGAGCTCTTCGAGACATTTCGATGTTGTTCTTCTGGCCCATCTCTCGCGAAAGGGCTAAGTGACGGAATCAATTTCAACGGAGAATCGCTCGCACCGTGAAACCGTGGAATACCGGTCGCCCAGCCATGCGGCGTATCATCACAGCGATATGCCCGTAGTGCTTCTCCGAAGTTTATCATCCCAGCCTCATTTGTTACTCTTCACAAGCTTCGGCTGAATTTTAACGATGGTCTTGTTGAACGCCTCAGCTAATCCATTTGCTGCTGGATTATAAGTGCCGACGAGACATCTTGTATCTTGAATTTCTCACAAAACCCGATGAAGGAATTGCCGATAAATTGGGGACCGCTGTCATGCACGATCCGTTTTGGGACACCGTGTCGATAGATGACATGGTGTTTGATAAACTGATGACTGCATTCTTTACTCCTTTTAGCGATTGCTTGTTTCACTTGGAGAAGTAGTCTGTGATCGCTAGAATAAACCGATCTCCTTTAACCGATCGGAGGAAAATGGGACCTACCACGCCCATTCCCCATGTCTCAATGGCGTGATGTGGCCGGGATGTAGTTGTTCGGCCGATGCATATAATTCGCATGAATTTGACACGCGGCATTTCGAGCTGCACACTCGACCGGCCATTAATCATTGTGGACCAAAAGTAACCCATTCTCCGATTCGATCAGAGTTTGGGACCAGCAGTGTGCACCACATTCACCCTCGGTGCTTCCCGAAGGACCTCTCGCCTCCTTGTTTGAAAGGCATCGAGTAAAAGACCATCGCATTCTCTACATATAGCATCCGGGTTTCTCGTGTCGAAGTGAACTGGGAGCTCTTCGCTTGACTGACTCTCCTTCACGCCTTCCTACACCGCAAGACATAAGATAATCACGATAGGAAAACGCCAATCTCTGGGCTCCAACTTGGTTTGGGTTGCATGTACCTCTTTGGTAACTCCCTTTGTCTTCTTGTACCCCATCATATTGCACGAAGAGTCGGTGAGTCCCGACCGAACTAATTGCTCGGTCTCTGGTTGTGCTAACGACACGCCTAACGCCGCCAGCATCTGGTGGAGCGTTTTGGAGGCGGATATATTCGATGAAGAATTCTTCGAATGAGTCCGCCATTTCAACGCCACCGATGATAGGGACCGCATCGTGGTTCCTCACTTGTAGTCACCACGACCGCTAACTATCATTGTGAATCCCCATACGCCGAGATATTCACCCCTCTTTGGCTAAGTCCGATAAGTAGCCGTTGTATTCGCTACGCTATTGGAACAGGTTCTATGAGCGAATAAGCACGGGCATGACATGATTCCTGGAAATCAAGACAACTCCCGACTCCGGCGAGATTTAGAACCGGGGTACTTGCCACATTGGTGGCCCGAGAAGCTCCGCCAAAATACAACGCCATATTTGTTGGTGCGATGTAGTGTTGACTTCTTGAACTTCATCCTGAAGATCATCATATAGCTCAACCGCATCCGTGGTTCGGCCGTGCCAAGAGATCACAAATCGCTTGTCCTTTGACCGACTTCGTTTGAAATACAAGTCATATTGGGACAAGAGCAAGGCCCATTTCGCCAAACGCCAACTCATTGAGGCCGGCTGGTCATAAATATCCGACCGGATTTACGCTAGAGATAACATAAATCGCCTCCCGACTAAATAGTGCCGCATTTTCTCAATTGCTAACACTAATGCAGGCATCGCCGACCATTGGATAACGACTCAGCACCAACCAATTTCACTCGTAATACATCACCGCTCGCGGACCGGCCGCCGCCGCCTTGTGCAAGTAAAGCTTTAACGAATGATCCGTCTTGACGAGATCAAAACGTTTTCCTGGACACGTGCAACGAGAACGGAGGTTTAGCGAGATATGATTTGATCTCTTCACGCTTTCGGCAAAGCGCCGCCCCAAATAAACGACACGCCTCTTCTTGTTCAACTTGGAGAACGCCGGCACTTCCCGATAGGTTCGATATGAACCGGCCGGATGTACGCCAATCGCCCTTGTAACCCCCGAAGTTCTCTCGCATTTCTGAGGTTGCAACTCTTGAATTGCCTTCACTTTATCAGATCGACGTGGATGCCCTTATTTGTGATGACAAAGCCGGGAACTTGCCACTAGACATCCCAAGGAAGGATTTAGGTGGTTCATCTTTAGTTGATGAGTTCGCATGAGTTCAATACCGCTCTAAGATCTTTGATGTGATCTCCTTTGTCACGCCACGCACCAAATCGCCGACGAGCATTCGACCGCTTTCCCAAGATGATCCCGAAAATCTCCGCCAAAATACAACGCCATATTTGTTGGTGCGATGTAGTGTTGACTTCTTGAACTTCATCCTGAAGATCATCATATAGCTCAACCGCATCCGTGGTTCGGCCGTGCCAAGAGATCACAAATCGCTTGTCCTTTGACCGACTTCGTTTGAAATACAAGTCATATTGGGACAAGAGCAAGGCCTATTTCGCCAAACGCCAACTCATCGGAAGGCCGGTCATAAATATCCGACCGGATTTACGCTAGAGATAACATAAATCGCCTCGTCCGACTAAATAGTGCCGCATTTTCTCAATTGCGAACACTAATGCGTAGGCACCGCCGACCATTGGATAACGAGACTCGACACCACCAATGTTCACTCGTAATACATCGCCGCTCAGGACCGCCGCCGCCTTGTGCAAGTAAAGCGCTTAACTAATGATCGCGCCTTGACGAGATCAAAACGGCCCGGACGCGGTAACGAGAACCGAGGTTTAGCGAGATATGATTTGATCTCTTCAATGCTCTTCGGCAAAGCGCCGCCCCAAATAAACGCATTCTTCTTGTTCAACTTGGAGAACGGCGGCACTTCCGGATAGGTTCGATATGAACCGCCGGATGTACGCATCGCCCTTGTAACCTCGAAGTTCTCGATTCTGAGGTTGCAACTCTTGAATTGCCTTCACTTTATCAGATCGACGTGGATGCCCTTATTTGTGATGACAGCCGGTGAACTTGCCACTAGACATCCCAAGGAAGGATTTGCGTGGTTCATCTTTAGTTGATGAGTTCGCATGAGTTCAATACCGCTCTAAGATCTTTGATGTGATCTCCTTTATCACGGCCACGCACCAAATCGCCGACGTAGCATTCGACCGCTTTCCAAGATGATCCCGAAAATCTCCGCATTGCTCGGCCGGTATGTTATACGCAGATTTTTGAGGCCGAACGGATGACCGTAGCAATATATGCCGATGGCTGCTTCAACGCTGTGTTTACGCCATCGGTACATCTTGATCTGATTATACCTCAAAAGCCATCCATAAAGGACATCCTCTCAATCCACATGTATTGTCAACTATGACGCCGGTGATCGCGAGGGAAATCATCCTCAAGGGCAGCTTAGGTCTCAGAGTGCATAATGCATCCTAATCGAACCATTCTTCTTCATGACCGACTATATTCGCCACCCAATCCGGATGTTGAATTTCCTCTAATCCCTCGATTCTATGAGTTTCTTCACTTCGCCAACAATTGCCTCCAATATTTGTGGGACTAAACCGCTCTTTGCCGTTGTTGACAGTGTTTGACATCCGCCTTTGATGTTGAGGCGATGTGTTGCCACATTAGGGTCGAAGTCCCGCATGTCCTCGTAACTCCAGCGAATACATCGATATACTCGACATTAGGGCAATCAACTCTTCCTTTTCTTCCGGGAGAGTATTGCTGATGTTTATGAGTTTGGGATGCTCTTCATCACCCATATTAACCTCGACTACCTCATCCTTAGTGGGGGTTCTTTGTTCAACCTATCCCCAAACCGCTCGAAGTTGATGGATCCATGGGTCTTCCCATGTTGGCATATCTTCATCACCCTCAATAGTAGCAGGATCGATCGCGGGCCATATTCGACATCAAAGCCTTGAAAGCTCTCAGGTCGGTGTCAATCCAGCCAAGAGTCGACGTAATGTCCGCTCTCACCGGTGGATTATTATCAATCGCCCACGAGCATTCATCTTCTCGAGGAGGATTCGTATCCCAATCCCCTTCTAAATGCATAGTAATTATCCGCTTTCTTGGGACATATGCCGCCTCGAGGGACTCGAGGACTCGCCCAAAACATAGACCTTCCCTCGTGTCAAGTCATACCCCATCTTTTCATGATACCCTGTTTCGACTATATCCGAATGTGTGGAGGATAGGCCCATTGTCATCTTCACCTTCTTCTGCGCTGGAACTCGTGATTCTCCTCGTAAACCAAGTCTCTTTCACTACTTGATCTTCGGGATGACAAGTGTTGTCCCAAAGGAGTCCCGAATCTGCTTGTGTGAAGTAAGATGATCGAGTTGGGTGTGCAACTCGATCATTGTATAACTCGTTATCACATCATTCAAAGATAAAGGATACTCTAAATCGTCATTTATTGATTCATCGGCAATTTGCCAATTACAATGTTCATCCGACGATTCTTCATCGCCAAGATTGATTACAAGGGGTACAATGTCATTTACAAAACCTCCACTATAACCAAGCCCGTTTCAGACGGCTTCTTCACGTCTGCACTTTGGGCCGATGATTAGCCGACTCATTACCGTGAGAGGAGAGAATCGCTGAAATAATTCTCCATCCCTTAAGCGGTTGTTTGTCCGCGACCACCGCCTTGACCTCATTATTCGTGTCTACATATTTGAGAACCGATGAAGAGTAGACGGACTATAACGTTATTGTGGATCCAAGGTCCACCCAACAATAAGTTATAGGAAGTCTCGCGTCAATCACATAGCAGGTGACTTCGACTTTAAGTCCCCATTTGGCACTTAATCCGATTTTACCAAGTGGGCGGACCCACGTGTTAAATCCAGATCATTGTGCCGCTTGATGCTTTCACGGGCAGAATTCCCAGATGATACATGAGGCTAGGGCATGATGCTCAAATGAACCCGGATCGACTTGGATCCGTTAACTTCACTAGAGCCAATATACCCTTGAAGTATAGCGCCATCGTGCTTGAATTCCTCGTCCGCATATCCTCCTTTGTAAAGGTGATGCAGGGGAAGTGTTTAGTCGCAAGGTTGATTGCGGCCGACTCTTCCTCGACTCTACCTAACTGTGAGGAAGACTTCGAATCGCGAGGGCTTTGAAGAGCTTCTCGTCTCTTTGATAAGCGCAGCAGCTCATAGAGAGTGATCCTATGGGATATTGGCTAATTGGGCCATGACATCAAGCGGTATGGAGAGTTCCCGGTTTATCTCTTCCACCCGGGCACCAATCGACCGCCGAGTTGAACTTCATGCGGCCGCTTTTGTCAGAGCTTCGCACCACCGCAGCGCTCAGGCGAGTGAGGGATTTGTTGGTACCCCCACCAGAGCGCTGGCATTAGGGTGGGGACTTCGGGTACTTGTATTTATACTGTGTCCACTTGGCGTGGCTTGTGTTCCCTTCTGACAAATTGAATGTTACCACTGTTCATCGCTCTCCGCACTGCGGAAGTAGCATGGCACTTTCCTCGCTTCGGCTTATTCTTCAAGAAGAGGCTACCCATTGCTCATCTTCCAAAGTTCGGTGGACCCACAAGACTTCGCATTCGGGCAGATACGATACAAGTCCTTTTCTCGTTGCGTGTGGGTCGTCATTTACCGCTTTCACCGCAACTTTGACCACCGGTTCAGTTCAAACCATGTCAATGGCACCGACCAAACTTATGGATACCGTGATTCGCCCTCTTTTTTCTTTTGACGGTTTCATAGTAATGACCCTACGCCAATTAAAGCCCGGATTTTGTCCTAAGGCAAAACAGATTTAGTGGGGTGATGCGCCTCATGGTACGCGACATGATCTTGGGTCATTCGTCTTCATCGCCTCCTCTTGATTACGAATGGAGGGAGCTTGATCTTGTTATTTTCCACAAGATATTTGAAGAGACCGGAATCTGCCGTCCCTAAAGGAATAGGACTTGGGAATCTGGCTCTAAGGCCTTCTTTTTGTGGCCCAGTTGCCACGTTGATTGTGCTCGCTGGCGGGCGTCTTCGCTGCCTGCCGCTGTCGCTGGGTTGAGTTGAACGTTTGGTTCAGAACCGCCTTGGCTTGCTCTTTTCCTTTGCCGCGACAAAGTTTGAGCCCGGCCGCCGACCCCTCGCTTTTTCCTTTTGAGGAATCTCGGCTTGCTCTCCACGAACCTTCAAGTCCTTCCGTTATCGATGGTCTTTGTACCCATTGCTTCAAGCACATCTATTGATAAGTTGGCGAGTTTGGAGGATGAACTCCTCGTTATTGGATCGGCGGTTCATTGCCTTGTTAGAATCGTTTAACAAAGATGTCCACGGTTTCTCCGATCTTTACGCTTCTCGTCGAACAGCGTCCCGTCGATACCTCGGTATCGTCATCAAAGAAATTGGTAAGGAAGCTAGACTCCATGTCGCCCCAAATTGTGAATGCTCCCCGCTTGAGACGGCGGTACACATTCGCGCCCCACGAAGGGTGCCAGCGAATGACCGAACCATCAAGGGTTCGTTGCGAAATAACTCTCGAGGTGTGACTTGAAATAAATCAAGTCTTTGCGTCGGGGAACCCTTCCGTCAAATGGTGTGAAGTTTATTAAGTTAAACTGACGTAAGGATTGATTCCCACTCCCCTGTATGGGCAAGGAATACTGTCTTCTTTACTTCTTGGCGAAAATCAATGAGTTGATTTTGCTCTCCAAGTCTTTGATCTTCTCGCTCTCATGAGCAATGCTAGCCAAGTGGTTCGTGAGGGTTATCATCTTCGGTGCTTCCTCGATCCGAAGTCGCCGTCATCTTGATCAACGTCGATGTGTTGACTTGATTCCCCTCGATGCTTCGTTAAAGCTTGGATCCATTGGTCATGCATTTCTCTCATCGTCTGATGGCCAACTCCATCTCTAATTTGAAGTTTTCCGTTGTTTATTCAGCCGTCTAGCATTTTGGCCACTTGATGCATGCGATCATAAGTGTTTCTTGGGGCTCCCTTCGCTAGATACAAGATGATCGGATGCGACATGGAGCCAATATCGGCGCATCATCCTCGCGGGTAGCCCTTCGAAGCTTATCAGATTCGACCGCTTGATAGTCCCGACCGCAAACGAAGTAGCAATGCGCTGAATAGCCCGTGGCGATGATTCTTGCTGGTCATATTATTAGTGACCTTCGCAACTCACTCTCCTGAGATCATCCTCGGAATCGCCTTGTCCTAGGTCTCGGCATCTCCGTGGTGAGTCTCTCGAAGACCGACACCCTTCGAGCTTGATGGCAATTGCACTCCGAGAGCATCGTCTTGATGAGCACGGAGCACAAGCATGGCTAGCGTCAATTTGGGGAATCCTTCGAGATTTTCGCACTTTGCACCGGTAGTACAGCTCATGGTGTGTGTATCGAAGCAACCCGCCAGATGTCGGCGTGATCTCTCGGGTATAACGTCCTCATCGCCGATGAAAACGCCTCCTTCCGAGGACGGTCAATCCATCAAAGCTTAGAAAGTGACTCGCCTAGACTTCCGCCCGATGTGGGCGCTGAAGTCTCGGCACTCTGACTTCGATTTTCAATCCGATAGGAGAGGCCGCAGGAATCTTTTGTCTTTCTTTGGAGCAGTGCGACCTCTTGCATGAGGAGTGACCCGTGATTCTCTCCGAGGACCGAGACGATCCTTGATAGTCGGTTTGGTGGTGGTGACGGGAGTTGGCTTCACCACTGATTCAGATGCAGACGCCTTTGTCTTTGAGGCGTCGTCAGTCTTGGACCTTGGCGTTGGATTTATAACGCCTGTATCCTTCGGCTTAAGCGCCGAGACGGGAGTGTGGGCGACTGAGGTTGGGGCACCATTAGACTTGGGCCTCCAAACCTGGCGGTACGTTGGTGGCTTCTTTGCCACTTCCTTCTTTAATTCACGGAGCCCGCTGCACAAAGCTCGGCTTGCGCGCGGAGCGCGCCGGCTCCGGAGCGCCTGGCGGAGCTTCCGCTTGGACGGACCCACTCGTCGGTTGATGGCTTGGATAAACCGTCGATTGCTTGAGGCTGGAGCCTCTGCGTGAGTCTGGACCTTAGATCCGCTTCATAGCGGACCCCATCCGTGGATTGCATGGCCTTGGCGAGTTTGCGCGCCATGCTCGTCCGCCCTTTGGCGGCTCGCTGGAGAGGGGCGCGTCATCGACGCTCATCTCTCGGACGCCGTTGTAGTTCGGACTTGGACGGGGATTTCGCTACCGTGGCAGCGGGGGTTGGACTCGCCGCCTGGGCTCTCCTCTGAGGCCCATCGGGTTCTCCTTGCGCCGAGTCCTTCTTGGAGCCTGGGACCGGATCCGAAGAGGGTGAGGACAAGTACTCCTCGAACTTCTCTTGGTCGAACTCGAACTCGACCTCTTCCTCCACCGATAAGGATCCGCTATGCACGCACACCTCCTCGACTGAGGGCGGTGGTTCTAATCGTGGTCGCCGGCTTGTTCAGCGGTAAAAGTTGGGATGATTGTCATTGATTTGAACTTGCTTACAAACTTGATGCTGAAACAAATTCAAAGAGAAATATCGCCTTTTATTTTAAGGCTTACAATGAAAATCAAAAAGATTACAACTTTTTATCCTTGTGAACAAACACGAGGATCTCGTTATATCGGATCCTCGCTATGGGTTCTTTGCCCGTAGGGACTTATTGTGTCCGGACCACGCGCAATCCCCATCGGTAGAGACGGGTTCGAACTACAGATGTAAAGGGGCTCGTTTCACGAAGGACGGGTTACCGAGGGGATCACACTCACGAAGGAGGATCACGCGAGCGGGTGAGATCTACTAGGAGAAATCACAGCTATCCCCGAGAAGGCAAGCTTAATCTAGAGGGTATCTGTAGTTCGACCGAATTGGTTACCTTTGATTGAAGATCGGACGTTGATCAACTTGTGCTCGCTGCTCGAACCGGCGCCGACATCAGATCTCGCAAGAACTCTTCGAAGTCCGAGCCTTTGAAAGATCCCAAAATCCACCCGGCCCAAATCCCTCTTCCCACCAACAAGACCCCCTATTTATACAATGGGGGTGCCTGGCCCTGGCCATGGTCGAGGCACCTCGCCAGTTGTCGAGGTGGCTCTACCGGCCAGGTTTGTTCTACCACTGCCTTACCATTTTCCGCCCGTTTGCCATTTTTTCTGGCCTCTCGGGTTTGGGTTCCGTTTATACTTGATTAGGGACTAATTCTTGGTTCGTTCGGTTCAGCGGTCTGAAATCCGATCGTCCGTTCAAGTCCGGTTAAACCGCGTTTTGCGACGTGTGGTTCGCCGTCGAGTTCGACGTCGTATCATTCGATGGGTTGTCATTCGCCGACTCCGCCACGAAGTTGGCCTTGGGGATTTTGTAAGTATTTTTCAACGCCTACATTTGTCATCTGAGGGTAACCCCCTCTGCACTCTGCCATAGTTAGGTCATCTGATAGTCCCGGACCGCAACCGAGTCATTCATTGAGATACCCCGGGAATGGCACGTGTCGACGCCCCTTTGCTAGTCATGTTGATGGTGACTCTTGGCAAATCATCGCCTTGAGACACTGATCTTCTTCGGCCGAAGTGCCTCGACTTCGGTTTTAGCATTTCAATGCCAAGCCTATCAAAGACAGACACCTTCTCCGGAGCTGTCTTGGTGCAGTTGCACTCCGACAACACCGCCCTTATTAGCTTGGAACACAGACAATGTGTGTTCAACTCTGGGGAACTCATTTTTCGTGATTTGCTCGTACCCCCAGCACGATAGTACAACTCGTCGGCATGAATGCCGGAGCAACCCATCATGTGTTGGTACGACTTCTCAGGTATAACATCATCGTCGTCAGACGAAAATGTTTCCTTCTGAGGATAATCTGCGTTATTAGAGCTTTCAAAAGTCACTCGTCTCAACGTTCGCCCTTGCGGGTGTGAAGTTTCGACGGGCTCTTGAACTTCAATTCGCAGCCCGATGCGAGCAGCTATAGGAATCTTCCTGTCGTGGTGGTGGTGGATGCAACCCCCAGTACTGTGAGTTGTCCGGGACCTCTTCAACCGGCCCAAACGTTCCTTAACCAGAATTTTGTCTCGATCATCGTGCAATGGACCAAGGCGCTCTAATACCATTTTCTTGCTTCAGGGTAAGCTAGCGGGATCGACCGAAGCGGGAACAGAGTTAGACGGATATTTGGATGTGATCACCGGAGATGGAATCGGTATTGGGGTGACCTTTCTTTGATTCAGGTTACCTTGTAGCGGCCGAGCCTTAGTCGAATCAGCCTGAGGTGGCTGATCCCTAATTGACATTTCTGCCCTTGTCCGAATCGTCGTTTCGGATTTCGGCCTCCAAACTTGGCGCATCTTTGGTGGCTTCTTGGCCACTTCTTCTTTCTTCAATATTCGGGCCTCTTGAACTAGAGTCCATGCGTTAGCAAAGGTGCGCCGGATCGCCTCGGCGTTGAATGGTTCCGTCTGACGCGGACCCATTCACTTATTAACAGTTTGGAGGAGCTGCCAACCATCTGTTGTTGAGGCCTTTGACCTCTTCTGAACTTGAGATCCACCTCATAGCGGATCCCGTCAACCGATTCTGTGGCCTTGAATCGACGCTGGCTTAGGCGTATGCCGCCTGACGCTCTCTTTGAGAGAGTCGGCACGTCATCGGCGGTCATCTCCTACACAGAGGAGTTCAGATCTGCAGATCCGGCCATCTTAGATGCCGGAAGGACGCTGCTTACTGTAACTTTGGCATCAGCGGGGTTGGGATCCTCGCCTTGAGATTCCGGATCCGAGGACCAGCGGATCTTCCTTACAGTGGAAACCTTCCTGGATTTGCAGGGGAGGACGATCTGGACGAGGATGATAGATACTCCTCGAATTTTTATTGATCGAACTCGTATTCGACCTCCTCTTTGACCGGGATCGCTATCCGCGATTGCGACACGACGATCTCATCAGCGAGATCGTTGGCTCCCACTGTGGTCGCCAGCTTGTTCACGGGAAAAGTCGGGTTGATCTTCATTGATGAACTCATTATAGCTTTATGCATTTACAAATGAATTCAAAAGTTCGTCTTTTTATAAGACTTGATTACAATGAAAATCAAAAATAAAAATTACAACTTTTCCTTAAACAAACATAGGACCCTGTTTATCAGACTCCTGCTTGCGTGGGATCTTTACCTATGCCGGGGTTTATCCGTGGACCGCCGCGTGATATGATCCGGTGTAAGATCTACGTGATCAAGGGGATTATTTCACAAAGAAAATAATCACCGAAGTGAGTGAAATCAACCAAGCGAGATCACCACTCATCTCGGAATCAAAACAAAGTTTGTTCCGGAGGGGTCGCGTGTAGATCGGATCCTTAGATCTCTCGAACTTCTTCGCTTTATGCTGACGGGTTCGCCGAAATCTTGGATCTCGCTGTCGGATCTAAGCGTTGATATTTGTTGAATCGAAGAGCGCCCTTCTCCTCAAAAGTCCGGATCGAAAAATGAGACCCCCGTATTTATCGGCTTAAAATGGGTCGTCGATCTATGCTTAGCCACCACTTGGTGGCTCGCCACCGAGCCATTAAGAGGCGGCCCACCGAGCCGCCAAGTGGCTTTTCTTCGTCATTTTCAAGTCCGATCGGTTCGGTCTCGCCGACGCCGCTAACCAAGCTTCAGATGTGATTCGTTGTTTCCATTGACTTACACGCCACGACTCGCTTCATGCATTTCGTTGGCCGACTTTATCCGTCATGATACTTCCTTTGCCTCTTTGATGTAGGCTGGTAAGCGTGATGCAAGAAGAAAGAAGTCCAATAAACCAAAATAAGTAAAAGTGAATTGAATTTAAAACATCTCATCAAATTTTTTAGTAATACGTTAATTATATCTTATCAAACGATTTACATAGGGATAGGTTTGTTTACATGTAAGTACTTTCGCTATGAGTGAAAATAGCTCAGATATAATATAGTTATCATATTTATTTACTAATCACAAATACAGATACCAACATAGACATGATTGATTATGGAAATTCAAAGTCCGTATCCTTGAAAATGAAATACAAAGAAAGATCATACAAACAATCCCCTAAGAAAATCTAAAATTGTAAAAGACATCTGAAAATTCTAAAATTGTAAGAAAACCTTAAAATTTAAAAATACAAACAACCACTTGAAAATTTTGAATATTATAATAGGTCCTTGTAAAATAAAAATTATAAATAACCCCTTTTAAAATCTGAAAATTAGAAACAACATCTTGAAAAATCTAAAAATTATATGAAACCCTGAAAATAATTACATAGAACCTTTAAAATAATAATCAACCATTATTAGGGTTTTCTACCAATAAGCGACAAAACTAAAACTTATTAGTTATTTTCTCCCAATATCTATGGGGATATTTTGGTCATTGATCACACATTAACTAACAATGTTAATTTGGGAGCTTTACGCCTTTGAGGGTTTAGTGAGAGTTTCAAAGGTGTCGGTGTTTTGTGTCAAACACCCAAAGTTATTAGGGTTTAGTGAAATTTATTCTTATTTTAATTTTTAAAGAGAGGATAGCTATTAGTATTTACACGTAAAGACCTTATATCTAGAAGAGTAGATTCATGGTTATTATTGTTACAATATAACTTGGTTGGCAAATTAAGATGAGACTAAAATCTTAAATGGATAGGAGAATCATGTAAAAGACATCATAAATAAAGAAAATCTAGATATGTTATTTTGTAAGCAAAAGAATAAATTGAACTACATATAAGGGTAGAGATGAAAAGGAAATGGTGTTAATCCACCTTTATATATATAAAAATAAATTTGTGATTTACTACTAGCCTTACATCTCGGAAAAAAGCCATGTGTCCCTCCCTAATTTGAATTTGAAAACTTAAAATAAAACTATCCATGCACTTATTAACTGAGGTAGTGTTTTCTTTTTAAAATTTTAGGATATTAGAAAACGAGGGATATTATAAAGGGAGTATGGGTGGTTAAGCCATCTAATATTAATTTTAAATTTTGATACAAATTTATCCATGTCCTTATTTTGTATTTCCTTGATAAGGAAAACAAAGCTCGACTCAAGTTATCTACTTTTAAAGAAGTAACATACAACAAAAAATCAGATATACAAATCAAAGAAAATTCATGCAAGCATGGGACATAATGCTTGTATGTATAGCTACAAAGCGAATACAATAAAAACATAGGAAATTATAAATATATATACTGAACTCAAATCTCGGGGTCTCAAATTGAAAATCCAAACCATTGAGTATGTCCAATACACATGAACTCTCTATATATGCTATGTAGTACTCAGAATCGGATTCTCTCTATTTAAGTGGTAATTAAAGAGGTAAGATTACTACCATCCCAAAAGTGATTTTCAAAATAGCGTTTTCAATACAATAGTGGTTTTAAAGATAATAGTGGTAATTGTGTGGCATCATCTTATCCTTGAAATTTTGAGTAAACATTTAGAATTAGGATAATTGGACATACTCCAATTATCACGTAATTAGAGATGATCCGGTTCATGTGTAAATAAAACAGTGTTTCTCATGTCACAGACACGATCTATTAATAGTTTTGACTTCTTAAAAAATTAATACTAGATATCTGGATTATCAAAACTTATCCATTAATCTAAGTCAAAATCATTTCAATGGTTTGACTAACAATATATTGATATTCGTATGAGTGTAAAATTTTGGCTAAATTGCACTTAAATATCTTACAATCTCACCAACTTTGCACTTTAATACCCTTTATTTTAAAATCTTGCACTTAAATGCCCCCAAAGTATTAATTATTGCAGATAAATGCTTCAAAGTTAAAAAATATCCTAGACAGTGTTAACTTTTCTACACATATCCAAGAATATCACATAATAGAGGTACTAAAGTGCAACTTTTAAAACTCTAAGCTATTTAAGTGAGGTCATTCACAAACCCGAGGGTGTTTATATGCAACATTGGGTGAAAATGAGGGCACCAACATGCAACATTGGTTATACAAGAAGGCACCAACGGTGCGACATCCCGAAAATGTTAAGGCATTTATCTATAATGCTGAAATATTTTAGAGCATTTAAGTGCATAGTTGTAATATTAAGGGGCATTAAAATGCAAGGTAGGTGGTAAAAATGTGAGTATTTTGTGCCTGTACCGTACCAAATAGCTAATATCCGAGAGTATTGACGGCCATATTCTTGTATAGTGTTTCTGTTTGACCAGTTTACCAAATTCCCCCTTCATTGTTCGATCTGAAGACCTAAAATCCAACGAAGAAAACAAGAAAGGAAAAAATCGAACAGAGGCGAGGAAAAGAGAAAACAATGGCGATTCGTCGCCGTCCCAAGCTCTTTGCTCCATTACTGCTGTTCTCGTTCTTCGCTAGGGTTTACTCGAGCCAGTTCTCGGTGGACGGCACGGTGTTGGAGCTCGACGACAAGAACTTCGATTCGGCGATCTCGTCCTTCGACTTCATCCTCGTCGATTTCTACGCTCCTTGGTGCGGTCACTGCAAGAAGCTATCCCCCGAGGTCAGTGATATTTTTTGTTTTTTAGGAAAAAGTTAAATAAAAAAAAATGTGTTCTTGTTGATGCTCAACTTGCTTTAGTATAAATTTAGGGTTCACCAGGAAAAATTGAAAATGATTCTTAACTTTTTGGACCCAAAGTATTCATAGTCGTAAAACTTAATGGATTTGGGACGTAATTACAATTTACAAGAGCCTTTGTAGACATTACTGTGAGGGTCTTCAAGATCTACAAGTGATGGGATGAAAGGGGAACATGTAGAATGTTAGTTTTGCAATTTATGAGAGAACAATGAGCTTAGTAGTTTGGGTTTCATGGCGAAGAAATACCTAGGAATGACCACTTTTAAAAGATCACTTAATCTATCAAATTTTTGTGTATCATATGTTCGTAGAACTATGGATTTTAAGGAGTTTTTCTATAAAATGTTTATAGTGTGAAAGATGCTTATGGTTAAACATGTATTAGAATGTTGCACAAGAACATGGATAAGTGATAACACACTAAAGCGAGAGTAAGAAATGAGTGCTTCCTTAATATTTATCGAGAGGGATGAGGGACTGAGGTAGGGAGTGAAATTCCATAGAGAGTAAAATGAGGGAGAAGTGATCAATGGAGATCAAAGTGCTGCAGTTATGGTATGCTTAAACAAACATTAAGTATTTAAGAATAATGTATAGGTCTATCGATTTAAGAGTATATAAACCTTAGCAGAGCATATAAGAGAAAAAAGGATTCTTGTAGCAATCCCAATGTAGGACTTATTGTTGTCACTGGGTGATGTTAGTTTGAGTTCACTGGACGATGTTAGTTTGAGTACGCTGATGTGCTTTACTCAATCTCTAGATATTTCACAATATTCAAAGTTGGGAAAACATGGATAACTTTTACACACACACATAGCTCCCAGCATTCACACGTGTTGGAGAGCCCATTTGTTTTACTAGTATTAGCATACAGTTAAATAGTTATCGGCAATGATTTCTCCTTTTGGCCCGATGAGATGTTAAGGAAAGCACATGACTTTTTAAGATCCAAATTATGGCGTAATATGTTATTTAGGCCAATAGGGTTAGATGGTCTTGTTACTTCCCTTACATGAGCCCTGGATGTGTCAATTTCAAGAACAATGGCGTTTACAGAATTTTTTTCATACTGAGGTTATGTGAGAATGGCTCAAATTATTGGGGGTTTGTCAATATACCCTTGGGATATCTATTCAAGAAACTCATTCTGAACAAAATTTCAATGAGGTTTAGATTCGTCAATTTAAGAAACATTGTGGGGTGCCAATGAGTTTTGACATAGGGAGGTATGTGAAAATGGCTAAAAATCTGAAAAGTAGTGGGTGGTGTGCAGGTGCCAAAGGTGTGGGTTTTGTTTTGTTTTGTTTTTGTTTCTTTTTTTGTGGGAGGGGATGTGCTTGTTGAATGTATACCCTTCACATATTGATCCTGATTTGATCCTTAAGTAGTTAATTCATAGGTAAAATTGTTCTTTACTCTCTAATGGGTGCCGGCAGCAAAAATAGTGATGCACGTTGGGACAGGAATGACTTCAGTACTCCCTCACTTAGCGAGAGAGAATGAAACTTGGTGAAATCGCCAATATACATTGGTGAGACAAGGTAATAATATCTTGATATCCCTCCATGGAATACATTTGTCTAGCAATGCACACATCTCCATTTCTGATTCACTATGACTTTTAGTGAGTTCATTCCTTTTTAGTTCACTAAAATTCCATTGACATACACAAGAAAAAAAAAAAATAAATAAAAAATAAATAAAAATAAATAATAAAAATTTTAAAAAATTATTAAAAAAAAAAAGAAAAGATGTATGTTCAATTATCATTCAAATATTGATTTCTTGCTTCCTTAATGGTCATATGGTTCTTCTAGCTTCCATGCGTCCTAAATACTAAATTTTACTGCTGCTATAAATCTTCTTTGGGATCTTATTCTGCTCCTGATTTCTGGTTAGTTTCTAGTCATTATCTTTTGGCCTATATTTAGAATTTTTAATGTTTCTATAACTGTGAACAACCTGGCTACCTAGTTTCTATTTTAATTGATTAACATTCTTGGTTCATGCTTTTACTGTAAAATTGCAGTTAGATGTGGCTGCTCCAACTCTAGCTGGGTTGAAAGAACCCATTGTGATCGCTAAAGTTAATGCTGACAAGTATTCAAAACTTGGTGCCAAATATGAAATTGAGTATGTTTCTGCCCGTTCTATATTTTGATTAATGAACCTTTTTTCAAAGATATAATTAATTGCAGCATCAGATATGTAAAGTCGGAATGTTGTTTTAACTTCTATTTATCAGAGTGTTAAGTTTTGGTCCTGAGCTGTTGTTTGATGTCGGATGCATTAAGCTTTCGTTAATTTGTGATTCATTGCTGAATCATTATAATAGACAGTTTTCTTCTTTTATTCTATATCATATGGGCCATTACTATAATCTAACTTGAAGGTTGTTGTTGTCTTTCTAATACAGTGGGTATCCTACGCTGAAGCTCTTTATGCATGGAGTCCCTGTTGACTATTATGGTCCAAGGAAAGCCGATTTACTTGTTCGATACTTAAAGAAGTTTGTCGCACCTGATGTTTCTGTTCTTGAGTCAGATTCTGCTGTTGATGGTTTTGTCGAAGCAGCTGGCAAACAATTTCCCATATTCATTGGTTTTGGCCTGGACGAATCACTTGTTGTTGAATTTGCCAGAAAATACAAGAAAAGGGCATGGTTTTCTGTAGCTAAAGGTTTCTCAGAGGAAGTCATGGTAACTTATGATTTTGACAAGGTCCCTGCATTGGTATCTCTCCATCCCAAATATAATGAACAAAGTGTGTTCTATGGCCCTTTTGAAGGTGAGTATTTAAGATTTCACTATGTTGACGTTTGAAATCATTGTAAAGACATGGAGAATGAGACTTTGCATTTTTCATACACGTGTGCACACACAACAGAAACATAGCCCACTGGACGAGGGTATAAGAAGTACTATATTAGAAATAATATTTCAAGGAAATAAATCTAGGAAAATGGAAATTTTGATTTTCAGGTTCACTTCAACCTGAATGCTAAACATAAAATCAGTCACCAAACTTAACTGTGAGTTTATTTTGTCTTGATTTTGTAAGTGGAAAAAGAGTTTAGCTCTTTTTTTGTACTCTGAATACCCAATTCCAGTTGCAATATCTTTAATCTAGTTTATGCTTATGAAGTAGCTCATTTTGATTTCAAATTTCAATATACAAGTTACTGAACCCATCAGGAGACAAGTGAATTGGCTAATTAGCCCAAACCTGTTAGCTTTCTGGACTATTGACGTGGAAGTTATACAGATATTCATACCTCCAATGGAGTAATCTGAGATGATTTTGCTTGAAATTGCAGGAGAATTCTTAGAGGATTTTATAAAACAAAATCAGCTGCCACTAATTGTACCTATAAACTTTGAAACCCTCAAGCTATTGAATGATGACAAGAGGAAAATTGTCGTAACAATTGTGAATGACGATGTTGATGAGAAGTCACTGAAACTGATTAAGACTTTAAGGGCTGCTGCAAACGCTAACCGTGACTTGGTATTTGGATATGTTGGAATCAAGCAGTGGGGAGAATTTGTCGATACATTTGATGTCAGAAAGGGGTCCCAACTCCCAAAGATGCTGATCTGGGATGGAACCGAAGAATATCATATTGTAAGTCCCACTATCTTCATTCAACAATTAGTTTTTCTACTGCCTATGCTCATTTCTGTATACAAAATAGTCTTTTGTACACAGATAGATGTAAATAACAGTACTACCTCACATAAACCTGATTAGTGCATCTTGGAGTCTTAAGAAATTGTGAAGCACCATTTAGCAAATTACTTTTTTTTTTCTCAATGAGACAAAAAATTGACCTGTAAATGTAATCAAATTTGAACACATCACATTTTATAATGTATTAGATTGCTCGAATGTATGTTAAATAGGAGCATGAGGTTCTCAGGCCATCTAAAACCTAAATTCATAACCATCTAGTTTACGTGTTAGGTCTTTGAAAACTTATGAAACTTGAACCTTGTTGGGCTTTGGTTCAAGTATGCAACTAAGCTTTTTTTTCTGAGCGAAATCTTCATTTATACTTTAGGATGTAAATCCTTTAACTTTTGGGAGGATGTAGCATACTGTTAATCATACAAGCAAATAAATTATTTACGAGTATTATTCTTACCAGCAAGATTTTTGTTAGGAATACTGTAAAATGTGCTGATCTGTTTTAGGTAATAAATCCTTTATACTTCAGACTAAGCATAAGAATTATGGTAAAGCTGCATGCTTACAGAGGCTTGTAATGGAGGAGAGGAAGTTATATAAGAATCAACATTAAAATACCAGATTGAAAGTCCTCATATTGTAGGATACTGCAGCATAATAAGTATTATATGATTAAAACCAGAATTGCATCGAGCTCAAATAAATTACAAATATACAGAATCAACCTTTGCTTCACCTCTGCTTCACTGATCTAGTGTTTGCCTAATGTTGCATATAAACACAAATATTGATGCCAGATAATAAAAACATCGGCCCATTGTTTGGTGGAGCTTTGTTGACTTGGAGATATGCACTGTAGTCATTCCATCTTAACGAAAACCCCTTAGATGATTGAAAACATATATTAATGTATTGGCCCCTTCATGGAGTTTCTTATTAAGCTTTTTAAATATAATTTGAAGGTGCAGGGACGGAGCCAAAACCATCTCAGGTTTTGCAAGTGCCCAACCTGAGATTTTGAAAGCCATCGGTGCTTTCGTGGCTTCTAGACCATAACCCCAGTTAGACTCTATACAAAAAATTTGATAACCTTTTTTTATTTAATAAAAATTTCCCAATCCGAGATTTTGAAAGCCAATTGGTGTTTTGGTGGCTCCTTGACCATAACCCCATTACGTTATACGCTATAAAAAAAGTTGGATAACCCTTCTTGATTTAATAAAAATAATACATTTTTAATATAAAGTGTAACACTACAAATAAATTCATTCTTGAAATACGATTAACTTTGACAATATCACTTGACCAACTGTAACTTAAAAAAACTATCTTTTGCATAAGAAAATTAAGGTTGAAAATTAATAATTATTTGTATAAATAGTTAAAAGGATTTTAAAATAAATCTATCTTCCTCTAGAATAACATTTTTGCTCTTGCTTCTTAGTGCCCTACCAGTCTAGAATTTCTGGCTCCGCCCCTAGTTGAAGCTGTTGTTCATTTTTATAAAAAAAAATTCCTTAATAAATGAAACTATAGTTTTGTATGTCTTTGATATAGGTATCAAACTTGTCATGTTCGAGCTTTATAATATTATTAATATATTGTTACCATCGGATGGTTGAATTCATTGTATAGTTTGGTATTCAGCCTTTTACAATCAGTTTTAATCTACGCCTCATTGCATACTTTTGGTCTAATACACTCCAATTTTATTGGTTTTAATCTTGTCTTATTTTCTATTTTTAATATTTCAGGTTGAAGGTTCAGAGAGCCTCGATGACGATGATGATCAAGCATCACAAATAAGCCGGTTTCTTGAAGGATACAGAGAAGGGAGAACAATAAAGAAGAAAGTCACCGGCCCTTCAGTAATGGGCTTCATTAATTCACTAATCACCATCAAAACAGTGTACCTAATAGTCTTTTTAGTTGCTATTTTCATGCTTATCCAGAATTTTGCCAATCGAATTGATGAGGGACCTCAACCAAGGCAACGTGAAGCTGAAGTTGAAGACACAAGTAGAACAACAGCCTCTGAAAGTGAAAGCAGAAACGAGTACAAGCCTGGAGATAAAGATGACTGAGTTTTAGTGTTACAACTTGTTTAAAAATATTGCACGTTTTGTAATGATCTGTTTGTGCCTAGAAATTTTGGTCTAGTTGGTATTATGGGTTGAATGCAGGATTATCTTTTATATGTTGTAGATTAAATTTTGTATTTGAGTTTGCTATCATAACGTGTGATGTTGATGTCTGATATTTTCTTATATTTCAGTGTTTTACGCAGAGAGTCCCTACTCTCTTATTGGTGTTAAATGTACAATTCATCGATACAAATACATATAATAAAGCAATTTGTTTGGACAAAAGGGGATCTAACTGCTAATAAAAATTTAGAGATGATAAGCGTTTAAGCCTCTATAGCATCTATGATGGAACTATGTTACATCTATGATTTTGCTAGTCGAAAGGTTTTGTTCATTTTGCTTCTGTCAGCTATTTATCTGTTGTTATTTCTCTGGATTATGCTGAAAGCTGATACTAGAAATTTCCAAGATCTTATTACATATTTACAACTACTGCATTGTTGGCAGTATTTGCAACAAAAAACACTATTAGAACTGTATGACCTTGAGACAAAGTTCCAATAGTTTACATTCTATATTTCACATTTTAAGTAATAGAGAACTTCAACAATAACAGGTACGGAATATCTAAGTTATGTGCACATTCTGGTCAAAAAGAAGAATCAGACCATATTAAACCATGAGATGTTCATTATTGACACAGTAGTTTCCAGTTATACAATTGCATTGGCCTCTATGAAATAAGGGCCAGATATTGCAGGAAAAAAAAAGGAGCCTTCACTCGATCTGCTACAATTCTTACCGAGCAAAAATGAAATACTTCGAACTGTTGAAATTCAAAAGACTACAATACTCACATAAGCAAACATAGAATACAATACTCACATAAGCAAACAACACAGGTCTGAAGAGGCAAAAGTATCGGTATCTAACATAGCAAAGAAGTACTAGACACCTGAAACAAATCGCAGCATCTTGAAATGTAAATCGTGCAAGTTCTATTCTCTATAGTTCCATTATACTGGATTACATCGTGGGAAATAAACTCGAAAGAAAGGCGCAAAGTTTGAACTGTAACAAGAGACACCAAGGACCCTTTCTTCTTATAAATATTGTGTAAAAGTTACATGAGTGCAAGTAAGCAAAACCTTGCATTAAGGGCATTTTTCTTCCATATGGATTATACATCAAAAAAGGCATGGACATAAGAATTAGAGGAGGCTAACTCTGCTATTGCCCATCCTGTATTTGCCCATTGGGTGGCTTGGGAGAGAGAATCAGTATACAACTACAAACTCTGTTTCATTAGCATCTGTTGGAGCTGAAGCACTTGCTGCTGCTGCTCTAGAGGTAATGAACTTAATTGCTCAGGTGTTAGATTCATCACCTGCTGAAGAAGGGCAGACTCCGCTTCTGGTGGAAGCTGCACAAGGTAGAGAAAATAAAGTAAATGGCGTAGTAAAATACTTGAGCATATAGATTATGTTATGAACATAGGAATCCTAATTTCCTTCCATTTATCATATTCCTTGCTTGCTATTTTAAAATATTACTAATTATGTGCCACACCATTACAGAAGCTTCCTCATACTTACACTAGCCTAAGAAAAGCCGATGCATGTGCTCAAATAAAGATTATTCCCATCAAATTTGACACATTATAAGGACATTTTTAGAAGCTTACTTAAAATTAATTTCTATCCTATTTCCTTGCATCAGTAGCTTCTTGCTTGCACCCATAGCATGTAGATATGATAACAAGATAAAAAGCCCCCTCCCCCAACATAAAAATAACACCTTGTAGAAAAGAGAAAAGAAAGGAAAAACAATAATAACATAATGTAAGAATCCTCATATGACAAAGTAAATATTTGATAAGATCCAAAAGTGAACTGAGAAGTTCAATACAAATCACCCTAAACTACTACTCCTAGAGAAATCCCTACAGCTATTATGCTCTCGCTATCTATATTAAGAAGAAATCAGAGTAACCTATCTAATATCCATACCCTATAACAGAACAACATAAACTTTATTTAGTATAAACTACTAACTAGTGGTATAGTATATGTTTTCTCTTAACATGTTATTGCAAAAGCATGATATACTAGTATTTAGGAAAAACCAGATTCTGATAGAATTACTTCAAAATCATTCACCTATCCTGTAACTACATCTTTGAATGCTCCGTTTAATGTAAAAAACACAAGTTGTAACTCTCCAAGCCCTCTCTTCCTCTTCCCCACAACCATCACCCACATCCTGAAAGGAGCCTTCTTAACCTGATAGGCTCATATAAATTTTTGATACAGAAATAAGTACTTTTATTTTTGGAAGCTGTATACTTGAAGTAATGATTGAAGCACAGTTTTATTCCCTTGCCCACTAGGTTCACTGATGACTTATGTATGTCAGTTCTTTTAGGTTGTGTTCCTATTCAATCAACTAAAAGTCTAAATGTTGAAATTCTTGAAGCAAGATATACAAATGAACATCAAAACAAGCTGAATTATATTGGTGGAAGACCTGAAGCATTTGATGCAGTAAATTCAATACCTGAGGAGCATTAGCCATTTCGCTTCCCGGTGCTAAAGTTATGGCAATTGGTTGAGAAGCAGAACTAACAATAGGAAAGGTATCAATCATTTGATGAGAGCCACCTCTATTTTCCAATTTTGGTCTCTTTGATCCATGGTTCATCACTTCTGATGGTTCAACTGTTGTTCCTGTCTGAGTTACTGATTCGACGCCTGGATTTAAATCATAACTTGCAGCAGCATATGTTCCAGCTCGCTTAGAAAGTGAATTTATTCCATTTGACAATGCTTGGTAATTTGACGAGACACCCTGATACATAACATCATTTGACCAAAAATGAGATGATGTCATTGATACAAGCATATAAATAACACTGCGCTTCATTATTCAATTTTATACCCACACGCGCGTGCTCGCGCGCACACACACACAAAGAGAGAGATTTCAAAAGTAAAAGCAGATGGTCATAGTGAATATTGTGCATTCAATAGTAGGACAAACTTCATACTGTTAAAGCTCATATAAAAATGGCCATATTCACATGAATTCCAAGTAAAGCTATAGATTAACAGCCATATATACAGAAACCAAAATAAACTCTTCTCCAGTTGCATAACCGCCACAAGTGTCTGGGAGGTTATGATACTGGAAAACAGAAGTCCTGATGCTAAAACCTCACAAGTTATTGAGACATAGTTTTTAGTATTTACACAAGGAAATCACAAGTTACAGCAAAGTAGTACACTGGATTTTCCAATTTATGTTTTAAATTTAGCATATCCAAGGTCCAACGAAGTTAGCACCACATAGAATTGTCTCATAATGTTCATATCTTTCAAATCAGTTTCCCCTTCTTAAAGACCTGTGCCACTGCACCAAAACTCCAAAGTTATGGTGAGAGTTGAGGGTTATAGTTCTATATTCTAACACCGCTATTACTCTATAGACTAGCAGGAGTATGCCGCCAAGATTTAATTTATGTTTGTTTTACGTTATGAATCAAGTTCCAACATATAACCTCACAGAATTGTCTGATTATAGATTACACAGTGTATGAGAGCACAATAGTACATAACACCCAATACTAGTACATGTTAAATTATGAATAGAACAGTGACCTGAGAAGTCAGAGAGGGTGGCAAATGTGGCTGCTGAAGACTATCCGCAAGATGCGGTTGAGGATGCTGACCAACATTTGTAGCTCCAGGGATTCTAGAATGTGGAAGAACAGGAGGCTGCACTTGTGACATCAAACTCATGGATGTCGGTAAAGGTGGAATCTGTGGCTTATTTGAAAGGCAACCAAAAGTTTGGGGTTGTGGTGGCAGGGAGTGCTGAAATGGAGGTTGAACAGGGAATTGTTGAAGTGGAAGTGTTTGGCCAAGATTGGAAGAAACTAAAGGATTTTGATTAGATATACTGTTTGGGAATGCAGGCTGTGGGACTGGAGTAGAGGCCTGCTTAATATTTGCCATCTGCATCTGTACAGTTAAGTTAAAAAATTATGTATTGCTAATAGCAAATTTGCTAGATGACTCCAGATATAAAGTAAATGATGCATACCATCTGTGGTGTCACCATACCAAGCATTATTTGCACCTGCATCACAAAAAGAAAATCAAGGTCAAGATAAGAAACAAGCCAAACGAAAACATGTCCAAAGAAAAGATTGTTGATATTGCATCTATGCTTAACATGATGTCCATGGTTAATTTGAAGTTCCACATGTATTAGGGGAACTCATATATTGACAATTGAGGCAACTATGAGATTTTATTAACAACCCAATTTCTCCACAAAGAAACAAAGTTCATACATGGGGAAATATCTGCAAATTGTAAGAGCTTAGAGAACTTCATTGTAAAGGAGAGCTTGTGTAGCTGCAATGACTCTTGTATGGATGTAAAGATCCATCAGAGATCAAATAAATGTACAAACTATAAAGGTTATCATAGAAACATAGTTCGGGATAGAATAAAGGAGATAATATATGTGTTAAAGTTGAATAACAACCTGAAAAAGAGCCTTTGGTAATTGTGGACATCCTTGTAGCAGCTGCTGAGCCAGCAGCTTATTTTGTTGAACCAAAGCCTGCCACAAGACAAATCGATATGATATCAAGTTTTCTGAAGAAAAAAAATGATATATGCAATATCTGAAAGCACAGAAAAGAGAAGATCTAACCTTCATCTCAGACAATATTCCATTCAGCTGCTGTCTGGACATTTTCGCCAAATACTGAGTCAAAGCATCATTGCCAAGACTAGAGAGATTTTGTAAACCATTTTGCATTAAGGGCAGTCTGCTTGTCTGAGTTCCACCCAATGCTCTAGACATGGTAGATGCAGCGGTAGCAGCTAATGGATGCCCTACTGGTTGATGGAGAGAGGAATCCACAAGAATAGGGGTTCCAGATAACAGTTTATTAGCTTCTGCAAATTTTCATTGGTGTTAGGAGACACCTACTAGAATGAAAACATTAACAACTGGTAGATAAGAGAATGAAACAAAAAAAATATTAATTTAAGAAGAGAAAGACAACCGTTAGTGGGTGTAAATCCTGGTCCGCCACGACCCTGCAGCAATGACAATGATTTTAGATTCAGAAAACAAATGAATCGTTAATACAGGTCACTAAGATTCAACGAGCCAAGTACATTAGGCACCTCCCCAGAGGAGAACGCCACAATTTAAAACTAAATTAACACTGGGAGGTGTTTGTGGTTGGGGTGTAGTTGCCATGAAAATCCAACAAAGATAGAAAATAGTTCAGTTTCTAATCAGTGGAAACTAATGTAGCCACCTCTAGGCTCTAGCATATGTTTCACTGATCTTTTTTATACACTAAGGGTCTTCAATGACAACTACAATTAAATTGTTTTAACCTGTTCTCTGTTGCGATCAGCACCCTTATCATTTTCAGCAAAGTCAACTCTTAGCTGACGGCCATTTATCTCATAACCCTGGAGATTGCGACGAGCACTCAGAGCAGTTTCCTCATCCTTATACTCACAAAACCCATAACCTTTGGGCTTCCCAGTTTCTCTGTCAAGCACTAATCTGCATATTACAACTAAAAATCAGAGGATGGCCAGAAAATCATGATGAACCTATGCATCCGTGCATCAGGAGTAATGCAAAAAATAAAAATAAAAAGTAAAAGATCATAATAAAATGATGCTCTTGATTACTATACCAATTGTGTTAATGTCTGCTAAACACTCTTGAGTCAAATAATAATCAGGTATATAGGACACTTCATGAGGCAGATAAATGACTAAAACTGCAAAAATTCAAAGATTTTATGGATAAACATTACCATGTTAATATATTATACCATTTCTAAGATTTGACATGCTATACAAATATACATTACACACGCATGTCAGGCACTGCAGCTTGGCTATTGTCTACACCAAATCATAGGTGAGGACTGATATGAGTCGACATTGCACATTGATGATAAGTATCAGTAAGCGTGCAAGTGGAAGAAATTATAGGCTCTAAAAGATGGCCTAAAAATAAATATCGCCATAGCCTTTATGCTCAAACATAGAGCTGAAGATTATAGCAATAGGTTACGGTGTTCACTTAGGAAAACTTCAAGCCTTAGAAGATAATTGGATATCCAGCTGAAATGATTAAACAATATGCAGAAAACATAAGTAGACCGTTCCGCTATGAACGAGATCATGTTTTCTGGTGACCTCCTAAAGTTTAGTAAAGAGAAGAATAATAACAAAATTAAAAAAATCAAAAACAAGAAAAATAAAATAGAAAAGGTTCATCACTTCAGAATGTGAAACTCGGACAAGAAGAAGCTCACAAGGTCACAAATATCTAAGCCCCGGTGAGACAGGCTGAGGTATATTTTCATGGTCAAAGCACAAGAGACATGTTAGCAAGGCAATTAACTGTTCTATGTGAATTGATAGAACACCAATGAATCATTAACATTAGCCAAAAACCCATCAGTAATAAGCAAAGTAAGTACATCTAAAGTCTCATATTCTCCACTTATTTATCGATTCATTCACATGAAAATAAAACAAAAACTATAAATTTATTAATCATCAATAAGCTAAGTTGTATTTTCATCAATTCAGGATTACTGAGGTTTTAGTTGAACTCGACTACTTCTAATGCTCAAACAAAGCTACAGTAGCTTAACGAGTTATCACCAGAAGCAAAACCGAGAAATTGACAAAAGAATCGCACGTTCTTTAATCCCATAATTCAAGTTACAAAATTGACAGACTCTTTGCTACTGAATCCAACCAAAAACACCAAATACTGACTACAGTTACAGCAAAGCCAGGGTTTTTCATTAATTCCTCTTCCATCAAGGCTTGCTGACTAACTTCTAACACTTAAAATTTAAAAATTCACAACATGAGTAATTCAGCAATTCATTGAAACGAGCAAAACCGAAGAAATCCACAGCAATGAACACAAAGGGGGCTCAAACACAACAGAGAATCGACAATCAAGCTTTGATTCCATGATTCAAGTTACAAAAACCGACACCCTCTTTGCCGCCAAATCCAATCAAAAGCCCCAAATTCTCAATTTCAGTTACATCAAAATTAGGGTTTTCGATCCAAATCTAACCTAAAAGACACAACAGGCCCGACTTCTTCGCAAATTTGTATCAGTTGCTCTTCACTCGCATCGTAGGGTATGTTTCCAACTGCAAAGAACGAAAAATAAAATCACCCAAAAAAAATCACAAATTTGCAAAATTGAAAAAAAAATTGGGGTGCTCGAGAAACTAACCGAAGACGCAGCGGTGCTGTGAACCGGCGGAGGCCATGTCATTAAGCGATCCCGGCGGCGGCGCTGCCGGTCCGATGAGGTTTACAGCGGCGAGAGCGGTTCATGGAGTTCACTGATTTGGGGGATTAAATAGAGGAGGGAGATCGAGAGAGAGAGAGGCGCGTTTTTGATGGAGCAGTGAACTTAGATCGCGTTTTAAATAGGCGTGGGAATTGGGTGTACTTGCAGAATCCTGGAAGAAATCTTTTTTTTTTTTCTGATGAAATATTATTTAATTATATTTTAATGTAGAAAAATATTTATTTATTTATTTTGATTTGATTGACAGTTAAGGCATAAAGCTAGAGTTTGAAAATGAAGAAGTTGACTGAGGCAAAGGTTGTTTGATATACTTGAATTAGAAAATACAATATGTTGTTTGAATGTCTTTATTTTAATTAAAGAAAATGCATTTCTAAATCTAAAATTGATGTTTGATTGGTTACAAAAACTTGCTGAGTTTGCATTTTCTTACATGAAATGAAATATATGCACATTGCAAATCGAGTGTTTATTTATCTGCAATTACAAATTTGATGGTGAAATACCGTTCATCAGAAGAAGAATTAACAATCGATCGTCTATATTTTATTTGCTTCAACTAATTTGATGGTGTAACATTAATTTTTTAAGCTATTTAATTAATATAAAGACTTTTGCAGCGCGTGCTGAAGTCAAAATTAGTTTTTATTTTTTATTTTAATTATAATACAAGGTCTTGCAGTGTTACAACAAAAGAGAATGGGCCGGGTTATGACGAGCCAACTAATATGAAACCCGCGCTTTCATTAGAATCCAGTAATAACGTTCACAGCAATTTTCCAACAATGGCTATTTTAATTTCTCCTCAACCCTCGTCATTCCCATTCCCATTTCTCCCCAGAATAGAAAATTACCACCAAATTCAAGAGAAAAAAAAGACCCAATTCAACAAATTTCTATGGATTCTTGATACCGAGAGGATTCCATGGAGAGAGAATTCGAGGCGAAGGTGAGGTTGATGCAGAGGCAACGGAGCTCGGCTTCAGGGAAGACGAGCAGCATCTCGTTCCGAGCGCCGCAGGAGAATTTCACCGCCGATGATTTCATCATGGGAGAACCTTATGGCGTCGGGTCCTATTCCAAGGTTCAGTTTTGATTATTTTTTACATCATTTTGTGTGATATTTTAGAATTTATTTTCATTATAGATGAACATGATTAGCACAATGTGGCTCTTTTGATGATACCCAAAAATCATACAGCACAAGAAAAGAAGCATAATAACTTTTAAACTTTGCCCGTATCGATATTGTGTATAAGTTTAAAATGAAAATGGGAATTATTTGCATGAAAAGGTTGTGATTCGAGTTGAAATGTTTCTGTGGTCTTTTCCTTGAAAAATGTGGTGATGAATTGAACGAGTAAAGCTCATCGCAGTTTCATTGAAAATAATCTATGGATCCCACCGCTTCTTCTTCAACTTCTTTGGGAGTTTATGAATCTTTTGCAAACACAACATGTCCATGAGTGAGAATGCAAAAGGGTTTGGAAACTCAATGTCGAATCTAGTCAACGTCGAGAATGGGATTATGCAATTATTATGACCCTGTGGTTGCTCGTGGAAGAGAGAAATAGACCGAGTCTTTAACAAGAGGTGAATATCGTTCATAATTCAGCTCAACTTGCTAGATTTTCAGGCTCGCCACATTCATCCTCACTATCGCCATGCTTGTAACTGATAGACTTTTTACTTTTTCGTGATTTAAAAAATTCTATCGGCACCTTTATTTGTAATCATCCTTCTTATAGTAGCATGTCTTTTTATATATAGCAGATCAGGCTAAGTCCTTGTCTTCTGAAAAAAGAATCCAAGACATCTCTTGAAGATAGGAGTAAGAACAAGTGAATGTTACGTAGCTTGAGCCCTCATAACAAAATAAAATAAGTCTAAAGACTAACTCTACAAATAAGCTCATATGCTGCAGCAAAACAACAACATTGCGATGATCCAACAAGTGCTATTAAAGGCCATATCTACATTCTCGAGCTTGCTTGTGATCATGGCTTAACCACCCGTCACGAATGAGAATTTCAGGATATAGCTTGATATCAAGGACTCCACTGCTATACGGAATTTCATTGAGTTTAAACTTATGCAAGCAAGTCATCTTCCCAAAGAGAAATTCTTAGGATAAGAGGATACAGCTTTTCTATGTGGAATGTCATTCCTCTATAAGACTGAGTGTTAATTGTTGACTCAAGGATTGAAAGAAAACAATAGGATTTAAATTTAGAAGACTGTTTTCTCCATTATTTCTTTTCTTCCTTATCCGAGTGATGCTGACTTTTCACCAGGTCATGAGAGCAAAGAAGAAAGACACAGGGGATGTCTATGCTTTAAAGATCATGGACAAGCAGTTCATTACGAAAGAAAATAAAGCATCTCATGTAAAATTGGAACGCATTGTTCTTGATCAATTGGATCATCCTGGTGTTGTACGATTATATTTCACATTCCAAGACAATTTTTTCCTCTGTAAGCTGCTTTCCTTTTTGTGTTTGATCTTTGTCAATTTTAACTATTATTATCTTCATAGGTTTTTCTGTGATCATGTCAAAAGTTATAATATGCCTTTTTGTTGTTACTATGCAGACATGGCACTTGAATCCTGTGATGGTGGTGAGCTATTTGATTTAATAACCAGGGTAAATTCTAAAATAAGGGAGCTCATAGTTCTTACACTATGTTAAATGATGTCTTTGCTAACTTATTCATCTGACTTCAGAAAGGTCGACTGCCTGAGGATGAGGCCCGCTTTTATGCAGCAGAGATAGTTGATGCATTGGAATATATACATAGTCAAGGATTAATTCATCGGGACATAAAGGTAAACCAAAAAACATGCAAAGTCTCGTAATTTAGTATCGTTTGGACTAATTATATTGCTAATGTCAGCCAGAGAACTTGCTTCTCACTGTAGATGGACATATCAAAATTGCTGATTTTGGTAGTGTAAAACCAACAATGAGCACTAGAATCACAGTTCCTCCTGATACAAGTAATGTTATTATCGTCATTTTTCCCGTTGTGAAGATATATCAATTGATAGTTAACATGTTTTTGTTCAATGGTTGATTCAGATGATAAGGAGGGTACATTTGTTGGAACAGCTGCATATGTCCCTCCTGAGTCCCTTAATTCTTCACAAGCAACTTATGGGTAAGCAAACTGGAGGCTTTTTCTTTTCTTTTTGTAGAAAATCTGACTTCTGCTGGTTTGCTTGCAATTAAAACTTAGTTCTGTATTTCTTTAAGTATCATGTCTAATTTAAGCTTCTTCTCTTCTGTGGTGTTCAGAAATGATCTATGGGCGCTTGGATGCACCTTGTACCAGATGCTTTCTGGATCTTCTCCATTTAAGGATGCTAGTGACTGGCTTATATTTCAGAGAATAATAATCAGAGACCTAACTTTTCCCAAGCATTTTTCAGATGAAGCAAGTGACCTTATTGATAAACTACTGGTGAGTAATAGGGGTGTCGTTGATATATACATATATAGTCTGTGCATACACAACTACATACATATTCTACCACACAAACACATAAGATATGAAATTCTTTAAACAATAACTTCTTGCATACACCCCTTTTACTATTGCTCTTAACCTTTGACATAAATTTTCGTCGATTTACAGTGATGCTTTGCCTTTTTTTCAGAACGACTGTGGGTAACCCCAAGTGTATTGTTACAAAGGGTTTAATGAAATATCTTCCGCTACAGAAACAGAATGTCTCCAAAGCTTACGATAGTTGCAGAAGTGAAAAACAATTATTACTATAGGAGCTTATGGCTACGGTTAAGAATACCAACCCGAACAAACATCAATATCCATAAAAAGATAGCCATACCAACAAAAATTTCAGGCCAACAAGCTACAAAAAAACATCACTCATCTTGGCTGTACGTGCAATCCAAGATGAGTGATGTGCAATCCAAAGCACTGAGATGTACTATCTTTGCTGTATAAATGTGCATGTCATCTCCTCAAACTAACAAATATTTCCTTTATTGGCTTTAATTTCTTAATATGTTGGAAGATATAGTATTATAAAATCATCCCCTAATTTGCTAACTCAGTTCTTTTGTCTTTCCAGGATAAAGACCCGAGTAAAAGGCTTGGTACTGGACTGGATGGTTATGCTGCCTTGAAATTTCATCCTTTTTTCAAGGGAATTGACTGGAAAAACCTGTGGAAGTCGCCACCACCGAAGTTTTCTCAAGAATCAGATGTATTTATTTTTTTGTCTCAAACTTTTAACATACCAAGATTTTTTTTGTTGTTCCATTTGGGAACCAGGTTGACCAGTTGTTTTCTCTCAGGCTCATCATAATGATGGTGGCTCTCATGATGATACACAGAACCATCAAAATGCAGTTTGTGATGAAAATGATGCTGCAGATGCTGCTGCATCATTGTCATCATCGTCATCTGATGCTCATCCTACTTTGGCTAAACTTGGTTCAATTGATTCCTTTGACTCTAGATGGTGTGTTTTCTGTACATCATGAACTTACATTTTTGTGTGAACTCTCCTGTTTTCACTGTTTCTGCTGATTATGTGAGCATTTTAAACATATCATCTATGATTTGCGTGAAATATTTATTTTGATTATGATCAGAGCATTTCCTTTTAAGGGTAAATTTCACAAAATTACCATGCACTTTTGGGGGTTTGGACAAAACTAACACTATAGAAAACTATCACGAACTTTTTTCACTAGACTGTTATGCATCGCAGTTGTTACAGTAAGTAATCATGTTCTTGAACATGAAATGTTTTACAATTTTGCCCTTACATACTTTATACATTTCTTAAATATTACCCTCTCCTTCTCCTATTTCAAGGACTGTCTGGGCATTTTATCCTAGTCGTTAATGCTGGTAGCAACAATTTCCAATAATTCACAGTATTTCTGTGCAGTTCTGAAAGTTCATGATAGTTTTCTCTAATAATAAAGTTTATAGTAGTCCAAAGTTCATACTCTTCTTCTGATCTTGAAGTCAAGTTTGTTTCACTGTGATATCTTATTAGTTGAAATGCTGCTTAAATTTGATTGCAGGCAAGATTTTCTGGAAATTGGGGAGTCAATAGTAATGACATCTGCAGTGAGGAAAATAAATACTCTAACAAGCAAGAAGGTGCAGCTCATTCTAACTGACAAACCCAAGTTGATAACAGTTGACCCGAACAAGTTGTGGAAACGCAAAGTGCTATGGACTGGTAACCCTAATGATCTGAGCGTTCAAGTTGCAAATTCTACACAGTTTAAGATCTACATGGTATTTTTCTTTAGCTTCCCCCCCTTCATATCAGACCCTATATTCTATCATATTTTTATGTTAAGACTCCTAACTCTTCAGTTTAGTTTACATTCCTATATCCTTTAAGTGAAATGACTCCCTGATTAAGTGAAATTATGCCCCAATTGGAATTTTTGTCCAAATTTATCACTACGGTGTGATTAATTCTTAACCATGGGTGGTAATTTACTTTGAGAACTTGATTAGGATACTACAATGGTTAAACTCCAGTGACTGAACTAGTGTGAGGAGAGAGGAGAGTGAACTAGGGAAATGAGAGAAAATGGCGAAAGAATCTGCACATATGTGAGAGAGAAAAAGTGGGAGATTATAGGAGTTATATTGATGTTGTAAACCTTAAACAAGGGTATAAAGGTAATTACCAGCAGTTGTTAAGAATTAACCACACCATAATAACATAATAACAAATTTAGGTGCAATTTAATTTGATTAATGGATTTGGAGCTGGTAAGTTAAAAGCATGAAGATCTGGAAACCTAATATAAAAATATGATGGAATTAGGATCTAAAATGAGAAAAACCCTTTTCTTTAATTGAACTTTTGCTATCTGTGTCTGTCCATTCACTGAGCTTTATCGGTTCTTATTTCTTAGTTGACGAAGGTCAGGTCATTCGAGGATGCAAAAGAGAGAGCATGGCTGTGGAAGAAGGCTGTTGAGGGTCTTGCGAAGAACTAAAATAGACTTCTCGGTTGTAGCAATTTACTCAAGGCACAATTTGCTCAAGGAGACGGTAAAAACTGAGCATATTCATTGGTCACTGACATTTTTGTCCAATGGTATATCTTCTCACGGCACAACGATAATAGCTTCCTTGATTTATGAGGAGATTGAATCTATGTATAAACTGTCATATCCACAAGTGATCGTTAAGAAGTAGAGGCATTAGAGATTGTTGTATACCCAACTGTTCTTATGACACAATTCGATTAACGGATATATGCTGATGTGCAAATGAATTGAGATATCACTATGCCCATGCTACCAGAATGCTTTCTGGAAACGTTCAGCTTGTTTGCTAAATTTTGTCTATAGGATCAATCTTTTAGTGTTCCAGCTAATTTGTACATGAAGATCAACTAAACTCACTGGGCTCATGGCGGCATTTCGATCTCTGCGTTTGGCGTAGATAATCCCCAGTCCGTGTTTAATCAATCTATACCAAAGAAATCAAATGTTCAGAGAAGAAAACACTGCCAGTTTTAAACTCTTTTGAGTAATGAAAAACACTGGAATTTATTGCATAAACCCGAATTATGTCCTTCATATAACATACAGTTCTGTTGGATGCAATAGGTTTGAAATTGAAGCCTGCGATAGGAGCATAAAGCAAGACAAATATCTGCACAACATAAGGTTGACAGATCCAGTACAACATATAAGGAAACCCAACAAAAACAAAATGGTTAGATGAATAAACAAAAACTATATACATCTCAAATGGGGATTATTTATCTTCTTCAATGAAACCTGATGTAGAAGTTAGGAACTACATACCTCAAGACAGTATTTCACATCCAGCAACATTAAATCTTGAAGGAAAAAAAAAGTATCCAATACGTTGAAACATTGGCATAGGAAAATGAACAAATAACACCCCTGCTACATTTCACACTCATTAAGAATTCAAGAAATTAATAATTTAGAGGTAGGAAACAATTGGTTAACAACCAAAAGAACTGCTTTCATAATAGAACGAGTAAAACAATTTTTACAAAATTTGATGGAACCGGACTCTCTAGTTAGTATGGAACATTTAAAAATATTCGCGTGTAAGGGAATCATCCACCGTTTCAATACACTTATCCAGTAATCTGAAGCCATCAAAGCATGAAAAAACTTGTAGGAATTGAAACCCTAGCCAGAAATTTGAGACTTCAAGACCTGTGGATTATTCCCCTCTGACTGTGATCTGCAAATGCTTGCGAAGGACTTGTATCCACGACAATTTCCTGTGCATTGAAAAACCAGGACAAAATGAGGCACATCCTAAAATAAGAGCTTCTATATACGGCTAGTATCAGAAAGAACTTTGATGATACATTTGTTTAGTTTTATATGCATGGTCACAAAAAAAAAAGGCCAGTAAGAAATGTCAAATCTAATGATACTGAATCAGATCAATATTATGAATAACAATTTCTTATCTATCAAACCAATTCATCGTCGAGAATCAAATAGTATAACATGGAAAGATCTTTTATCCATCAAGATCAACATGAGAGAGGAGAAAGAAACAGACCATGCAGTTGCAAAGCATAATATACAGTGAGAAAGGATATTTCTATTTTGGAGGCTAATTCCGGTAATTGCCCATAATAATGTTCCACTGGTCACTGAGACATGGCACATAGGCTTAATTGCAAAGAGCAATGACATAATTAGAAGGTAAAAGAAAGTACCTGGCATGCATATGTAAGGCTGTCAGTACATAATTCACATCGTTGTAGAAGATTCTTTGGTTTTCTTTTTGCTTTTCACCTTCACAGCATCTTTTAGACTCTTTGGGGTGTTAGATTGCTGGCCAACACCAGATCCATCAACTATACTGGAACCATAAGCATCTGGAATTGTTCTTCCCTCAGGATTGGATTCTATTGGCTTCTGAATGTCCATGGCTTCATGTTCTCTATTTATTGCCATAGGACCTGTATGACCAACCACAAACTTTCATAAAGTGAAGTACAACTTTAACACTGGGGTTAGACTTCTGCGAGGTTAGGTGACAACTTCAGCATCTATCGTAACTGGCATTGATATTGACCCAGCTACTCTTATATTTAAGCAAGAATGCCAAAACTCCAAATGAATCAAGCATCCCCATGTTGATTCATCAATATATTACACAGAAACTATTTCAATTTAATCCTCTGTCAAGTGAAATCAGATAACTCAAAGTAAACAAAGAGGTGAAAGGAAAAGACTTGATTGCATGCTGCACTGTAAAGTCCATAGCTTGGTCCACCACCAACGTAAAATCAAAATTTAATCTTCTACATCCATAGCCTATTAATATGTCTCAGGCAGACATGAACGATTACAGTTCTCGTGTTCATTTAATACAGATCCTTTCAGATGAAAAAACAAAGAGAGAATGGTATTGTAAAACAATATCTTAAAGCTACAGACGTCATTAAAATATAAAAATAAAAAAAGGCTGTGAGAAACAAATCCAATTTTTAACAGATGAAATGGGTTAATATTTAGTATCAATAACAATTAGAACAAGTCAGGAAACTTTCAGACCATTGATATTACCAGTCGAAAAGGAACAGGAAAATTTAACCAGTACCAGAAGATGAATAGGTTCAATGAGGGCCCAGAAAAAATGAAGGGACTGATTACCTGTTGAAGTTTGAGCTCTGACAGAAGTCATAGATATGCCCTTTGAATATGGATCCCTGCAAACAATGAAAAAAATATGATAAGGTTGGGCCAGGAAAAAGTCACAGACAATTTGGCGCGGATGGAATTAAACATTAAAAGGACAAACTGGACCATTGACAGAGGGAAGCTATCAAGTTACCAATTTGAAGGACCGCCAATGAATGCTTTGCCTATACTATTGGCATCTCTTTTATGAGATAAAGATGCAGTTCCCATGCTTTCGACACCCGGCTCATCTTTCACCATCTGAGCTTGTTGTCTAATAAATTCGTCAACTTGGCTCTCCTTCATGATAACATCTGGTACACTAACTTTTTGCGCAACTGATGATGGATGGCGCTTCACTTTTCGAAGTGCCCTTTCAGTGTTGTATGCATCTACCTAAACAAATGTGAGAGGATACTTCAGAAAAGAAAGATGATACAGTGATTCCAAACAATACATGAAATTCTATTAGATGTAATGGTTGGTTGGAATTTGTTTCCCTTCTCAAGCAAGCACCGAAGTATCTTTGCTTATATAAGCAGGAAGTTTCAGAAAGAAAAAGAATACATAAAGCTGGAAACTTTCACTCTGAAGTAAAAAGTGAACAAGGTTCTAATCATCATCCCTTCCACACCTCTGAATATGCTTCCACAACTCTATATATTCGAAGTGAATGACTATTACAAATTTTCAGTTCCATAAAATCATAACAATAATATAAGATAGTGATCTAGAAGCAGAATCTCCAAGAAGAAAGCTAGATTCAAGTACACAGTCGTTTCCATTCATATATAAAAACAACCACAAAATGTGGCTATTTATGTAGAGTCCGATATGCTAATGTGCTGATAAGGATACTTCTGGTTCATGTGAATAGTAGCTGGAAACCATTTTTTACCAAGTTTAAAAAGCATAGCATCTATCAAAGTCCAAATGAGACTTTTAACATGTGTGACGTTTGTTTGTCACGGTTCAAGAAATAAATTCACAAAACAATATATCTACAAGTTTAACAGCCATGTTACTAAAAATGTTCTAGTAATGATTGTAGAAGAAGATAAAATTTTACTTAAGCATGATATTTAAGATATAAATACGTAACAATCCAAAAACAACATCCTTAAGTATGCTGCAGCAGTGCCCTCGACAACTTCTCTGCTGAGTTTCTATTCTGTGGTAAACTATTTACAGCGTCATGACCATGTTCTCGACCAAAACTGAGGATCTGCTGAAACACAATACTTCAGGTAAATTCAGATGGAATCCAATTAAGAACCTCAAAAGTAAGGGTCCCAAATGTACAACTTTTGAAGCATAATAAAATCTGGGAATGAGTCCAACGACTTTGATAGATATGCAGCTAAGCTCCAGAAGAAAGGAAAAAATGTCTTAGGTATACATTCAACAATTTCATCAATAAAAAACTGTTCATAGAAAGAAGTAAATATTCGTTAGACAAAAAAGAATTTCAAACTTAAAATGGAAATAATAGTGAAACTAACGCAAATATTTGAAATCCTAGCAGTAACAAGGTTATGTAAGTTGAGAAGACAAACGGTATTATACTCACCGCATTCTTAATTTTGCTTGTGATATCAGCAGCTTTTATGGAAGCAATCCGCAAGCATTGCATAACAACACTTGACATTACGCCTTCACCCCCACCTTTCTGTACAGCACAAATGTCACCATTTGAGTTCAATGTAGCAGTCATTCTGCCCCCCATTACAGCCTCTTCCTTGTGGGTTGGATCAATCACCTATAAAACACTAAAACATTTCAAATGCAGGAACAACTGAGAGGGTAATGATAAATTCTATGGTGAATATGTATAAACAGAGACGGAAGCATTAGTAACTTTAGGACAAGTAATCATACCATGATGTTCCCTTCACCAAAGAAAGCAAAGGTTACTGCCACAGGAAGGTGATGAATGGTCAAGGGAAGTGGTTCCCTGACCTACACAGCAGATGAGAAGAATAGGGAAAAGTTTAAGTGTCAAAAGAGCTGTTAAAACAACATGTTTCAAAAAGAATATACTAACAAAATAACACGAATGAACGAAATGCCATCAGAGCCAACAGAATATAGATATGTAGAAAATGTCTTGATCTCTTTTGATGTCTCAAATTTTGATATGAGACATGCCATTGGCATATGCCATTGATCATGTCAAATTACATTATTGAGTAGCTTCGTATGGGAAACATTGACATACCTCAGGTTCATGCACAATAACATCCTGGCTATTTTCTCCACCTAATGTACATTCAGGCCTTCGAAAAGTTAAGAGAGCAGCTAAAGCAGCAATGTTAGCAGCATCAATGAGATTCCTGAGTTGTAAGAATCAAAAGTCAGCATATTTATATACCAATTTCAGTACACAGATCACCTACAAATTATTTCATACCCTCCATTATCAAGAATGTGGAGGTCTACGCGAACGGCCCAGACAGATTTCCCTGCAATGACACATAAGGATTCCATATCCACTGCCCTACTCTCCCTGCAATGCAATTTTCATTCTTAAGAAGAGAACACAGTTCGACTGGCTCCAAACTGGATGAGGGTTAAATCTTTATGCTTCTACAGCAACATACAGAGGGAAAAATTTGCATTGCACAGCCAAACATGATAAAACGTAAAAAACACCCACCGCAGACCACGATCTATTACACGTCCTAATTCAATTGCAGATTCTCCAGGGCGGCCTGCCTCAAAAGTAGGATCAGCCATTGGAGAAAACTCAGTAAAAATTGAAAGTGTCCCTTCATTTGGTCTGTCACGATATGGTTGGACCAATTGTGAAGTCGCGTAGCCCATGACATGAGTCTCGCCAAGTTGCACCTCTGATGAACCATCCTTGCTGCAGGCAAAACAAATATAAACTACTGAGAGAATGAATATTATGGTTGAATATAATAAAAAAATCACTAATGAACATTTAGCTATAGGCATATCTTTAGAAAACCATAATTGCAATTGCTCTAATTGGATATCGCTCAACAAGCCTTTGTCAAGAGGAGTTTATTCTTGACAGGATGGTTGTCGCTCAAAAGATCATTTATGGTACTTTAAGGAGAAAAGAGATGGTGGTATGATGTTGACTTGATTTTGATAAGCCATATGGCATGTTTATAATTTAGTTTTTCACACTATTCAGGTTAGAGGTTTAGCTAGAAAATCAATATAGTGAATGGAATGTTGTCTTAAAGAACACAAATTTTGCCATTACTTTGGAGACTTATCTTGTCTGAAATGGGTTTTAGACCAGGTGATCCTCTTTCTCCTCTTCTATTTGTTTTTGCAGCAGATGCTTCACTGAAATTATTCAAAAGCTATTTAATTTACTTTAAGAGGTTTAGGCCCTTCAAATGTGGATATTAAGGTTTTTTGTCGCCAATATCCTGGTGATATATTGATTTCACTTCAGATATTTACATTGTTGTCATATGGGTATGAGTTTCATTTTTTTATAAATTGTTCTAACGCTCCATGACACTTTTAGAATAATGGGGGATCAACAAAGGCATATGGCCTCTATGTCCATTTATTAAGGTCAGTTCCCTATTTCTTACCTAGGCACTCCTCTGAGCCATGTTCAGTTACATTAAAAAAGATGGTGTTAGATTAACCCTCAACCTTCACCACAACTTCGGATTTTTGGTTTAGTGGAAAGGCCTTTCATATGGCACCAGAGAAACTCCGGTTCAAATCTACAGGCAACTGATTTCTAAAAAAGATTTTTAAAAAATGATACTGCTCTGTAGGTCTAGATTTCAGCCCATAAAAGAGAACTTGACCTACTGGGGCATGTTAGATACAACATTATAATGTCAACCCTCACGGAACTGAAGAGCTCCGGTGTAGTGGAAGGGTCCTTCGACAAGTGGCAACATGCCCTGGACTAGTCGGACAGATGATGGGCTGAGAGGAGGTTGCTTTATCTACATAGAAAACTGGTTTCTTGTCAATTCAGCATTATCGGCTAGTCCATAGAAGTCGGAAATGTGGTAAGCTATAGCGAACCACGACCCGGGTTCAATCATTCTAGATACGCGTGGAACACAACTCAACTCACCAACTCTAACGACCCGATTTAGAATTCAAACCAGTTAAAATTTTGAAAAAAAAAACTCTTCTTAAAGGAATAAACAACAAAAAAAAGTGAGCAATTAAGCAAATAAAGTATGCATATCTTAATTGCAAAATGATTCTTATGGTTCTTTTACCATCACTGATATTAACTAGCATTTAAGAACCGAACCTAAAGCGTACCGCGTTCCCTAACGTACCACCCTCATACCCAATTCCTAACGAGTGGCGTACCACATTCCCGTACCCGTCCCATGAACCGGAACGAACCAGGTTCCATGCAACTATGGCCTAGTCCATTGCATTTGATAAATATATATACTTTAGCCTCCTGGGCTATGGAAAAAGGGGTGTACAAGAAGAGAAGATATTATTTTGGAAAGGAAAGAATATGTCAGGTATATGGTCTGCTTTGCTAAATGGGGAGCAGTTTCTAAGGCTGAGAATCTGGACAGACTATGTGTTATTTCATTGAGAAAGATGAATCGAGCTTGACTCGGTAAATGACTGTAGAAATTTATCTCTACTTACAATCCCTTGAGGAACACGTTTTCGGTTCATAAAAACGTATCTCTATTTACAATTTTGGAGAGGGGTAATCGAGAGGCTGGACAGTTTTCACCTAAGCATCCAAGTTAAGATTATTAATGGAATTAACCCTTTTTTGGCCTTATGGCTTTAGTTCAAAACAATAAATTTCAAGAAATAATCTAATAAAAAACAATAAATCCGCATAAATACAAGAAAACACCCCTAAAGAGATATGATTTTAATGCAAACCTCCCAAATTTGATGGTAATGCGACGGTAATCAAAGGGCCGGCGGCCGTCGACTCTGAGATCTGAGAGGAGTGCGGTCTCGATGAACTTCTTCTCGTTGACGGTCATTCGCCAGGCGTTCGCTAATCTCTGATCCATTTCTCTCGGCTCTGGGAATTAGGGTTTTAGGGGCTCCAAATGCTGGAATTAGGGTTTAGGGTTTTGATTTTGTGGGGAAATATTTGGAAATGACGACAGCGGCGGAGAGAGGATGACTTTTCTTTTGACCGTACGATTGGGCCCCGGTTTAAGAAATTAGGGTTTTTTCGATATTAGACCTTTCATTCTTTTATAGTTTGAAATTAGTCCCTCATACCTTAAAATTTCTAGGCCCCGAATTCTTGGGTTAAATTGGAATTAGCCCCTCAAATCATGCTTGAAAGTAGAAATTAGGGGAATTTTAGTCCCTCAAATCATTGATATTGTCAGTAGGTTACCAAATTCTCACAAGTCATTTCAAACTAATCCTCTAATTACTCATAGAGAGTGTTTGGGGAGGCTTATTTTTTGGTTAAACTAGCTTTTAAGCAAGCTTTTTTATTTCTATCTGTTTGGTGAAATATCTAATAAGTTAGCTTATAAGTGCCATTTTAAAAAGCTGGTATAACCCAGCTTTTGAAAAACTAGCTTATAAGCTCATTTTAAAAAACTAGGTTTGACTAAACAAATTACTATTCTACTCAAACAATTTTTATAGCATTTTTATCAAAAAAATCAAAAGCCACTAAACGCTAGCATAACTTAAAAGCTTTAAAAAAATAAGCCTTCCCAAACACCCTCTACTCTTGATTGGAAGGAATAATTTCAAAATAACTTAAGAGTTGGGGAAATTTGGCTGAATTGCAATTAAATACCCTATAGTTTCAACAATCTTGCACTTTAGTGACCCTTATTTTAAAACTGAGCATAAATACATCATAATATTTAGTTGTTGCATATAAATATCTAAAAGTTTCAAATTGTTGCACTTTGGTGCCCTCTTGTTTACCTAGTGTTGCATGTTGGTACCCTCTTATTTACCTGATGTTGCATATAAATACCATCAATTTGTAAATAACCTTAATTTAATATCCTAAAGTTTCTAAAAGTTGCACTTTAGTATCCTGTGTTATGTGACATTGTTGGATACGTAGATAAAAGTTAACGTCATTCGGGTTTTTTTAATTTTAGGGCATTGATTTGCAATATTTAAAATTTTTGAGCATTTATTTGCTCGATTTTAAAATAAGGATCAGTTAAGTGCAAAGTTGGTGAAACTATAGGACATTTAAGTGCAATTTTCCTCGGAATTAAGTGCAATTTCAATGATTTGAAGGAAAATAATTAAGATTTTAGGGACCTAATACTATTTTAATTATTTGAGGGAATAATTTCAGACTATGGAAGATGTAAGGGACTAATATTAAAAACCCAACATATTATTAATTGCCCCTCCATTCCTTTTTAAATTTTCCTCCAAACTGGACGGGTAGTAAATAGGATTGCTAAATTTCAGAAAATTCCTCTAAGTTTTGCATGATGCACCGTAAGTTCTTAAAAGTGACAGTTTGATCCCTTTATTTCAAATTCCCAAAGTTGATTTTTATTAAAAGAACTCTAGTAGCCGTACATGCTAAACATTTTAAAAAACATGCATCTAATTATTTTATAGTAACTTATGAGTTGCATAAAAAATCTGATGATTAGTTACTAGGCTTTGTTTGGCAGGAGTGGAGGTAGAAGAAGGTGAGTGGAGGTAGAAGAAGGTAAGGGTCAATTTAAAATCCTCTTTGATAGTGTGTTTTTAGAGAGTAGAGTAAAATGAGGTGAGGAGAGGAAAATGTAAAATGAACTAGAAAGTAAAGAGAGAGAAAACCCCTCAAATTTGGAGGGACACAAGAGTGAGGAGAGAGAAGAAACAAGATGCAAAATGAACTAAAAAAAAAGTACCTCCTCTTACTCTCCAACCAAACAAGAACGTGTATCGCTCCTTATATCTCATTAAACCTTACATTACCTTAACTTCCCTCCTTACACATCCTACCAAATCAAGCCTAAAAGTTACGAATGAGGAAGTAAAGGCAAACTTTGAAACTGCAGAGGGAGATCTTGGTCATTTCTACAAGGATGTTTTTTAACAAATCACCTCAATACTCGATAACGTTGTGCTCCGCATTCATCTGATAATAGCTTTTACACTGGTTAGACCACTGTACATAGCACATGGATTTGAATAATCTTCACTACCACTATAAATAGCTGAAAGGCCTGAACTTTTAATTTCAAATCATAGATTGTCCAATAAATGGTTATGAATATTTGTAATCATGGGTGCAAAAAACTTATATATATCCAAGGATATATCGAATACAGATATGATTACTAAGTATCTATATCTAATAAGATATGGTTATGTGTAGTGCTACGTAGTGAATATTTGAATCTGTAACCGAAATATCGAAATATATGTCTGTCATATGGTTGCAATTGTTTTAATTTGAATTAATAGATTTGAGGTTAATTTGATGATCAAGAGTCTAGTCTTTACTTTTCAGATCTAACAAACACATGCATGATTCGAGGTTAATTTGATGATCAAGAGTCTAGTCTTTACTTTTCAAATCTAACAAACACATGCATGAAATCTTTGTACCATATGAACTATATATTTTTTCAATATTTTATGATTTTTGCATATTCATTTTATATCCACATGTCCACATATTAGAGTATAAATTGTAACCTGCAACACTAATCCCAACTTGAAAATTTTGGTGCATGATTTTAACAGTATTCAGGTTCAAACCATCTTCTTCCCCATGTGGTCCATCGCGGCCATCCGCTCAGTCAGGGGTAGATCAGACGGTCAGACTCATCGAAGAAGCATACGTGATCAATGTATTGGACATAATAAAAGTGACTCTCCCACAGGGGAGGATCCAAATATAGTGGCAGAGGTGCAGTTGCACCCTTAGAAATTTAGAATTTGCATACAAGTCTTTGTTGATTTACAATCTGCCCCTCCATAAATTATAAAAATTGCACCCCCAGTCTATCTAAGGACAATAAATAAGTTAGTGACAAATTGAATTAGCCCATTAAAAAAATAAAATATCATTTAACTTTTCAACAATTAAGTGAAATTACAAAGAAAATATGTGCAATAAAGTTGATAAAGTGTACAGAGTGCAATCCTATCACGTACTATAATTTTATTATATATATATATATATATATATATATATATATATATATATATATATATATATATATATATATATATATATATATATATATATATATATATATATATATATATATATATATATATATATATATATATATATATATATATATATATATATATATATATATATATATATATATATATATATATATATATATATATATATATATATATATATATATATATATATATATATATATATATATATATATATATATATATATATATATATATATATATATATATATATATATATATATATATATATATATATAGAGGAGGTAGAAGAAGGTAAGGGTCAATTTAAAATCCTCTTTGATAGTGTGTTTTTAGAGAGTAGAGTAAAATGAGGTGAGGAGAGGAAAATGTAAAATGAACTAGAAAGTAAAGAGAGAGAAAACCCTCAAATTTGGAGGGACACAAGAGTGAGGAGAGAGAAGAAACAAGATGCAAAATGAACTAAAAAAAGTACCTCCTCTTACTCTCCAACCAAACAAGAACGTATCGCTCCTTGTATCTCATTAAACCTTACATTGCCTTAACTTCCTCCTTACACATCCTACCAAATCAAGCCTAAAAGTTGCGAATGAGGAAGTAAAGGCAAATTTTGAAACTGCAGAGGGAGATCTTGGTCATTTCTACAATGATGTTTTTAACTCGATAAATATGATTGATGAATTAGCTAGCAATTGTTTGATGTGTTTAATATTCAAAGTTTTGCTTATATTTTATACATAATAATAGCGGTATAACTAGTAAAAGATCGAATATAAATAGCATCTCCTAATAGTATTTATCCATATATAGAATGGTGTACCATCTCAAAGAAAGTATAGAAGCCTTCAAAAGGCAATGAGCAACGTTAATATAGAAGTTGCATTAAAAAAAGGGAAAATTGTGTCAAGGCCCCAAAAAAGATGAGATGTGCCCAAACCCCAATTATTTCCCTTCTTTAAATTCCAAAAAGCCCATCAATGTATTTTTAATGTGTTCATTTTTAGGTTTTGATCATTGATTTCCTCGTTTGACCTCCGTCCTCCAAACTCCTCCGACCTCAAACTATAAACACCTAATCTACCATCTCAGACCTTCAACAAAACCTTCTCCCTCACCACTTCTGAGAAAAAGCTTGAAAATTTAAAACATACACTAAAATCTATAAATTACAACCAGCCCCTAAAATTTTAACTTTGCAAAAACACCCCAAACTTTTAAAATTACAACCAACATCAAATTCAAGGAGATTTCATATCTAAAACAAATTCAAGGAGATTTCATATCTAAAACAAATTCAAGGAGATTTCATATCTAAAACAAATTCAAGGAGATTTCATATCTAAAACAAATTCAAGGAGATTTCATATCTAAAACAAATTCAAGGAGATTTCATATCTAAAACAAATTCAAGGAGATATAAACAACCCAAAATATTTAGAATTCTGAGAAAATACCCAAAACTATAAATACTTGTAAAAACACCATAAATTATAAATTATAAAAAACATCCCCTAAAATTTTAACTTTGCAAAAACACCCCAAACTTTTAAAATTACAACCAACATCAAATTCAAGGAGATATAAACAACCCAAAAAATTATAATTTATAAAAAACATCCCCTAAAATTTTAACTTTGCAAAAACACCCCAAACTTTTAAAATTACAACCAACATCAAATTCAAGGAGATTTCATATCTAAAACAAATTCAAGGAGATTTCATATCTAAAACAAATTCAAGGAGATTTCATATCTAAAACAAATTCAAGGAGATATAAACAACCCAAAAAATTATAATTTGCATACAAGTCTTTGTTGATTTACAATCTGCCCCTCCATAAATTATAAAAATTACACCCCAGTCTATCTAAGGACAATAAATAAGTTAGTGACAAATTGAATTAGCCCATTAAAAAATAAAATATCATTTAACTTTTCAACAATTAAGTGAAATTACAAAGAAAATATGTGCAATAAAGTTGATAAAGTGTACAGAGTGCAATCCTATCACGTACTATAATTTTATTATATATATATATATATATATATAGAGAGAGAGAAGAATATATATAATTAAAAGATAATTTTGTTAATTCAAGACCAATTTTTTATCCACTCATCTTGTCTTGAGATTTGTGATGCACAAATCTCAAAGTGGCTTTATATATTTCACGGATCCCAAAGCAAGATGAGTGGTTAGAAAAGTTGGTGCATCACTATTCATTATGAACTTAAGTTCATAGGAGCCTTCTCTATATATATATATATATATATATATATATATATATATATATATATATATATATATATATATATATATATATATATATATATATATATATATATATATATATATATATATATATATATATATAGAAGTGAAATTTCCTGTGAGCACAAGTTCACAATTAATCTTGTAACTCCTCTTCTAATTTGTGATGCCTGAAAATCTCAAAGTGGCCTTTTTATCTTCTTACCGGATCCCAAAGCAAATGAGTGGTTAGAAAAGTTGGTGCACCACTATTCATTATGAACTTAAGTTCATAGGAGCCTTCTCTATATATATATATATATATATATATATATATATATATATATATATATATATATATATATATATATATATATATATATATATATATATATATATATATATATATATATATATATATATATATATATATATATATATATATATATATATAAAAGATAAATAGATAATTTTTGTCCGCTTCTTCTAAGAAAAATTTTGACCATTGCCATTGTGGTTCACTTTGTTGGTAGCTACCGATAAAATTAATGAGAATTGTCCACGTGTCTTATACCGAGGTGCATGTGTCTCGCCTCTTCGTGGGTGGAGAGCGTAGTGGAACTTAAGCATTGTTTTGTACCTTTGAACTTGTATTATTCTCAGATTTGCAAATCTCATTTATGGTTAAATACAAGCTAATCTTCAATTATTAGGGTCATATAATTCATGAAAATACTATTTTAGATTTCTAATGTAGACACTAATATTTTAAAAGTCTCTGCCTAGCAGCCTAAGTGTCCGATTAGGTCTAGGCGGTACCTAGGTTGTTCCTAGCACCTAGGCTGATCTGCTACCCACCTAGATTTTGGGAGTGCCTAGAGGAACATGGACTGTTTATGTGGACTGCATATTTTAGGTTTTGATCGTGATTTCCTACGTTTCAGCCTCCACGTCCTCCAAACTCCTCCAGCCTCAAACTATAAACACCTAATCTACCATCTCCGACCTTCAACAAAACCTTCTCACTCACCACTTTACGAAAAAAGAAATACGCCTAAAGGCGTCAGTCTGACACTTAACTTTCTACAATATTGATATTTACAATTAATTATTATAATTAAAAATAAAAATAGAAAAATCGCCAGGTCCCACCTAGGCTTCTAGACTCTAGGTGTCGGGCTCTACGTCTAGGCTACCTAGCTTTCTCAGAATCTTAGTAGACACTAAAGGCCATTGTGGTATTACTTTATTTAGGTTGCTTCGCTTATTTTTTAACAAGTCATCAATAATGTTGTTTGGTGAAAATTTACTTGCATGCTTATTAAAGCTGCTTACGCTTTGAAGGGAATAATTCTAGAAGCAACTTGAGGATGCTTTTAAAAGTATTTTTACTTTTTTAGTTTATATATACCATATACCTTTAGTCCTTTAATAATGATCATTAAACACGGTCATACCAAACACCTTAACTGATTTTTCAGAGTTTTTATATTTATATATATATATATATATATATATATATATATATATATATATATATATATAAGAACTCTATGAACAAGTTCTAATGTGTCCCTCACCTATCCCTTCGTCTTCCCTAATGGTGATGCAAATCTCAAGTGGCACTATATCTTTCACGGATCAAAGCAGGATGAGTGGTTAAGAAGTTGGTGCAGCATTTATTAAATTTATGTTTCTCATAGAGCACCTTATACACTATATATATATATATATATATATATATATATATATATATATATATATATATATATATATATATATATATATATATATATATATATATATATATATATATATATATATATATATATATATATATATATATATATATATATATATATATATATATATAAAAGATAAATTTTGTCCGCTCTTCTAAGAAAAATTTTCACACGCTTCTCCTCGTGTCCACTCTTGTTGCAGTTCTACCTCGTATTGTACCAATGAGAATTGTCCACGTGTCTTATACCGAGGTGCACAGGTCTCGTCTTCGTGGGTGGAGGCGAAGCGTAGTGGAACTTACGCATTGTTTTGTACCTTTGAACTTGTATTATTCTGTATTTGCAAATCTCATTTATGGTTAAATACAAGCTAATCTTCAATTATTAGGGTCATATAATTCATGAAAATACTATTTTAGATTTCTAATGTAGACACTAATATTTTAAAAAGTCTCTGCCTAGCCCGCCTAAGTGTCCGATTAGGTCTAGGCGGTACCTAGGTTGTCTGCCTAGCACCTAGGCGGTATCTAAGCTACCCACCTAGATTTTGGGAGTGCCTAGAGGAACATGGACTGTTTATGTGGACTGCATTTTTAGGTTTTGATCGTGATTTCCTACGTTTCAGCCTCCACGTCCTCCAAACTCCTCCAGCCTCAAACTATAAACACCTAATCTACCATCTCCGACCTTCAACAAAACCTTCTCACTCACCACTTTACGAAAAAAGAAATACGCCTAGGCGTCAGTCTGACACTTAACTTTCTACAATATTGATATTTACAATTAATTATTATAATTAAAAAATAAAAAATAGAAAAATCGCCAAGGTCCCACCTAGGCGCCTAGACTCTAGGTGTCGGGCTCTACGTCTAGGCTACCTAGCGCTTTCTGTAATCTTAGTAGACACTAAAGGCCATTGTGGTATTACTTTATTTAGGTTGCTTCTGCTTATTTTTTTAACAAGCTGTCAATAATGTTGTTTGGTGAAAATTTACTTCGCATGCTTATTAAAACTGCTTCTGCTTTGAAGGGAATAATTCAAGAAGCAACTTGAGGATGCTTTTAAAAGTATTTTTTACTTTTTTTAGTTTATATATACCACATATACCTTTAGTCCTTTAATAATGATCATTAAACACGGTCATACCAAACACCTTAACTGATTTTTCGTGAGTTTTTATATTTAATTACCAAACATATATTTTCAGTAGCTTATATAAGTTGATTCCATAAATTACTTTTATAAGCAACTTATTATAAGCTTCAACAATGCCAAACTAACCCTAAATATCTTTAAGATTAGTGGGTATTTCTCCCCCATGTAGATAGCAAAGTTTGGATTGTGTTGATGTTTTAACTCGATAAATATGATTGATGAATTAGCTAGTAATTGTTTGATGTGTTTAATATTCAAAGTTTTGCTTATATTTTATACATAATAGCGTATCCTCTATATATAAAGAGGCCTAGAGGTGTTACTGCTCACTTTTACTGCTCGCTTTCGCCCGAGATCATCAAGCACATTTCACTGCTCATCACTTTGCACAAAACACTGTTAACTTAACGCGATTATAGAAACACATTTAACTTTTAAAATTACAACCAACATCAAATTCAAGGAGATTTCATATCTAAAACAAATTCAAGGAGATATAAACAACCCAAAAAATTATAATTTATAAAAACATCCCCTAAAAATTTTAACTTTGCAAAAACACCCCAAACTTTTAAAATTTAACAAAACAAGCTAAAAATTTAATACTTACGTAAAAAAGCTTGAAAATTTAAAACATACACTAAAATCTATAAATTACAACCAGCCCCTAAAATTTTAGATTCTCAGAAAACACCCAAAATTTTAAATTTGCAACAAACACCCTCAAAATTTTAAAATTTACCCCCAACACTGAAAAACTAAGTTTAAAAATAAACTTAAGATTTCAAACTGAAACATTACAATGGAATTTAAGATACAAACAACCCCAAAATATTTAGAATTCTAAAATACCCAAAACTATAAATACTTGTAAAAACACCATAAAATTATAAATTTATAAAAAATAAGAGTTTTAAATCGAAACTAATAAACTGAAAATCAACATCCCTCAAAAGTTTTAACTTTGAAAACAATACAAAACTTTTCAAAATTAGCAAAACTAAGCTCAAAATTTTAAAACTTAATAAAAAGATTGAAATTTTCGTGACTTAATCGAAAATCTATAAATTACAAGCATCCCCTAAAATTTTAGATTCTGCAAAAAACACCCAAAGTTTTAAATTTGCAACAAACACCCAAAAATTTAAAATTTATAGAAATATATGTGAATATTTACATATAGCCCCTAAAATCAATAGTTACCACAACTATTGTACTTTTTTATGTAACTTTACTTGGACAATTTGCCCTCGAAGTCACTCACATATGAAGCAAACACATGCAACGACGTGCCTACTTTCTACTATATATATCTTATATCTCTATCTCTATCTCAATCGTTCACCGCCACAAAACACCTTTAAATTAACACATTTATGAAAACACCTTTAACTTATTAAAATTACAACCAACATCAAATTCAAGGAGATTTCATATCTAAAATAAATTCAAGGAGATATAAACAACCCCAAAAATTTATAATTTACAAAAACATCCCCTTAAAAGTTTTAACGTTGCAAAAACACCCAAACTTTTAAAATTTAAGAAAAATAAGCTCAAAAATTTAATACTTACAAAAAGGCTTAAAAATTTCAAACCTACACCTAAAATCTATAAATTGCAAGCAGCCCCTAAAATTTTAGATTCTCGTAAAAACACCCAAAACTTTTCAAATTTGCAACAAACATCCCAAAAATTCAAAATTTACCCCAACACCCTACAAACTAAGTTTAAAAATAAACTGAAGATTTCAACTGAACATTACAATGAAATTCAAGAAGATACAAACAACCCCAACAGATTTAGAATATACGAAAAACACCCTAAAACTATAAATACTTGCAAAATCACCATAAAATTATAAATTTATAAAAAATAAGAGTTTCAAACGTAAACCAATAAACCTAAAACTAACATCCCAAAAAAGTTTTAACTTTGAAAACAACATGAAAACTTTTCAAATTTAGCAAAAACAAGCTCAAAAATTTTAAAACTCACAGAAAATGCTTGAAAATTTCAAACCTACACTAAAATCTATAAATTACAAGCATCAAATCTAATTTAAAATTTATAAATTACAAGCACCCCTAAAATTTTATATTCAAGAAAAACACCCAAAACTTTTAAATTTGCAACAAACACCCTCAAAACTTAAAATTTATCCCAACACCCTCAAAAACTAAGTTTAAAAGTAAACTGAAGATTTCATTCAAACATTACAATGAAATTCAAGAAGATGCAAACAACCCCAAAGATTTAGAATTTATTGAGAAACATCCTAAACTGTAAATAATTGAAAACATAAAATTATAAATTTACAAAAATACAGGTTCAAATCGAAACCAATAAAAGTTTAACTTCAAAACACACACCACAAAACTTTTAAATTTAGCAAAAACAAGCTCAAAATTTTAAAACTTATAGAAAAATCATTAAAATTTCAAACCTACAATGAAAATATATAAATTGCAAGAAGCCCCTAAAATTTAAAGCTTCAAAATTTCAAACTTACACTGATAATCTATAAATTCCAAGTAACCCCTAAAATTTTAAATTTTACAAAACACCCAAAACTTTTAAATTTGTAATAAACACCCCAAAAATTCAAAAGTACATTCAAAATCTTAGAATTACAAATAGCCCACTAAAATCAAGAGAAACTTTCAAATTTGCAATAAACACCCTCACAATTTTAAAATTAATAAGAAAATGTCAATATTTACAAATAGTCCCCTAAAAATCAATACTTACCGCAACTCGTGCTTTTTATGTAACTTTACTTGGACAACTTTGCCCCCGAAGTCTCTATATATCGATTTATAGAAAACGCTTTACCTTTTTAAAATTACAACCAACACCCTCAACCAAAACATTTAAATTTTATAAAAACATCCCTAAAAAATTTATACTTCGTGAAAAAACAATCTCTAAACTTCTTTAAATTTGCAACAAACACCCCTGTACCTAAAATTTACTCCAACACCCTCAAAAGTAAGTTTAAAAATAAATTGAAGATTTCATATCCTAAAACATTACAATGAAATTCAAGGAGAAACAAACAACCCCAAATATTTAGAATTTACGAGAAAACACCCTAAAACTATAAATACTTTAAAAACCATAAAATTATAAATTTCCAAAAAAATTAGAGTTTCAAACGGAACCAATAAAAGTTTTAATTTTGAAAAGCACACCACAAAATCGCCAAAAATTTAAAACTTATAAAAGCTTGAAAATTTCAAACCTAAAATAAAAATCTATAAATTGCAAGAGGCCCCATAAAATTTAAAGCTTGAAAATTTTAAACCTACACCGATAATCGAATGCTGCCCCTAAAATTTTAGATTTTATAAAAAACATCCAAAACTTTCAAATTTGTAATAAACACCCTCAAAATTTTAAAAGTTATAAAAATATGTGAATATTTCAAATCTACAAATAGTAGATTCAAAATCTTAGAATTACAAATAGCCCTCTAAAAATTTAGTTATATTAAAGCACGCAACGACTTGCCTATGTACTAGTAACTAGTAAAAGATCGAATATAAATAGCATCTCCTAATAGTATTTATCCATATATAGAATGGTGTACCATCTCAAAGAAAGTATAGAAGCCTTCAAAGGCAATGAGCAACGTTAATATAGAAGTTGCATTAAAAAGCAGGCAAAATCTGCAAAAAGCCCCGATAGAAACAATATCCAACTTACTATATATAACAATCACAAATTATAATTAAGCGACAAAACACCACAACAAAATCCAATTTACAGACTGAAATCTCCATGTCACGTGTTAAGTATCACGGCTATATGCTAACTTTGAGGGTTTTATGTTAACGTTTAGGGTTTTATGTTAACTTTTAAGTGAGCGTGTTAACTTTCTTTCTAGTATGTTAACTTTTCTTATTGAATGTTAACTTTCATTTGCTAGGTTAATTTTCATCCAAACATGCATACAAGTTTTACAATCAACCATTAGCTCCCGCACCACTACATTAAAACTCCCAAGATTTAATCTCTTCAGCTTTTGAACCAAATTAGGATCAACGAACCCCAATCCCTTGATCTCGACATCATGAACTTCGCATAACCCCCCATGCGCAAACTGATGAGTCATAGTCTTTGATGTCGAGTTCGTCGGCGGATGAAAGGCTCGAAGCAAGTGGGAATGTGTGTCCGTCACCCGAGAAGGAGGAGTCAAAGATGCACTCGGGGTGGGTGAATCCAAGGCAGCGTCGGAGACTTGTCAGGTGAAGGTGGAGAGAGGAGAGGAGAAGGGATGAATGTCGAAGGAGAAGCGGCAAGCAAATCGATAAATTCAGTCGATAAATAAATCAGATCATCGAAATCTTATCAAAGTTTTATCAAAACATCAAAATTTTAGAAATCACAAATCAAAATGGTGTCAATCATTTCCATAATCAATCTAGTGAGATCAAAGATAATTACAAAGCCAGTAAAGATCAGGAAGGAATAATTAAGGAAAGCGAAGCCGAAGAGAAAGGCAGATGTAAAGTTCTCATAAAAGCATCTCCTAAAGTATTTAGAATATATAGAGAATGGTGGTTCCATCATAAAAAAGTATAAAAGGCAAAATCAATCTACCTGTTAATAAAGAACCTTGCAATTTTCCTTAAAAAAGCAGGCAAAATCTGCAAATAAAGCCCCGATAGAAACAATATCCCAACTTACTATATATAACAATCACAATTTATAATTAAGCGACAAAACACCACAACAAAATCCAATTTACAGACTGAAATCTCCATGTCAGCAACTCCCACGTGCTGTCACCGGCTCCTCCCGGTCACCCGGTGACCTTCTTCCCTCCACCTATATAAAGCGCTCCCGGCAATCAATCATTTATTTTACTTTTTTCTCCTCTTTCTTCCTCCTCCATAAAATCCGTTGCTTCTCTCTCTTCGATCCTCCGAGATCTGCGATTTCTATCTTGATAAAGACCAGCTCGATTCTTTTACAGATCTCTAGGGTTTGTTCTTTTCCTCTAATTTCTCGGACAATTTTTGTTTTCAGATATCCCCCCAATTTTCTCGATTATTTGCCGCCTTTTTTTAATATAGCTGAGGATTTAGAGGAGAGGATGCGGATTTTGTTGATTTTAGATGAGATCTGTTCGATCTTGTTTTAATCGGCATTTCTTTTTCAATCGATTATTTTTCCTGATTTTGGATTGTATAAATTGGTGACCTTTGAATCGACGAAGTGATGATTATCTAATATTGAATCTTTGGCGATTTGATAACGGTTTTTTTTTTGGGTGCAGATTATTTTAAAAAAAAAACTCTTTTAATGGACTCGTACTCCTCGATCAATGAGGCAGACAATTTCAATCTCTCGCGGCTCCACCACGTAAAGAGGCAGAGATCATTCGACGAGAGGTCGATAAGTGAGCTCTCGATCGGGCCAAACCTTCGAGCAGTTGATAGCTACGAGAGCTTGTTTTCACCTGCAGGAGGAATGAGGTCGGCGCTGGACACTCCGACTTCCTGGAGAGGAGCTCCGTTCGAACCGCACCCGATGATTGCTGAGGCTTGGGAGGCTCTCAGGAGGTGTGTGGTGAACTTCAGGGGGCAGCCCGTGGGCACAATTGCTGCTTATGATCATGCCTCGGAGGAGGTTTTAAATTATGATCAGGTGATTCTTGTTTTTTTTTCCCCTTATAGTTTTGTTTGTAGCTAAAAGTTTGATTTTGGGAATCATTAGAATGTATATAAGATAATGTTTAAAGTGGTTCATAAGTTTATTATGAGACGCATTAGAATGGATATAAGATAATGTTTAAAGTTGTTTGTTGAGTCATATCCTCTTCATATATCTCAAAGCAATTGTTTAGTTATTAAACTGACGATTCATGGTTATAATTTCTGTAGTGCATGGCCAGTTGTGTTAGCAACAATAGTGGTATAATAACCAAAGACCTAGGAAACAAATAACAAAAGAAAAACCAACCACATAAACCCAGAGATTTAATGAGGTTCAGCAATCAATGTGATGCCTACATCCTAGGGTATAACTAGGTCATGACTCCACTAATTATCAACAGGGATTATAGACTTACGGTTAATCTCTCAAACCTTAATCTCACCACCCTTGATCCTTTCTATTTTTATCTATATTTCTTGGATTCAATTGGCAACGAGTGATGTGCCCGTCTTGTGAGATCAAAGATAATTACAAAGCCAGTAAAGATCAGGAAGGAATAATTAAGGAAAGCGAAGCCGAAGAGAAAGGCAGATGTAAAGTTCTCATAAAAGCATCTCCTAAAGTATTTAGAATATATAGAGAATGGTGGTTCCATCATAAAAAAGTATAAAAGGCAAAATCAATCTACCTGTTAATAAAGAACCTTGCAATTTTCCTTAAAAAAGCAGGCAAAATCTGCAAATAAAGCCCCGATAGAAACAATATCCAACTTACTATATATAACAATCACAAATTATAATTAAGCGACAAAACACCACAACAAAATCCAATTTACAGACTGAAATCTCCATGTCAGCAACTCCCACGTGCTGTCACCGGCTCCTCCCGGTCACCCGGTGACCTTCTTCCCTCCACCTATATAAAGCGCTCCCGGCAATCAATCATTTATTTTACTTTTTTCTCCTCTTTCTTCTTCCTCCATAAAATCCGTTGCTTCTATCTCTCTTCGATCCTCCGAGATCTGCGATTTCTATCTTGATAAAGACCAGCTTGATTCTTTTATAGATCTCTAGGGTTCGGTCCCCTCCTCTAATTTCTCGGGCAATTTTTTTTTCAGATTTCCCCCCCAATTTTCTCGATTATTTGCCGCCTTTTTTTAATATAGCTGAGGATTTAGAGGAGAGGATGCGGATTTTGTTGATTTTATATGAATTTATTGAGATTGTAGCTGAGATGTGTTCGATCTTGTTTTAATCGGCATTTCTTTTTCAATCGATTATTTTTCCTGATTTTGGATTGTATAAATTGGTGACCTTTGAATCGACGAAGTGATGATTATCTAATATTGAATCTTTGGCGATTTGATGATGGATCTCCTATAATTGATAATGTTTTTTTGGTGCAGATTGTAAAAAAAAAAAAATCTTTTAATGGACTCGTACTCCTCGATCAATGAGGCAGACAATTTCAATCTCTCGCGGCTCCACCACGTAAAGAGGCAGAGATCATTCGACGAGAGGTCGATAAGTGAGCTCTCGATCGGGCCAAACCTTCGAGCAGTTGATAGCTACGAGAGCTTGTTTTCACCTGCAGGAGGAATGAGGTCGGCGCTGGACACTCCGACTTCCTGGAGAGGAGCTCCGTTCGAACCGCACCCGATGATTGCTGAGGCTTGGGAGGCTCTCAGGAGGTGTGTGGTGAACTTCAGGGGCAGCCCGTGGGCACAATTGCTGCTTATGATCATGCCTCGGAGGAGGTTTTAAATTATGATCAGGTGATTCTTGTTTTTTCCCCTTATAGTTTTGTTTGTAGCTAAAAGTTTGATTTTGGGAATCATTAGAATGTATATAAGATAATGTTTAAAGTGGTTCATAAGTTTATTATGAGACGCATTAGAATGGATATAAGATAATGTTTAAAGTTGTTTGTTGAGTCATATCCTCTTCATATATCTCAAAGCAATTGTTTAGTTATTAAACTGACGATTCATGGTTATAATTTCTGTAGTGCATGGCCAGTTGTGTTAGCAACAATAGTGGTATAATAACCAAAGACCTAGGAAACAAATAACAAAAGAAAAACCAACCACATAAACCCAGAGATTTAATGAGGTTCAGCAATCAATGTGATGCCTACATCCTAGGGTATAACTAGGTCATGACTCCACTAATAATCAACAGGGATTATAGACTTACAGTTAATCTCTCAAACCTTAATCTCACCACCCTTGATCCTTTCTATTTTTATCTATATTTCTTGGATTCAATTGGCAGCGAGTGATGTGCCCGTGCGTGTGAGATTAGTGGGTATATGTCACATGAGTGGATTCTCTCATATACAATAAAGTGGCTGAACCTCAATCAAATGTCGTTATGAGTGATTCTCTCTCACCCTTTATTCACTGGCTGTGATACAGCCACACCTTTATATGAGAAAATCCCTCACACGATAAGGATACACATTATTCTCTTTCTCTATATGTGTGAAATAGGATTTCTGTTCATTTGGCTGAAACCATGAAAATACCAACTCAGTATAATTATATAATTATAGACTTATAGATTTGGATCCACAAACAACTAGTTGTAAATTTTACAATTATAGACTTATAGTCTTGTTTGGTTATTAATCAATAGATAACTATGCAAATATCTTATAAGTAACGCTTTCCCATAAAACATATTGTGCTTATCTGTTAAGAACATGGTTCAATGAGTAGTTTTAATATTGAAACAGAATCGTCTTTGAAGCAAGAAACATCCCTGAGGTATTATGTACTTTGTTTAAAACTTTCCTCTCTTTGCCTTCGTTTTTAGTTTTCTAATCTCCGCTGTATAAATCAGCTGACAAATGAAGGATTTGTTTTCTGGAAATTTATGACAATTGAAACTAAGTCGATAAATCAGCTGACAAATGAAGGATTTGTTTTCTGGAAATTTATGACAATTGAAACTAAGCCTTGTTTTGAGTGCAGGAATGAAAATATTTATTCCTTGATAAAAATCCTTAACCTTTTCCATGCTCATTTATTCCTTTTACGATAGTTATTGTTTTCATGAGTCTCTGTGAATACACAATGTTTAGCTTCTTACACTTTTTTTCCGGATACATATCAGCCCTTATCCCTAGCCTCCTTTCCCTGTGAGTCACACACCAAACTAACATAACATATTGAATCTTTGGCGATTTGATGATGGATCTCCTATAATTGATAATGTTTTTGGTGCAGATTGTAAAAAAAAAAAAATCTTTTAATGGACTCGTACTCCTCGATCAATGAGGCAGACAATTTCAATCTCTCGCGGCTCCACCACGTAAAGAGGCAGAGATCATTCGACGAGAGGTCGATAAGTGAGCTCTCGATCGGGCCAAACCTTCGAGCAGTTGATAGCTACGAGAGCTTGTTTTCACCTGCAGGAGGAATGAGGTCGGCGCTGGACACTCCGACTTCCTGGAGAGGAGCTCCGTTCGAACCGCACCCGATGATTGCTGAGGCTTGGGAGGCTCTCAGGAGGTGTGTGGTGAACTTCAGGGGGCAGCCCGTGGGCACAATTGCTGCTTATGATCATGCCTCGGAGGAGGTTTTAAATTATGATCAGGTGATTCTTGTTTTTTTTTCCCCTTATAGTTTTGTTTGTAGCTAAAAGTTTGATTTTGGGAATCATTAGAATGTATATAAGATAATGTTTAAAGTGGTTCATAAGTTTATTATGAGACGCATTAGAATGGATATAAGATAATGTTTAAAGTTGTTTGTTGAGTCATATCCTCTTCATATATCTCAAAGCAATTGTTTAGTTATTAAACTGACGATTCATGGTTATAATTTCTGTAGTGCATGGCCAGTTGTGTTAGCAACAATAGTGGTATAATCACCAAAGACCTAGGAAACAAATAACAAAAAAGAAAAACCAACCACATAAACCCAGAGATTTAATGAGGTTCAGCAATCAATGTGATGCCTACATCCTAGGGTATAACTAGGTCATGACTCCACTAATAATCAACAGGGATTATAGACTTACAGTTAATCTCTCAAACCTTAATCTCACCTCCCTTGATCCTTTCTATTTTTATCTATATTTCTTGGATTCAATTGGCAACGAGTGATGTGCCCGTGCGCGTGTGAGATTAGTGGGTATATGTCACATGAGTGGATTCTCTCATATACAATAAAGTGGCTGAACCTCAATCAAATGTCGTTATGAGTGATTCTCTCTCACCCTTTATTCACTGGCTGTGATACAGCCACACCCCTTTATATGAGAGAATCCCCTCACACGATAAGGATACACATTATTCTCTTTCTCTATATGTGTGTGTGAAATAGGATTTCTGTTCATTTGGCTGAAACCATGAAAATACCAACTCAGTATAATTATATAATTATAGACTTATAGATTTGGATCCACAAACAACTAGTTGTAAATTTTACAATTATAGACTTATAGTCTTGTTTGGTTATTAATCAATAGATAACTATGCAAATATCTTATAAGTAATGCTTTCCCATAAAACATATTGTGCTTATCTGTTAAGAACATGGTTCAATGAGTAGTTTTAATATTGAAACAGAATCGTCTTTGAAGCAAGAAACATCCCTGAGGTATTATGTACTTTGTTTAAAACTTTCCTCTCTTTGCCTTTCGTTTTTAGTTTTCTAATCTCCGCTGTATAAATCAGCTGACAAATGAAGGATTTGTTTTCTGGAAATTTATGAGAGTTGAAACTAAGTCTTGTTTTGAGTGCAGAAATGAATATATTTATTCCTTGATAAAGAATCCTTAACCTCTTCCATGCTCATTTATTCCTTTTTGCGATAGTTATTGTTTTCATGAATCTCTGTGAATACACAGTGTTTAGCTTCTTACACTTTTTTTTCCCGGATACATATCAGCGCCCTTATCCCTAGCCCTCCTTTCCCTGTGAGTTACACACCATAACTAACATAACATACTAATCACCACATCCACCAAGACATTTGATGAACTTTTTTTATGGGTACATGTGTATCCTGCACAATAGAAAAAAATGTATAGAAACTGAATAGTGTCTGAAGCTCTCAACATGAATTTCTTCATCTGAATATGAAGTAAAGGGTGTGTCCTCGGCTTTTAGTTTTTGTATTTTTTGACATTGGTCATTGTTATTTGTTGGTCATCTTTCTTATCTTTTTGGATGACTTTGTGAATACCTATTTGCTAAATCTATCTCACAGTTTTTTTAGCCAGTTCTCAGTTGATTAGAGATTATTTACCTTTTAATTACGTGTTGCTCATGCCTCATGCAGTTGGAATCTTCCTTTTGTCTACTGGTAGAGAATTATACAATCCATCAAGGAACAAGTTCCATGTTGTTAGGAACCAGTTATCATGCATAAACTGCTTTTGTCTATATGCTATGTAGAACAGTTGTAGTATGATAATTGATAAGATTGGTATGCAAATATTGAAGATGAACCAGTACAAATTGATGTTACCCTTTGTTGTGAAAGAAAAAAGGAAAAAGGGGGAAAAAAGCTACCCTGTGTAAGGACTAACAGGAGAGAGGACAGGTAGGAGCTTATTTTCAATTACACTTTATGAGTCTCTTGATTTGTTTATAGCATTTCTTAACTACAGGAGTTCATTAGGGTCTAGATTTTACCATTAACAATGAGAATATTGAATTTTGATCTGGTCCTGTTTTACATTTGGCAGGTGTTTGTCCGCGACTTCGTACCAAGTGCACTGGCTTTTCTGATGAATGGAGAATACGATATAGTTAAAAATTTTCTATTGAAAACTGTCCGCCTTCAAGGATGGGAAAAGAAGGTAGACCGCTTCAAACTTGGAGAGGGAGTGATGCCAGCAAGCTTCAAGGTCCTTCACGATCCTGTTCGTAAAACTGACACTTTAGTTGCAGATTTTGGAGAAAGTGCAATTGGCAGGGTGGCTCCTGTCGACTCTGGTTTCTGGTGGATTATTCTTCTTCGTGCCTACACGAAGTCTACTGGGGATTTATCCCTGGCTGAAACTCCTGAATGTCAAAAAGGAATGAGACTTGTGCTAGCTTTATGTCTATCAGAAGGTTTTGACACCTTCCCAACTTTGCTCTGTGCCGATGGATGCTGTATGATAGATCGTAGAATGGTAAGATTGATGAAATTAGGAACATATCTCGAACATTCTTCCTGTTCAATTTTAATTTTTCAGCTCATGTATCTCTTTAGGTTAGGTTTACATTTATCTGAATGCTTTTATTTTTTGAAGAATACGTCACTGAGTTACTCCTGAGATGAACATTGATGAAGTTGATAAATAAACCTTTAAGGAAAATTTAATGAGTCAGTGCAGCATGATCATAATTTCTTTTCCACAATTAGAGTTAGGGATATTGTTGGAAGTACAAGTATTTCTGACTCCTGAAAATTTTAACAGTTTCCGATGTTCTTTTGTTATCTTCCGTGATCATGTAATACTATGCTGATATTTATGATTTCACTTTCCTTCTATGAGGTAGCACAGGCTGTTAAACACTTCAGAATTTTTTAATCGAAGTTATTCTAATTTACCATCCTCTGAATTGATTTTAAGGGCATGGTTTCTTTGGTAACATCCAGTATTTTATTTTTCTTTATTTTTGCTTCCTACTGAATTTCATTTCAGATTTCATTTCTTATTGCATGGAAAGAAGTACTATATTTATATGTTGTTCCTGCTTTTAGGATCAGTTATTGCATATGCATCTTATGACGATGCGTTGTCGGATGCACAACTTATTTTAGATGCAGTATGCATTCATATTGAATTTTCTCTCTTTTTCACTCTATAGAACTGAGTTAATATCAATCAGTGAATCTTGTCCTCAAAGAGTTACTTGTCATCAAGTCGACACGTAGTCTTAAGAATAATTTGCCATGTAGTCTTAAGAATAATATGCTAGTTCTTGGCATAGATTCTGCTGACATCCCATTGTCAAGAGATTTTATCTTTGTACTCATTCATTTACTAGTATTAATTATAGTCCACTGTGTATATATGAAACACAATAAAAATGTACCGTTTGTTGATATCCAACTTTAGGAGATGTGAATGATGTGAGTAATCAAGCATGTTACTTAAGCATTCATTCACATACCTTTTCTTTTACGTTATGTCATGACACTCTAGAAGATGCAAATGAAAATATGTTTACACTGAGTAAGAATTTAATTTTGCATGCATTCACAATCAACTTTTACACCATTTTTATTTCCACATTGCTGGTTCTGTGAGTGCATCCTTCTCTGTCTACTGGATGAATTGATTCGAAATTGATGTTTATGATTTTATGTCGCATATGAGATATTGCAACCAGTGATAAAGATTGCATAAATTACTTTCTATCATCATCAATTTTCGGTTCTTGCTTTCCCATTATAAGTTTTTGTTGCCGCTGAAATTTTGCAGGATGTTTATGGTTATCCAATGAAATCCAAGCCTTGTTCTTTATGGCTCTGAGATGTGCTTTATCGATGCTTAATCATGATGCAGAAGGGAAGGAGTTTATCGAGCGAATAGTGAAGCGCCTACATGCGTTAAGTTATCACATGCGAAGTTACTTTTGGTTAGATTTCCAGCAGCTGAACGACATATACCGCTACAAGACAGAGGAGTACTCTCACACAGCAGTCAACAAATTTAATGTCATTCCCGATTCAATCCCAGATTGGGTATTTGAGTTTATGCCTACTCGTGGAGGTTACTTCATTGGAAATGTGAGTCCTGCAAGGATGGACTTTCGGTGGTTTGCCCTAGGCAATTGTATTGCCATTTTATCATCTCTTGCTACCCCAGAGCAATCTGCAGCTATTATGGATCTTATAGAGTCACGTTGGGAGGAGTTGGTTGGGGAAATGCCTTTAAAGATTGCTTATCCTGCATTGGATAATCATGAATGGCGGATTGTAACAGGTTGTGACCCGAAAAATATAAGATGGAGCTATCATAATGGAGGTTCATGGCCAGGTTCGTCACTCTATGGCTTGTTTACTTTCTTGTCGAGTATAATAATTTGGGTTAAATGCGGAGTGATCCCCTCTAGTTCTATGGTTGCAGATAGATCTGTTGAATTGAATTTTTTGACTCTTCTACCCTCAATGAAAGATAAATTTGTGTTTTGACAAATATGACCTATTAAGGACAAAAGTATAAAAGAAAATCACTCAAGGGGTCTATCTGCAACAATAGAAGTCTGCAATTGAGAGATAGGACAGGGGATCTATTCACAGTTAATCCTAATAATTTTGTCATAGAACATATATGTAGCTTTAACAAAACAATAGGCGACAACCAAAAAGAGAAAACAGAAGTAATAGAAAATTAAGATTTTTAACCTCACACCTGGATTAACAGCTTCACTTCAATCAAGGTTTCACATCTCCTAAATGATTGTGGTATCATGATTTTCTTGAAGCATGTATATAACTAATAGAATGATTCAATGAATTAATGAAAAAGGTTTTCATGAGTATATACAGTTAGCTTGCTCAGGATTATTAATAATGTTTTAAAACATGTAATGAAAAATATACTGTTTGCACTGAATCATCATAGTTGCGTGATTCCCTGGACCCCCCCTCAAACCGTTGTACAGTTCCTCCGAACCGATTCCTGGTACATTTGCGAACTGATTCTCTTCGATACACGAATTGGTTCTCCAAAATTTACATACCGCTTACAAGTATGCCGGGGCAGGTAGTGCCTTTAGATGCCCATGCGCAAGACGCAATGCAACATGCAAATCAAGTGAAGGGAGAAGCACAATAGAATGTATTAGCCAACAAATTTACTATAACTAAATACCTATGTTAATAAAACATGAAACAAGATCATGATTCCTACACGAACTATGTGAAAAGAAAACAGAAGTAATAGAAAATTAAGATTTTTAACCTCACATCTGGATTAACAGCTTCACATCAATCAAGGTTTCACATCTCCTAAATGATTGTGGTATCATGATTTTCTTGAAGCATGTATATAACTAATAGAATGATTCAATGAATTAATGAAAAAGGTTTTCATGAGTATATACAGTTAGCTTGCTCAGGATTATTAATAAAGTTTTAAAACATGTAATGAAAAATATACTGTTTGCATTGAATCATCATAGTTGCGTGATTCCTGGACCCCCTCAAACCGTTGTACAATTCCTCTGAAACCGATTCGGTACATTTGGGAACTGATTCCCTTCGATACAATTGGTTCCCCAAAATTGACATACCGCTTACAAGTATGCGGGGCAGGTAGTGCCTTTAGATGCACATGCACAAGGCGCAATGCAACATGCAAATCAAGTGAAGGAGAAGCACAATAGAATGTATTAGCCAACAAATTTACTATAACTAAATACCTATGTTAATAAAACATGAAACAAGATCATGATTCCTACACGAACTATGTGAAAAGAAAACAGAAGTAATAGAAAATTAAGATTTTTAACCTCACATCTGGATTAACAGCTTCACTTCAATCAAGGTTTCACATCTCCTAAATGATTGTGGTATCATGATTTTCTTGAAGCATGTATATAACTAATAGAATGATTCAATGAATTAATGAAAAAGGTTTTCATGAGTATATACAGTTAGCTTGCTCAGGATTATTAATAAAGTTTTAAAACATGTAATGAAAAATATACTGTTTGCATTGAATCATCATAGTTGCGTGATTCCTGGACCCCCTCAAACCGTTGTACAATTCCTCTGAAACCGATTCGGTACATTTGGGAACTGATTCCCTTCGATACAATTGGTTCCCCAAAATTGACATACCGCTTACAAGTATGCGGGGCAGGTAGTGCCTTTAGATGCACATGCACAAGGCGCAATGCAACATGCAAATCAAGTGAAGGAGAAGCACAATAGAATGTATAAGCCAACAAATTTACTATAACTAAATACCTATGTTAATAAAACATGAAACAAGATCATGATTCCTACACGAACTATGTGAAAAGAAAACAGAAGTAATAGAAAATTAAGATTTTTAACCTCACACCTGGATTAACAGCTTCACATCAATCAAGGTTTCACATCTCCTAAATGATTGTGGTATCATGATTTTCTTGAAGCATGTATATAACTAATAGAATGATTCAATGAATTAATGAAAAAGGTTTTCATGAGTATATACAGTTAGCTTGCTCAGGATTATTAATAAAGTTTTAAAACATGTAATGAAAAATATACTGTTTGCATTGAATCATCATGAATGGCGGATTGTAACAGGTTGTGACCCGAAAAATATAAGATGGAGCTATCATAATGGAGGTTCATGGCCAGGTTCGTCACTTTATGGCTTGTTTACTTTCTTGTCGAGTATAATAATTTGGGTTAAATGCGGAGTGACCCCCTCTAGTTCTATGGTTGCAGATAGATCTGTTGAATTGAATTTTTTGACTCTTCTACCCTCAATGAAAGATAAATTTGTGTTTTGACAAATAAGACCTATTAAGGACAAAAGAGTTATAAAAGAAAATCACTCAAGGGGTCTATCCACACTTGGGGGCTAGTACAAGGGGTCTATCTGCAACAATAGAAGTCTGCAATTGAGAGATAGGACGGGATCTATTCACAGTTAATCCTAATAATTTTGTCATAGAACATATATGTAGCTTTTAAAAGCAATAGGCGACAACCAAAGAGCGAAAACAGAAGTAATAGAAAATTAAGTTTTTTAACCTTACATCTGGATTAACAGCTTCACATCAATCAAGGTTTCACATCTCCTAAATGATTGTGGTATCATGATTTTCTTGAAGCATGTATATAACTAATAGAATGATTCAATGAATTAATGAAAAAGGTTTTCATGAGTATATACAGTTAGCTTGCTCAGGATTATTAATAAAGTTTTAAAACATGTAAGTGAAAAATGTACTGTTTGCATTGAATCATCATAGTTGCGTGATTCCCTGGGACCCCCCTCAAACCGTTGTACAATTCCTCTGAAACCGATTCCCGGTACATTTGGGAACTGATTCCCTTCGATACACGAATTGGTTCCCCAAAATTGACATACCGCTTACAAGTATGCCGGGGCAGGCAGTGCCTTTAGATGCACATGCACAAGACGCAATGCAATATGCAAATCGAGTGAAGGGAGAAGTACAATAGAATGTATAAGCCAACAAATTTACTATAACTAAATACCTATGTTAATAAAACATGAAACAAGATCATGATCCCTACACGAACTATGTGAAAATAAAAACAGAATAAAAAAGAACTCCATAAAAAAGAAGTATATAAGTATGTTGTATGGAAAAAATATTGGAATACATAATTAGCTTTCCAGTTTCTAGTTTTGTACTATATACATTTGAAAACGATAAGCGTATCCCAAAAGATTATGGCGTACCATTAATCGAACTTGCATCCCGAAGCAAGCTACCACCCTTCAAATCCAAATTTTCTAAGTGGCGAATTGCATACCCGAATTCGTACCACGTCCTGCTATGTATCATGTACTGTGCAACTATGGCACTGATTCAAGTTTCTTTATTATATTAATTAATGTGCTGAGAGTTCATTATAGATTAAGTAACCTGTAATTCATTATATATTAAGTAACCTAGTAGATAGTAGTATGGTATGTTGGAACTAGTGTTCTTTATTTACTGGGAAAACGATCCCTTGATCCTCGCCTACTGGGTATTTGGTGCCCAAGGAAAGAACCCTTAGATCAATGTAGTAATTTTTGAACCTAAATGTTTTACATTGATCCAATGATACACAGTCCTTGATACAGCAACTATCCAGTTGACAAGGACCATTATATAGTTTCTATATTTGTTAGCAATCAGTACGAAATGAGATCAATCAACAGTAATCATGCACATCTCGTCTAAATTGTATAGAACAGTCTAAAAGCTTTGAACAGACAAAATTATTATCCATTCTCTATCTGCCATATCTGCAGTACTTCTATGGCTCCTAACTGCAGCATGCATCAAAACTGGACGACCACAGATCGCCAGAAAAGTGATCGAGCTTGCTGAGACCCGTCTATCTAAAGACGGCTGGCCTGAATATTATGACGGTAAACTTGGACGATATGTTGGAAAACAAGCAAGGAAGTTTCAAACTTGGTCTATTGCAGGATATTTAGTGGCAAAAATGATGTTAGAAGACCCGTCTCATTTAGGAATGATCTCTTTGGAGGAGGATAAGGCGATGAAGCCTGTGCTTAGAAGATCAACTTCGTGGAATTGTTAAGAGTTGGATATCAGGTACAAGAGATTTTTTTTTAAAAAAAAGTTAGGATTCATACAATTCTTTTTGGGGGTTATCTAATCATTTAATGTTTTCTTTATTTTGTATGTAGAGTCTGATATATGTTTATATGATGAGAAAATCCCGTTTTGAGATAGAATTAATCTTCGCTTACATAATGTTGAAAGAAAATTGGGTTAATTATAGAGTATTATTTGCTGTTAAGACTTCATCACCAGTTATTTCTCCCACATGAATATCATGTGATTTCAATGTGTTGCAGCGAGGTCTCCTGATATATCAGTCTATTATAGTAGATGTACGTACATGTAATAAAGAGAGAACTCTACTTGGATATCAAGAGAGGTTTAAGTGATAATACAAAATTCAGATTGACTGTTGAATTCAGTTCAGCGCTAGCTTACAAGTAATAAATCTTTGACTCGCGTAGAAAATTTCAGCTGTTCATTGGCTAAGTAAAAGTGATGACCTGAGTTTAGCAGCTTGGCTGTCGAATTCTTTGCAGATTTTGTAGGCGGAAAGAAAAACAAATGTTTTAGAAGCAAATCTCCCACAAGCACTTCACTATTGTGATGACGGCTGTATTGAATTATTCATTTGTTCGTATATTCAAGCTTAGAGTTAACAGGTACTAAGAAAGAGACAATAAAGAAAAATTGGGGTTAATTGCGAATGGACCATTGTAGTATCACCCAAATTGGCTCAAGTGTAAATACACCCCCTTAGTGAACGTTTTCGACTCTTTTAAAAGTTAATTTTTTATAGCAATTGGTGGTCTATTCTCACCAATAGAACTGTAGAGGGTCTATTAGCATTTTCAAACCCTTTTTGATGATTTTAAGAGTAAAAAATATTCATTCATGGGGTATATTCGCACAAATAAACTACGAGGGGTCTATTGGTAATTTGGTGACACTACAGGAATGCTTTGCGGAGAAAATTTTGGTCACAATGTTTGAAACCTGATATTTTGATCATATTTAATGATCATATTTAATGAAACATTCTCTCAGATTCTCACTTCAAATATGACCACTACGCTCTCTAATATTTTACTAGCATGAAAATGGCTACATGATATTAATAGAAAAATAATGATCATACGGTAGCCGTATATCTAATTTTTGTCTTGATCTAAATATTAGAACTACATAATGCAAATTTATCATAGAAAAAAAAAAACTACATAATGCAAAATATTCTCAACGCCACAAATATAATTGTCTTTTCCAACTTAACATTATTTAAATTTCTTGGGTCTACAGGCCCACAAATCTAGAGATATGAGGAAACTGTGGGGAAAAAATAGTAATAAACTCTTCTTAACAAATCAATAGAGAGTAAAATATCATATCATAATTATAAATCGGAGATCTTCTACATCTTTGTTCAAGTAAAACAAACAGGATATCTGAACTATCAAGGAAAATTTCTTTGAAATATTTTATTAGGAATGGAAAGAATCACATTCAAACTCTCTTACTTACGAAAAAGTAATACCTTATCCATCTAATCTACATTCTTTGGCTAAAACCATATTTATTGCTTAAGATCTTTAAGAAATAAAAGCTTTACCGTGACGAATTATTCGAATTCAAATAAAAGTATTACAAACTATTTTTATTAGAGAAAAATTAATAAACTTTCAAACCAGCAAAAAATACCAAAAGTTTCGATAAATTAAATATCATGAACATTTATTTAATGTTTTTATGGACAACTGAGTAACTGATGTTTTACAAATTTATAATGATTTCTCAGATCTAGCCCCCAAATTGTCATTATTGTCACATAAGTACTACAGAACAGTTAGATGTTTATAAAAACTAGTTGGGATGCACGTGTATTGCACGTGATCAAGTATCACGGGTCTCAGTTTTTTTAGATATTTTTGTTAGTGTTGATTTTATTGTTATGGGAGGAAAATTTAATAAGATATGATTTTTACTAATTAATTCGGAGAATACTAACAATTAAGTCTTTACAAATTATAATTTCATGAATAGATACCAAAAGCCAATCTTGAATTATAAACGAAATTTACATACAATACAATCGTATGGATCTTTAACATGTAATTTCTTTTACGTAAGCTTACAATCTCTCTCTCTCTAAACTTTTTGCTCTCCCTAAAGTTTTTAATAAAACAAAGCGTCTCATCTTTGCAATTAGACACCAAATTACTAACTAAAACAAAGAACTCAAGCTAACATCCTGAACAAAGCATTATGTAGAGCTCAATGCATTCTCCAAAGAATTTTCAATTGGATAGTGCCTTGAGGGTTGAGTACGGTGACTCGAGATGCATACAATGACTCGGGTGAGTATGGTAACTCGGTATTTATCTATATGATGAACAATGGACTTGATTTTCTCCTCGATTTTTTTCATACATATATAGCCATGAATAAGGTCTCTCGGGTAGATGCAAAACACGAGAATACTAAGATATCTAGGTTGATTTTTTTCTTGGCTTTGACGATGCTTGAGGGAGAGAAAAATTGAGTGGAAATGAGGAGATGATCACCATGATATAGGATCAGTGGGTTAGTAGATAAGGTTATATTCAAATAAAAGGATTATGTTTTTAAACCTTCAAATTTGTTATCAACTAATAGTTTGGATGATATGATAAACTTAGTTTAAACTAAAGAAAATATTTCTAAAATTTAACTTTATCATCCTCATTAGGATAGGATAACAATGTAATATCCAAAACGTTCAAGGGCAATACTAACAATGAAAATTTTTCTCAAACTCACACTTTTATAAGGAGTATGATATGATATGATCTACCATATAGTTTTCGATGATGCATTGATTTTTTTTCTTTTGCAGGTTTGAAAATTGATAATTCTTTCTCTAATAAAACTAATTTGGGATAGCTTTATGCAAAAGCCCCAAAACAGTACATTATACTTTTACTTGAAGACTTATTTTTGTAAAAGCATTAATTACAAGCCGGTACCTAGAGGTATCATATAATTACACCGGTGATCCGGATGTATATCTATAAGGATAACTCAAGTACTGATTGTATTTACATGGATAGCCTTGAGAGTTACTTCTTATCCGAGCTCCAAAATCACACGTGCTCCAAAATTACTAGTGTAATTATAGGATACCTTAAGGTGGCTTGTAATTATTACTCGCATAAATTTCCCCTTCAAAGTCTCTTTTGACATGTATAAATATCCAAGTCCACTGGCGGACCCTCACCATTTTTTCCCCACCGCCAACCGCATTGTCTTCCTTCGGTCAACCAAACAAAAAGGTCAGATTTTTCTCTCTCTCTTTCTTCGATTCTTTATATTTTCCCTAAATTTACAAAATTTATCTTTTCTAGATCCAAACACATATTTTCTTGATTTGTGTTTGTATCTGATTTTGCGCGAAAGATTTGGGGATCGATTTGGGTTTAGGTTTCGATGAGAATCGATTTCGGTTATGACATCGGGTTTATGTAGAATTGGATTGGATAATTCAATGCCTAAGTTTAGATTGCGAAGTATGATTCGTTTGTTTAACTTTATCATCATCATTCAAATTTGTCATCAACTAATAATTTGGATGAGATGATAAACTTAGTTTAAACTAAAGAAAATATTTCTAAAATTTAACTTTATCATCATCATTCAAATTTGTCATCAACTAATAATTTGGATGAGATGATAAACTTAGTTTACTAAAGATAATCCTCCTAGATTTTAACTTTATCATCATCATTCAAATTTGTCATCAACTAATAATTTGGATGAGATGATAAACTTAGTTTACTAAAGATAATCCTCCTAGATTTTAACTTTATCATCATCATTCAAATTTGTCATCAACTAATAATTTGGATGAGATGATAAACTTAGTTTACTAAAGATAATCCTCCTAGATTTTAACTTTATCATCATCATTCAAATTTGTCATCAACTAATAATTTGGATGAGATGATAAACTTAGTTTACTAAAGATAATCCTCCTAGATTTTAACTTTATCATCATCATTCAAATTTGTCATCAACTAATAATTTGGATGAGATGATAAACTTAGTTTACTAAAGATAATCCTCCTAGATTTTAACTTTATCATCATCATTCAAATTTGTCATCAACTAATAATTTGGATGAGATGATAAACTTAGTTTAAACTAAAGAAAATATTTCTAAAATTTAACTTTATCATCATCATTCAAATTTGTCATCAACTAATAATTTGGATGAGATGATAAACTTAGTTTACTAAAGATAATCCTCCTAGATTTTAACTTTATCATCATCATTCAAATTTGTCATCAACTAATAATTTGGATGAGATGATAAACTTAGTTTAAACTAAAGAAAATATTTCTAAAATTTAACTTTATCATCCTCATTAGGATAGGATAACAATGTAATATCCAAAACGTTCAAGGGCAATACTAACAATGAAAATTTTTTCTCAAACTCACACTTTTATAAGGAGTATGATATGATATGATCTACCATATAGTTTTCTGATAGTACGTGATTTTTTTTTCCTTTTGCAGGTTTGAAAATTGATAATTCTTTCTCTAATAAAACTAATTTGGGATAGCTTTATGCAAAAGCCCCAAAACAGTACATTATACTTTTACTTGAAGACTTATTTTTGTAAAAGCATTAATTACAAGCCGGTACCTAGAGGTATCATATAATTACACCGGTGATCCCGGGACTGTATATCTATAAGGATAACTCTGAAGTACTGATTGTATTTACATGGATAGCCTTGAGAGTTACTTCTTATCCGAGCTCCAAAATCACACGTGCTCCAAAATTACTAGTGTAATTATAGGATACCTTAAGGTGGCTTGTAATTATTACTCGCATAAATTTCCCCTTCAAAGTCTCTTTTGACATGTATAAATATCCAAGTCCACTGGCGGACCCTCACCATTTTTTCCCCACCGCCAACCGCATTGTCTTCCTTCGGTCAACCAAACAAAAAGGTCAGATTTTTCTCTCTCTCTTTCTTCGATTCTTTATATTTTCCCTAAATTTACAAAATTTATCTTTTCTAGATCCAAACACATATTTTCTTGATTTGTGTTTGTATCTGATTTTGCGCGAAAGATTTGGGGATCGATTTGGGTTTAGGTTTCGATGAGAATCGATTTCGGTTATGACATCGGGTTTATGTAGAATTGGATTGGATAATTCAATGCCTAAGTTTAGATTGCGAAGTATGATTCGTTTGTTTAACTTTTTCTCCTTTTCTCGATTTGGGAGATTTTTATAAACAAATTAATGATATTTCCAGTGCTTTTAGAAATCCAAATGTTCCTTTTTTTTTTTAAGCACAGACCGTGTACATGCAATTCATTAATCCACGAATTGGTGAAAGTGGTAGAAACTTAAACATGTAACAAAATATTCTTAGAAAACTTAAACATTTAAATGTTCCTTTTCTTATATTTAAGAATCAAGATGTACAAAGAGTGAGGGTAGCATAAATGAGAATGTTATGATGGAGAGTGGATATGCACTAACTCTTTATTTGGGAGTTCACTAGTGAATGGGAAGGAAAAATATAATATCATGTTCGGGGCTTCATTATAGGGAATTGAGGGGAAATTATTTCACTATGTGTTTATATTAATATCAGCCGTTGGATTCAGATCGTGATGGGTTTAGTACCTTCCACCCCCATTCCCCAATTTGGAGGGGAATCGAATCATACTGATAGAAGGTTAGTGGAGGCGAATTTCGCACCTCCATGCAACCCCCACATCTCCATTGACCCTTTACGAAAAATCCCATACGGATTGAATATTTTACTTTCTTCTCCTTCCCTGTATTCACTCCCATCTAAACAAAGTTTAAGAGGTATAATAAATGAGTGCATTAGGAATGTAGAGGTTAGATAAAATGAGAGAAGATTTTCTCGGTCATATGGAAAGGAGGCCATTAAATGTACTGATTAGGAGAAATGATAAATAAATTATAATTAGTGCGCAAAGCAGATCTAGAGGCAGGCCTATGAGAAATTGGTTGGAAGTAGCTAAGACTGATATGGATAATGATTAGCTCAGTGGATGCGATAGTCCTCAACAGAACAAAATGGGAAAAATAGAATTCATTTAGCCAACCTCAAAACATGGGATAAAGACGTTGTTGTTAAATGTTCTTGAAAGTTAGTATTTGCTTTTGAACCCTATCATCTGGTAACACTTAATGTAGTTTGCTAATGAATAACTCAAACTTACCTGGTGCAGTTACTGCCGTGCTTGTGAGTCCCCAAACCAGTACATTATACTTTTACTTGAAGACTTATTTTTGTAAAAGCATTAATTACAAGCCGGTACCTAGAGGTATCATATAATTACACCGGTGATCCCGGGACTGTATATCTATAAGGATAACTCTGAAGTACTGATTGTATTTACATGGATAGCCTTGAGAGTTACTTCTTATCCGAGCTCCAAAATCACACGTGCTCCAAAATTACTAGTGTAATTATAGGATACCTTAAGGTGGCTTGTAATTATTACTCGCATAAATTTCCCCTTCAAAGTCTCTTTTGACATGTATAAATATCCAAGTCCACTGGCGGACCCTCACCATTTTTTTTCCCCACCGCCAACCGCATTGTCTTCCTTCGGTCAACCAAACAAAAAAAGGTCAGATTTTTTTCTCTCTCTCTCTTTCTTCGATTCTTTATATTTTCCCCTAAATTTACAAAATTTATCTTTTTCTAGATCCAAACACATATTTTCTTGATTTGTGTTTGTATCTGATTTTGCGCGGAAAGATTTGGGGATCGATTTGGGTTTAGGTTTCGATGAGAATCGATTTCGGTTATGACATCGGGTTTATGTAGAATTGGATTGGATAATTCAATGCCTAAGTTTAGATTGCGAAGTATGATTCGTTTGTTTAACTTTTTTCTCCTTTTCTCGATTTGGGAGATTTTTATAAACAAATTAATGATATTTCCAGTGCTTTTAGAAATCCAAATGTTCCTTTTTTTAAGCACAGACCGTGTACATGCAATTCATTAATCCTCGAATTGGTGAAAGTGGTAGAAACTTAAACATGTAACAAAATATTCTTAGAAAACTTAAACATTTAAATGTTCCTTTTCTTTTTCTAGATATTTAAGAATCAAGATGTACAAAGAGTGAGGGTAGCATAAATGAGAATGTTATGATGGAGAGTGGATATGCACTAACTCTTTATTTGGGAGTTCACTAGTGAATGGGAAGGAAAAATATAATATCATGTTCGGGGCTTCATTATAGGGAATTGAGGGGAAATTATTTCACTATGTGTTTATATTAATATCAGCCGTTGGATTCAGATCGTGATGGGTTTAGTACCTTCCACCCCATTCCCCAATTTGGAGGAATCGAATCATACTGATAGAAGGTTAGTGGAGGCGAATTTCGCACCTCCATGCAACCCCCACATCTCCATTGACCCTTTACGAAAAATCCCATACGGATTGAATATTTTACTTTCTTCTCCTTCCCTGTATTCACTCCCATCTAAACAAAGTTTAAGAGGTATAATAAATGAGTGCATTAGGAATGTAGAGGTTAGATAAAATGAGAGAAGATTTTCTCGGTCATATGGAAAGGAAGCCATTAAATGTACTGATTAGGAGAAATGATAAATAAATTATAATTAGTGCGCAAAGCAGATCTAGAGGCAGGCCTATGAGAAATTGGTTGGAAGTAGCTAAGACTGATATGGATAATGATTAGCTCAGTGGAGGCGATAGTCCTTAACAGAACAAAATGGGAAAAATAGAATTCATTTAGCCAACCTCAAAACATGGGATAAAGACGTTGTTGTTAAATGTTCTTGAAAGTTAGTATTTGCTTTTTGAACCCTATCATCTGGTAACACTTAATGTAGTTTGCTAATGAATAACTCAAACTTACCTGGTGCAGTTACTGCCGTGCTTGTGAGTCCCCAAACCATGAGCTTAGCGTGCATCGCTTGCCATAGTGTAGACAGTCCAACACATTCCTTCAGAAGCTACTCCGTTTCAAGCTCAGAGGGCGAAGGGCGATGTGGTGCCCTAGTTAACTGCATAATGAGGAAAGTCCCTGCAAACAACACAACACGGTCTAAAGTTGCTCCGGTCTCAAACATTGCTGGCTCTCAAGGGATCCCTGGAACTCCTCGTCTTGTGAGGAGCTGTGCAGTTACTAGAGACTTCGTACGAGACTGGAATTTCGACGAAATTGACTATTAGTTTGTGAGCGAAAGCCAAGTCTAGAGGGCTTCTTGGTGGATTCTAGCAATGTGCATATTGTCTTTTTGTCTTTGACAATTTTTCCACTGGTTTTTGTTGTTTGTGTGTGATAGTTTTATCTGGACCTGCAAGAAATTACCACAATAACGTTCTTATAACTCTGTACATTTAGATAGCGCTAAAGCCGAGGTGTGTTTGGTTCTTTTGTACTGATTTGAGAGGTTAATGTGTTCTTATATCTGATGATGGAGATGGTTATTTAGTTGGTACTTGATGTTCTCACGTTTTGGCGTTTAAACTGAATATAAATTCTCTTAAGTTTAGAGCAAAGAGAGAGGTTTTAGCACAGAGATAGTCTTAGCTCTTTTTGATGCAGAATAAAAGTACTTTGAGGCTTTATCTATCTGTTTTGGAGAGAGGAGATAAATGGCAACTGCTATTTGATTTTAAAAAAAAGGGAATATAGAAAGAGAATATGTCATGATGATCTGTTTGCTTGCATCTGGTGGAGTTTTTCCAAGAATTAAAAATTGAATATTCGAACAAATGAAATTTAAGGAGAAGATAGGTATTGACACTGATCACAATAGTTGTATTTCTCGATTTTTCTGACTTGCGAAGATTGAGAAAGTCAGTATGCTTATAGTTCCTTGTGTACTCTATGGAGAGAAAAAGTAACTTAGATTCCATTAGTTCAGAGTATGGTGATGGTCTGAATTTTAAATGTTTAGCTCTTTTTTCATCATGCATAATAAAAAGATTTGAGCTCGGGAAGCCTTTCCAACTGATCTATCCCTTTGTTTTCCTCTCTTCCTTTTTAAAGTTCGACTTGCATTTGGGATATCCTCTAGATTCTGCGCTTCTGCTTATCTTTTCAATAGAAGAGGACCAATGATACTAATACTATTTGATTAAGAAGGTAAAGGAGGAAACATAGAAGGATAATACATGACTATGAGGTGTAAGCTTGCACCTGGTGGAATCTTCAAAAATATAAAAACTGAATATTCAAACAAATGAAAGTTTTTCAACCACTCTGACTTGAGTTTTAGCAAAATCGGAAGCTTAAGAAAGTCAGAGGGGAATAACTAATAGGAGTTCTATGAAGAGAAACTCGTTACTGCGCAAGGACTTAAACACAAGAGACCAGTAAAGTACACATTACTCCTCAACCCATATGGGGTAAAAATTTGATTCTGAGTGATCGAACATAAAAGCTGGCGAACGACCTTGTCAATCAATTGTCCCTACTATCACCAACCAGGGAAAAAATATAGAGTGCGTGTGCGGTAATTCCATATTGATCCGAAGCAATGCATATGCTCCCATTTTTAATAAAATTCCATCTAGAAGCATATATGCACTGTAATGTGCTTCTCCTCCGTGGGTATCTGGTAGACATGTATGTAGGGGTATAATTGGCAATTTGACAGCATAAGCAATAAGGAAGCCGCAGGATATGACTGATTAGCTCATCTTTCCAATTCCAATGTTAGTTTCATTGAAACCATAGAACCCCCTATTAAGAGAAAAATGGAACACCCCGTTGTGTACAAAATAAACTTTGTAGCCGAATACAAACGTTTCTTTCATGGATAAAAGTAAGTAATTAGCTGTAGCCTCCTCCCCTCTCTGATCTTCTCATCATTGATCATGGAAAGAGCCATATCAACATTCCAAAAAAAATATTAACAGCTTTTTGTTGTGTTGTGCTTAGGAGCTTCAACAACAATCAACTTTTGTGCGCTTTGCTTGACATTCCCTCAACCAATCAAGGCATTCCTCTGAGGTACTCTCTGGATAAGCAAGCTGCCACTTTACCACCCTCTCTTGCTGCGTGCACATACAAGACAAATAATTTGTCCATTTTTTAAAATAAAGAGAATCAAATTCTACGCGTTAAATGATTTTGACTTACCCATTCCTTGAGAAGAGGACCTCCTGTTTTAAGTTGTAAAACATCCATTATTGCCTTTCCATCTGGCAGTGGCTTCTCCCACACTTTATCAAGCCCTGTGAAGCATAACGGGGGAAAATAATAGCAAAACATGGTCTTTATAAGCATATGTTCGAAAGCACAAAGTAGTGACCGAAGTTATGAGCAGTATATAAAACTTTATAGTTTCCACAATAGATACATGGCAACTGACCTAGTTCAGTTATAGCACTCTCAACTTTCAAGAATATTTCCTTCTTGTCCCGAGCAAATTCTCCATTTGAATCCCAAGAATGATCGTCTGTCGGGTACAATAGAGTGGACATCAGCAAGGAAACACGCCAAAAATCTTTAACTTGCCACAGCAGCAATCCTGTCACAATTAAATGCAAAACGTTAAGAGCCAATTTTACACTTTCACAAAGGGATATTGATTTGAAATATATAATAATTCAATAAGTTGAATCAAAACATTGTATGCAGTACTGACTGGTTGAAGTTAACTAATTTTATAGGCCCAAAATATCAAATGAAAAAAGTTTCATAACATTTAACCAAATCAGTATCACCATCAAATAACCCGATCTTCTATTTATCCAATTACGTTCTAAATTCTAATTGAGCAAAAAATCTAAGTTCCTGCAAGAAAAAAAGGTTGCCAGAAGACTCGAGCTGCAGAGCATGTGAGGTAACTAGACATAAATACTGTATTAGTATTCAAAGACATTTCCATTATACATATATTCTACTAGTACATGCACAATGACACGATGCCACATCAGAATATTTAATTTGTTAAGTTGAGGGCAAAATATGTGGGATATTACAATACCAAAATAATTAAAATAACCCTACCACCTTTCAAAAATATAAGGGTTGGTTAATCATTACTAAGCTCGCAGATTTTACCGTCAGAAGTTTTTTAGTTTTAATACAAACGAAGCGACAATCATTCTAAAAAATGTCCATATACTCAATTTTCTGATATAATCATTACATCTATTAAACTAGTATTATTCTCTAATATATAGTCATTCATAAAGCTCCAAATTGCCCAACGACCTCTTGTAAAGAAAAAAATTCGTTTGTGTTCCATACCAGGTCAGCTTAAGTCATAGACAAAGTCACTTGTTGAGGAGTTATCCACAAGCTTTAAGATAGGTGCAAAGATAACTTGTGAAGTAGTTTGCCCATTTATGTAACTTTTTAATAAAAGTTGATGGCTACTTATGAAAAAGAAACAATGTGTGGAGAGTTCTTTCTTTTAGGGGAAAAACATGAAAATTGTGGACCCATGAAAAAACTTAATCAAGAAAATAAAACTATGGAGAAAACCAAACAGTCAAACCTGCCAATACACGCATCCTGGAAGTCGGCGGAATGTCAAGGTATTCATCCTCCAGATCAAACTTGATTTCAGAATCCCTATTGGTCTCCAGTAAAGGAATCAAAGAAATAAATCTCTCACATGCAGCGTGTAGCCTCGCAACCTAGAAAAGAAAAGGTAGTTTGAGTTGTTGTTAGCAAATGGAATGAGCAACACTAAGAAAATTACCAAATGCAAACTTAAGAGGACACGATCGATGAAGCTTATTTGAAGGGTAAAAGGTCAGAACAAACCATTTTAGCATCATTGTGTTGTAGCTTGAGTGAATGTTTGAAGATGTAGGTAACAGGAATCTGCAGTGCAGATGACTTGAATAGTGAGGTTAAATGAGTTTGCAAAAATGTTATCAAACGAAGGGATAAACAGTCATTTTGCTGAATAAAGTCAGGGCAATAATTCCCATGTCATTAACCAATGATTAACAATTAGACCAACATCACGATGACAAGTGACAAGATATTGTTAAGGTCAATGTAACAGATCCTACTCCTTGCTCAAAGCAATTCAGCTACCCAGACAAATAAATGCCAATACGATAGAATCGTTCTCGGGTATTATGCGGAGTCTGGCTCATCAGGAAAAACAAAGAAGTAAACAAAATTGGATCTGGCCAACTTATCTACTTTTTACTATTGCCTATTGTTTCGGTCTTACTGTTTGGGTTCATGCTGTATGATAGACCCTTTGCTTAATCTGTCTATTGCCCCACACTTTCAACATGCCTATGAGGATCCCAGAGATGAATCTACCCTAACTGAAAAAAGAAAATCAGTCAACTTAAAATATATGACCCCTTCAACCAAGGATAATGCTTCTGCAAAAGCAAACACAAAGATGTTAGCCGTTGAGCATACTAAATTGTTCTGCGCTCCACAGCACATTGAGATCACAGAGGAACATGTAGTTGCCTATGCAGGGAAAAACCAGATGAACAGATTTATTTGCATGTAACATACAAGTGTGAAATAATACGAATTGAATGTATGTTTAATTTTTCAAATGAAAATTATCACCTGAAAAAGTACTCCTGGTAAAATCTATAGATTGTAAATAGCAAGGAAGCCCGGGAAGGTATGTGAAATATAAATGGTTAATGATAATTATTATTGATATAATATAACAAATCATTACCCTTTTGGACTTTCCATCTATGCAGACCACATTTCTCAACGGAAGAAACAGTGTACCATAATAAAAGAGTCTACGCTGCTCATCCTGCAATTCCAATGACAGGCAAAAGTTAATAGTAGATGAACAAGCCACAGGCAAGAAGAAAAGGTTACCAAACAAAATAGATTCCATTTCTTAGGATGTAAATAAAATTTAAAGACATGACTACTTGAAAAAATGTCGAATGTACGTACAAAGGAAAAAAGTGGTTCACTTTTCCTGCAATTGAATCTAAAAGAATGGCATGAAAATTCATAGATAAAAACAGTTAACCCAGTTTGCATTTGAAGGAACACAAGTTCATTTTATAGAATGATGATGATCCACCGATGAATTTTGAAGCCTGACAAGACGAATAGTATGTCCTAGAGGACACCCCATATCCACTAAGATGAGTTTCAGAAGCTAACTGATTATTAAACTTGCTAAAAGAATATCAAGGGTCCACATACATTTCAAAATCAGAGTCGCACGAAATTAGTACATCCCCATCTTTCCAAGTGAATCTTTAAACATGCGAAACGAGAGAATGAGTTCCTACACTTAGATCCATCAATTGATAACATTGAACCCTTGTAAACATGATCAAGATTCTACAAGATTCAAGCAAAAATATGTTTGGAGAACTACAGCAACCAATTGTTTGAAAAGAAAGAAATCTTTCGAAGGGGTGCATCTCAGTGCTTAGACTACATCAGAAACCCGTGTAAAGATCATCTAGTTCATAGTTTATAAATTGTAAAACAAACTCAGGCACTAACACAAATATATGAAGTCTTCAGGGCATAGGTGAGCTAGATAAAGTTCACATACTCAAGGATAGCTGATGTAATAGGACACTGTTATGACACTGTTATCACAGTTTAAAGTCTAATATGTTCTCATATGTATAAATATTATTATTTCAAATATGTATAAATATAATTATGTACCTTACATGAAAGATATGGTGTACTTATCAGGAAATATGACTCACACTGAATTTTGACGGATCCATTAACTGTAACACATTCCATGCAGCTTCCATATAAGAAACACAAAGCCTGCAAAAATTAGTTTCAGGGACATGTTTCAACAATTAACATGTTTGAAAAGCGAAGCAAAGACAGAAGGAGAGTATGATGAGTAGATATCTGAATGCTCTAAATAAATTCATAGGAGCTTCATAATGAATATGATAATTATTAAGTAGCAAAACCTTTATGAAATTGAGACTCAAAGTCATAAAAGTAGCTATACAATCATATTGGTATGCCTACTATTTACGAATCTTCATGTAATGGAACTGAATCTGTGGACATTCTGCAAAAATATTGTGTTTGATAGATCAGCAGCATTTATGTGAACATCATATTTTAGTAGCTTTCCGTTTTTTGAATATGAAAGAAGTTTGGTTGCATGCATAACTCACACCTGTCACATCCTTCAATAACACCAGGCTGTGGATTGCCAGGCAAAGTGAAGACAACGAAGAATATCTGCAAATCACAGATGTAAGTCATTGCTTTAACCGGGTGATTGCCAGAAATCATACGATCAACCTGTTCAGAATTAGCAGAAAAAATAAATCAGTAAAAAAACTACGTCCATGAGTCCAGACATAACAGCATGTATCTAATGTACGTATGTGGGCTGCACACCATATGCTGACCATCTACCATAACCTGTTATGCCGCCCACACACACCATACAAAAAAAGAAAAGAAATAAGGAAAGAACAGACACACATACTGTGTATTTCGATTGAGTTGAAACTAAATCAATCAACAGCAATATGGAACTCGAAGAATATATGTTGAGGGAAAAACAATAGTAAAATCAAGAACATACTTCATGCCCAATGCGCTCTCTGCTTATTTTATGTGCAAGAGCAGTTTTCACCTCCTCATTAAGAGCAGCTTCCTTTAGTTCTTCATCCAAGACAAAAGCAAATCCAGCACCTAGGATAGATAATAAAAGGTGAAAATAGAAATTACAACATTGCAGCCACACTTCAATAAATGTCCTACACAAGGCATTTGAGTATCTCCATGTCGGAACTATTGATCTTTATCAAAGAAATAGAAAAATCAAATGAAACACTACGTAAGTTAAATCAGGCATCTATTCAGTTGGCATCAGACTTCTCCAGTCGTACATATGCAGTGCAATATTACAACTACATCAACACAAATTCAAGCTAAATTTACTCAATTAAGGAAAGGAAGATATATTGTACTTAATGCAACAGCGATCTGAAATAACATCATGCAAAGCAAGAATTTTTTTATTCTAAAATCCTTTTTGAGAATCTATTTGTTCTGGACTATCATGTTTTTAATATTTCTATTTATGGCATACCTGCCAATTATCGTCACTGTTGGTCTACAGTTCCTAATTGCTACCAATGATTTGTTTTTTTTTGGTTTTTTTTTGGTGGTGGTGGGGGCTAGAACAGAATATAACCAAACTACTTCCAGTGCATCCCACTTTTAATCCAATGCCCACCAAGTCAAATAAAGTTACAGTAAAAGGGATTAACAATGATCACCGGTATTCATCAGCAAGCATGAAACACAGGATCCTCATTCAATCATTAAGAAAGGAGAGCAAAAAGCGTACCAAAGCGTATGGCTCGAAGTACTGGAAAGGGATCATCTAAAAGCATATACTTTGGAGGTAAAGGGGTCACAATATATCCATTCTTCAGGTCTTGAACACCTGCGTAAATTGACAGCAGATGAATCATTTACTAAGCACTATGAAGAGTCGAAGACTAATAAAGGACAAAGAGTTCTACCTCTTCCAGTAAAATCTTCTACTGAATTAGTGTTGATATTGTAAAATAAACTGTCAAATTTTTTTAAAAAATAGTGAATAAAGAGGCCAAATGAACCAAGATGATTTATAAGGACTCACAACACATTACTTCAAAATATATAACTATGATGTCAATAGAAATGGGTGAATATCGGCGCACATTCAGTTATAGATGATGAATTATCAACAAATGTGCAACAATTCAAGTGTAGCGTAACATGTCACTGTTGAGAACATGTTAAGAAGGATTTTGGGAGAAACTATATATTTCCTCAAGTATAATGCGATTGGAAACAGATGGGATGCAACATAACAATAGTATGTCCAAGAAACTTGGAGACTTTTTCTTGAAAGACAATGAGACAATGCCCCTAATGCAACCCCTTTTACACAGGGTATGAGTGATAAACCACAAGAAAATCTCAAGAAGGAGACAGTTCTAAGATGCAACTACGTGAAGATGAACTTTTAGTCCAAGAATTATCAGCACTAAAACAGGACCTGTTAGTACCACAGGTAGAATGTAGAACAGCAAAGTTTGTTCATGTTAAATCAACTGGAAATAATAATGTAATTAAGCGAACCCCAAATGTTGGATCCAGTACACTACTTATTTCAGTAAGTAATCTGCAAAAGATATGCCATCAGTATGTTTGACTTGAAAAAGTGGTGATCTTTGTCTGCTTGTAATGTATGTGATTTTTAATTGCTATATTAGCAATCCTGACATCTCAATTCCAAAGGAAGGAAATACAAAGATCATGGTTTTAGTCTTCGGGTGCTTTACATGCCAAATGAAAAATAATTTGTAATTTTTGCAGTCTGCTTCTCTTATGATTCACTAAGTCGTTGACAAAATTCAACATAAAAGATTTGCCAAGCATCCAGATGAAAGTGATAGCAGAACTATTCAACCCTTTTCTTCTTGATGCAGGATATTTCGTTTGCATCCATGTCTATCTCCCGAGCCTCTTGTGAGTTAGAAAAGATAATCATTAATTATCCCATAATGCATGGCCCTTCATAAAAATGGGGTGAGAGCATGACAAGATAGTTGAGAAACTTCTGTTAAGTCTTTGACCTAAGTTTTACTATCAGATGTGAACTCTTTATGATGGTGCCAGAATCCTCACCAAATGAAGGGGGGGGGGACGAAAACAAAAACAAAAACAAAAGAGTGAGCCACGACATAAAACATTGTCATTGGACAGGTAGACAGACATGTGACTTCTTTCTGATTCAGATTAAGATATAACACAAGAAGTATGTTTGTTAACCATATTCATATAAAAACATTAGATATCAATAAGGATTTTGCAGGTTGGATTACCTATTGATGGTAAAGTCCCTGTGATATGCATCTTCCTTGGCAGTTCCAAACTTCTGCAGACACAAAAGTGGTTTAAACCAATGTTGCTTCAGAAGACAAAATGCAATAACAGATAACTAAATCATGTATTAGGAAAGATCATATCACCAGTTCCATTCTTACCCAGCCACTAGTTTTTTACAAAATTTTACAAGTTCTATTAGGGGAGTCCATTCAAGAAAAATTCCATGCAGGAAAAAAGTTCACGGATGACACTCAACTTGTCCACAGAAAAATGAATACATAAGTAAAAGTTAGAAAAAGCTAGCAGATTGAAAATTCCGAAAATCATACATAAATGAGAAGCAAAAATAGAAAAAGCAGTTAATAATAAGACAAGAGGACAATCCATCAGACTTTATAGAATTTGTAAATTAGAGAACTTGTACCATTGTAGGGATTCGGCTGTTCTCTACATAAGTTTCAGATCTCAAGTTGACAAAATCAATGCAAGTATCATATATGTGCATCCTTGCAGTTTCCAGGTGTTTACATCGATCGGGATTGCTGTACAAATATCCATGGAATCACATATTTTATTAAAAAATGTCCTGAAATCCTTATACTGTATGAATTAACCTGGCAAACATTTATGATTTTTTGGACTATTTATGTACACAGAATGGAAACAAATCCACACACGCCCGCTGGCACACAAATGACAGTTTACCCTAGTTTATGCAAAGTGCACTCAACATAATTAATCAGACACCAGTTACTCAACACGAATCACCTAATCAGAACAACAATAAATAAAGTGAGTCGATATATGATTGGCATGTACATTCAGATCAGATAATTGAGGGAATATATCCGAAATGCAGCAGATATTCAGTCAAATAATTTAAATTACACAATATGTATTTTACCACAAAGATAACGTCGTGAAATAGCAAAAAAAAAAAAAAGGTAACATTAACGTATGCCATCAATGACAATTACAACGAAAAAATGGAATCCTGACACAACAGGTTCATCTCTAATAAGTTCGAAATGAATCAAATGAGAACTCTATGGTGAAAACTCTAGGTCATTCCATGGATGACTGCAACATTTAGTTTATTCCTCACATCCAAATTATTCTATGGATGAGCGATCGAGTCTTTTTGAAACTTGTTTTGTCTTCGTAAGTGGTTTCAGGGAAAAGAAATGTTGCTTCGACCATGGCAAAAAGGTTTCAGTTTATCATGGCCGATAAGATGTTCCCGAACCAGTTGGCTTTTCACCTTTTTATGCTATTTTCTGGGTATAGATCAGCATGAATGGAACGAATCATCTAGATGATTGTTCACTATGACGTTCTCATGAACCTTATGTTTGTAAGTATTTTTCTCCCCCAAAGATCTCTCATGTATGTATGTTACTTAAGCGGGTGTGTTTTTATGCATATGTGGGTATACATGTAATATGAACGCAAACATGCAGGGAATGATATATATGTCAAACTTTCCACCTGTCATCTTGTCTAAAACGTTATGATCTCAAGAATATTATTACTTTTGAATTACCCTTCATAGATTGCCTCCAACTCTTATAGGTAGAACTATTACTTCTACTGGCATGCCGCTTTTAGAAATAGCAGGTTTCAAATATTTCTTTTGTTTTGTCACACAACTTAATCTTATGTAAAAAGTACAAATCATTCAATAATTCCTTTCACTATTAAGCGACTTCCAATATACAGTTCCTGGATAAATATCCTCGCAAAGTGCAAATATAGAAGTATGACAAACTAACAGCAGGCGATACTTATTTTGAAATGTAACTCTTATAGTATAATGCTGAAAAAACACCATTGCACTTACCATCGAATAACAGCCACGCCATGTCGTTTTTCGCCAGCATGTTGCAGGTACTCGTTGACTTTGTCACAAAACTCTCTACCCAACATGTTGTCCAATGCAATATCGATATCATTGCAATCTTTCCCCAAAAGCTGTCACACGCAACACAAAATAATCTTCAGAAACCAAAAACCTCGCTAACAAATCTCTAAAAAAACTGCTAATATATATTTTCCCAAAAAAAAAAGAATTAATTGAAGTTATTTTTTAAGCTTAGTTTTACAAGTGAAAATTTACAGTTTTTACTTGAATTCAAACATTATATTTTTTTTAGGGTATCCAAAGAATAATTTTTCTTTTTTTTACGTGAAATATCGATATCATAGCAATCTTTACCCAAAATCTGTACACATGAAACACGAAATAATCTTCAGAAAAAAAAAACAGTAACGAAACAGTTTCGATTCGAGTAAAATCGACTTATCTGCTCGAATCGAAACAGTATATAATCAAAACTAGAAGATAGAAAATAAGACTAAAATTCGACCTTATCACGAACCCAGCCCCCAGCGACTCGAAGCTGAGTCTCCAACTCAAAGTGCTTCACGACATCGAGCAAGCGCTTGAAGATCTTCTCCTCTTTCTCAGTGAGATCGATCTTCTCCTTCACCGTCACAGCACCCGCCATGAAGCGGTTGAGGGTTTCGAAATTGAAACCCTAGTTTGGGGAATTCGAGGAGTGGGGGTTAGTAATAGACGGGACGTGTTCGAGGTTTAGGGCCATGAAGAGAGGGTTTTTATAGGGGCCCGAGCTGTACGGGGAGGGCCTCTACAAATGGGCCCCACATTTAGGTCTCATCCAATTATATGGAGACACCCGGCTGAAGCTCTTTAATGAATTGTGGCCTGCAATTAACTAACAAAACGAAATAGATAACACCGTTCGTTTTATTTTCAAAAATTCTTAGCGCCATGATCTTTTTTCACCAAAAAAAACATCTTGAGTGGGGCCAAAAAAAAGAAAAAAAATCAACATGAAAATAGATTCTTCAATTGACTGTGAAACGTGTATTCTTATAGATATACCTCTTGTAGGAATACGGAGGCAAGATTTTACATCACGTTTGATATTTTATTAATTTTAGAAACAATGGTGCTGCATGATTTTATTCATTCTTAATTTAATTTTTAATATTGGAAAGCAAACGCAAAAGGAAAAATAATACGAATTTGTCGATGCCAATTGTACTCGTACAATTTAATCATTTCAAATATATTTATGAGTTGCTACTCAATTTGTTTTGAAAGCTTTATTTTAACAAAATTCTTGATGCTTTAGTTTATCATATTATGTATTAATCATATGTCTTATATCCGTGTATTTTCTATTGAGAGTCTAAAACTAGTGATTATCTTGTTTTAGTGCTTACACATTGTCTTTAAAATTATTATATCACAGGTCAATATGTGAGGATACTCTATCTGGCAATGAACATGCACGCAATCATTTGGAGTTAATTATTTTCGAGCAATCTCCGTATGGCATACTACACATCCAAATTCCAAAGAAAAATAGTAATTAATGTGCCGGAGAAAGAACCAAATGATGGCATGAAATTTGAAAGTGAAGGGGATACGTATGCTTTTTATGATGATTATAATCTAGAAATTGGTAGCATCCGCAAAAATCAAGCAAAAAAGTCTAATGGAATAGTGTTGTTAGAAATATTTGTCGTGCAAAAGAGGGATTTCAGCATAAGGATAAAAGAGACATCAATGGTGGTGTTTAGAGTTTTATGTGAATGATTAATCTCCTTTTCTTGTCACTAGTAATCTCGTATTTAGAGTTTTATGTAAATATTTAATCTTCTTTGAATCTTAGATTTAGAAATGTGAGTGTTCGGTTGCTTTACTTAGTTTTCTGCTGGGAATGCAAATTGATCTAATCCTTCAGAATCCACTTTTTGGTTGATATTCTTCTATATCTTACAGTAAATTTGAGGGGTATTTGGGTGAAATCTGTATTAGCATTACTTCTCCTTTTTCATAAATAATAGAGTTTTTTGTTAAAATGAATATATTTGTGAAGCAATTAGGATTGCTATGACTTCAATTAAGTGGGTTTGAATAAGGTTTGGAGGTTAGCATGGTAAATCATAAGCAATAACCATTTGGTTATTTGCAATTGCTAGTGGTAAATAAACGCGACGCTCAAAACCTTTTTTTCCTCAAAATAATTAAAGTTGGCAAGCGGCGTTAACTTTGCCGATTAATCGTAGCCTCAGCCCATGATTAATAGTGTAATAAGAGGGTCTTATTTGGTGTTATATATATTTGGTTTTTTTAGATATTAGTCCTTTAAATCTTCAACAATTGCCTAACAATTGCCTATTATCCCCTCAAATCTTGGAAATGGCAAATTAGACCCTCGGATTCTATAGGGTCTTACAAAATGGTCCCTCTGTTAACATTTCATTTAATAAACTTAATCATGGTTAAGTTAACTCCTAACATAATATCTGCAATCACCAAAGTACCAGTTCAATTTGGGTTATAGTACTGTTCTAACTATTGGAGGAGAAGAACTCAAGTGGATTTGAATTTTTTTTAAGCGGGTATTGGGTTTAAACCCATTAAGAAAAATGGATTGGGGAATATAATAGAGAGGTAAAACGGTCACTTTGTCTCCAACCGCTAGACCAGTATTATGCTTGTGCTCGCATGGGTGGGTCTGATATCTTTAGCTTGCGTATATAAATTTTATTATTTATTTCACCTTTTTTATAAATATAATCAGATAACTGGCTTATACCAATAATCAATATCCATTGAGGAACTAAAAGCATCATGAGTAGAATATGAAACCATTATATTTTTTGCTTATGGATATCACAATTAACACGACACCACTTGAAGGCTTCAATTCACCTAAAGTAAAAATGTGATTTATTTTTAGTTCATAAACAATGCAGATAGTTGGTTTAAATTAAATAAAGGAGAGATTAATTGAGGCTATTTAACTCACAAAACTGAAATCTCGATGCTCTGAAAATTACTTTTGGAATTCTAATGACAAACAATATAAATACTTACCGCAAAAATTGTTTTATATTTTACTAACTACATATTACCTCATACTGCTTTTTCTTTAGTTATGGGGTTATTGCAATCGTACTATTGTAATTTAGGGCTATTCTGACATTAGTCCCCAAATCTTTGATATTTTAAAAATAGTCCCCCAATGCTTGATATTTTGAAATTAGTTGCTCAAATCTTTTAGTGTTTTAAAATTGCTTCCCAAAATCTTCATATTTTGAATTAATCCCTCAAATCTTTTACATATTTTGATATTAGTCCTTTTAGTTAATTTTGGGAGAAACCCCCAATGAGATTTAAGTTTTGTCTTAACCCTCAATAAATTTTGGCAGGAAACACCAATAATGGTTGCTTGTTATTTTCAGATTTTTAAGGGTCTGTTTGTAATTTTCAAACATTTCATGAGGTGATTAGTGTTATTGGATTTTTTTAGGGAAAGGGAGGTTGGGGGCTGGGGGTCGGTGGTGGTGGTTATCTATAATTTTCAAATTTCTCAAAGGGTTGTTTGCAATTGTCAAATTGTAAGGGGTTTTATGCAAGTTTTAGATTATTCAAGGTTGTTTGCGATTGTCAAATTGTAAGGGATTTTATGCAAGTTTTAGATTATTCAGGGGATTGTTTGTAATTATGAAATTCCCAAAGGATTCTTTGTAATTTTAAGATTTTTACAGGGTCGTTCGTAAATCTCAAATTTTACTGGGATGTTTGAAATTTTTGTATTTTGTCTGTTGAATTTTCTTTATTTTTATTTTTATTTTTGTAATTTTGGGTTAAAAGGGGGTTGTTTGTAATTTTTAGATTCTTCAAGGGGTTGTTGCCAATTTTGAGTTTTTGGAGGTTGTTTGTAGTTTTGAATTTTAAGAATTTGTTTGTAATTTTCAAAATTGTAAGGGGTTTTTTTTGTAATTTTAAAATTTTAGGATTTGTTTAAAATTTTCTGATCTCTTAGAGGTTGTTTGTAATTTTCTTATGTTTCTGGGATTTTGTTTTGTAATGTTTGTATTTTTATGGGTCTATCTGTAACTTTTAGATTTATTTGCGAGACTTTTTCGTAATTTGAAATATCTTTTGAGGGCTACTTTAACTTTCAGATTTTTTCTAGGAGAGTATTACAATATTCATGTCTTTAAAGAGTTTGTTTGCAATTTTATTTTTTCAGGGTTGTTTGTAATTTTTAATTTTAAGAGACTTTGCAAATTCAAGATTTTTTAGAGGGCTGTTTGTATTTGTTTATGGGGCTATTTGTAATTTTTAAATTTTTAGGAGGCTCTTTATAATTTTTTTCTCAAGGGTTGTTTGTAATTTCTAGATTTCTTTGTTTAAATATAATTTAACATGTGTATAATTTTTCATATATGATTTTATGCAAAGAGACTCTCTATAAGACTCTTTTCATTATTTCTTTTTAGAGAAAAGAATGAGGGGTTAAAAGAACCTAACTTTTTCGTTATTTCTATATCTACATATATGATTATTAAGATTTTTTAGTTATTCATAGTTATAATTTGAGTATGATGACCAAACATTTGACTATTAAAAATTTTAGTTATGGATAGTTTTAATTTGATATTAATTATTAGGTGAAAATAAGATTAGGTGTCCATGTCATCTTCGATAAGACAAGAGAGGCATATGGCTATTTATAATGTGACATATGTCAGTTTTTATACATTTAGGAATAACATATATCAGTTTTATGTCTTTAGAAATATCACCAATTTCTCATTATATATAAAGAAGGGATTTGTGAAATATTCCCTTGAATTCTAACATGATTCAACTTGAAGGACCATTTTGTAAGACCCTACATGATTTGAGGGACTAATATGCAATTTTCGAGATTTGACGGACTAGTATGCAATTATTGAATAAGGGGCTAATATCGTTTTAAAAAAAATATATTTATTTGGGCTCTTGTAGATGTTTTCATGTAAATTGTTGGGCTTATGTGGATCATTGCGAATAAGTATGCGACAAAGGAGACGGTATGAATTTTTTAGCACTTATAGCTACACTTATATTCTATACAGAGAGAAAATTTAAACCAAATTCCATTAGCTTAGAATATAGAGATTGTCTGAAATTTTTAGCACTTTTTTCCATGCAGAGAGAGAGGTGTTTGATGATTAGGATGCCTTTTCTAACTCACCTATCTATTTGTTTTCGCATCCTTCTTTTTTAAGCTTCACTTGCATTTGGGATATACTTTTTTTCTAAGCTTTGGTTATCCTTTCAAAAGAAGAGACGACGATCGAGTGTTGATTACTATTTGAGTAAGAAGGAGAAAAAGAGAATATATCACGATGAGCTGCTAGCTTGCATCTCAACCAAATGAAATTTTAGGAAGAAATGTTTATTGGGTCAGAACTGTTCTATTTTCAAGAATAAATTTCACAAAACGCCTTCAAGTTTGTCCTTTGTTTTCAACCCCGATGTCACTTAACCACCTTAACTCTTGGGCTTCAGACAAAACCCCCAAACGTTCTCAAAATTTGCAAATATCGCCGTTAGTCCCATTTGATTGGGCGAAAACACCCCCCAGCAACCACCAACATGAAAAAATAAGTTAGCTAAAACAACAAATAAACAGCATTGTCTAATAAGCTCTGATCCTACGAAGTGAAACTGAGCTCACAAAGTAATAAATTCATTACAAATCATGCACACTTAAATTTGCTCATCAACCCATTCTATCAATATTTAATATACTTGGCCCTTCAACCTTATATTTGCAATATATGGCTTTTAAATTTTCTCAGTTTCATTTATGCCACAAAAAGATCTCGGAGGCCTGCCTCTAATCTAACAAAAACGGGAGGGAATTGCATTTTCAACAGCAAAATTTGATTCAAGCGATTTGAACATAACCGATGATCTTGTCAATCAATTAGTTAGTGTCTGCCCCTACTCTGATCTTCTCATCACTGAGCATGGGATGATGAACTGCATCAACATTCCAAAAGAAAAAGATATGAGCAGCTTTTTGTTTTGTTGTGCTCATGAGCTTTAAGAACAGTCAAGCTTTACGCGCTTAGCTTGAGATTCCCTCATCCAATCAAGGCATTCCTCTGCTGTACTCTCTGGATGAGCAAGCTGCCACTTTACCACCCTATCTTGCTGTGTACAAAGAAGAGAAATGATTTGTCAACTTTTTCCTCATAGAAAGAGAATCAATTCTATGTGCTAAATGAATTTGGCTTACCCATTCCTTGACAAGAGGCCCTCCTGTTTTAAGTTGTAAAACACCCATTATTGCCTTTCCATCTAGCAGTGGCTTCAACTCCCACACTTTATCAAGCCCTGTGAAGTAGAATGGGGGTAGTTGATAAGAAAACATGTTATTTACAGTCTAGGATAGAGATATTGTAAAGCATATTAAAAAGGGCAAAGTAGAGACTGAAGTTATGAGTACATAAAACTAAAGTTTCCAGGATAGATACATGGCAACTGACCTAATTCCGTTATAGTACTCTCAACTTTCAAGAAAATTTCCCTGTGGTCCAGAGCTAAATGTCCATTAGAATCATAAAAATGATCGTCCGTGGGGTATACTAGTGTGGACATCAACAAGGAAACACGCCAAAAATCTTTAATTTGCCGCAGCAGTAATCCTGTCAAAATTAAATGCAAAATGTCAAGAGCCCCTCACAAACACAAGAAGGATACACGTTTACAAAGGAATACGGATTATAAATACATAACAGTTCGATAAGATGGCCCAGGTTAAAGTCAAACTGTCATAGGCCAAAATTACACAATAGATCATATCATTATCGCCATCAGTTTAACCCAACCTTCATACATCACCAATTTGCAGTTCAATTGTGTTCCAAATTCTTGCAAGCAAAAATCATTGCCAGAAGACTCGAACTGCTTAGCACGTGAGCTAACTAGATATATTTACATATAGTACATTAGTATCCAAAGATATTCCCACCATACATGTATTCTGCTAGTCTGTGCACAATGACGCGATGCCACATCTAAGTATTTAATTTGTATGTTGGGGGCTAAATATGTGGAATACCACAGTATCAAAATAACTAAAACAACCCTACTACCATCCGAAGATATAGAGCTGTTAAACATTACTAAGCTAACAAATTTCCCCATCAGAAATTAGTAGTTTTAATGCAAAAGAGGCGAAAATCACTCTAAAAACTGTCAGTATACTTAAACTTCTGATATGACCGTTCCATCTCTTGAATTAGTATTGCTCTTTAATATATAGTCATCATAAAGCTCAAAGTTCCCGAACAACCTCTTGTAGAGGAAAAAAAATGATTTGTGTTCCATCCCTGCCCACCTCAAGTCATAGAGAAACTACTTTCCGGAAGAATCTGCAAAATTTTAAGATAAGTGAAACCAAAACTCCTTGTGAAGTTGTTTTACCATTTATGGAAGTTTTTTATAAAAGGGAACACTACTTATGACATAGAAAATTTGTGTGCAGAGTTCTTTCTTTTAGGGAAAAAGATAGAAATTATGGACGCAGGAAAAAAACATAATCAAGAAATAGAACTATGGAGTAGAACCAAACAGTCAAACCTGCCAATACACGCATCCTGGAAATCGGTGAGATGTCAAGGTATTCATCCTCCAGCTCAAACTTGAAATCAGAATCCCTATTTGACTCCAGCAAAGGAATCAGAGAAATAAATCTCTCACAGGCAGCATGTACGCTCACAACCTACAAAAGAAAAGTAGTTTGAGTTGGCAGAAAATGAGCAACACTAAGAAAATTTCCATATGCAAACTTGAGAAAACACAAGCAAGGAAGCTTATTTGAAGGGTAACGAGTCAGAACAAACCATTTCAGCATCATTGTTTTTTAGCTTGAGAGAATTTTTGAAGATGTAGCTGGTAACAGGAATCTGCATTGTAGATGATTTGAGAGTGAGGTTAAATGAGTTTGCAAAAGAGCTATCAAATGAAGGGATAAACAGTGTCACTTCGCACAAATAAAATCAGGGCAAGAATTCGCATGTCGTAGCCAATGATCAACAGCTAGACAAACATAACGATGACAACTGACAACATAGTCTTAAATTCAATGTAACAGATACCGACAAAACGAAGAATTGATCTTGCTCAAAGCAATTCAGCAACCCAAGAAATAAATGCCAACAAAATAGAATCTTTCCAGGGTACTATGAAGACTCTGGCTCTATATATATATATATATATATATATATATATATATATATATATATATATATATATATATATATATATATAAACTTAAGTGGATAGAAGCACTTGTCCACCAACTTTTATATCCATTGATCTTGCCTTGAGATCCGTGAAATCAAGATGCACATATCTCAAAAATATCCTTCATGTTTTGTACAAATCTCAAAGCAAATCTAATGGATAAAAAGTTGATGGACAAATATATCTATCCACTTAAGTTTATAGGAGCCTTGCTCTATATATATATATATATATATATATATATATATATATATATATATATATATATATATATATATATATATATATATATATATATATATATATATATATATATATATATATATATATATATATATATATATATAGAGCAAGGCTCCTATAAACTTAAGTTGATAGGGAGGAGTGTCCACCAACTTTTATATCCATTGATCTTGCCTTGAGATCCGTGAAATCAAGATGCACACAAATCTCAAAGTGGGCTTTATATCTTTCACGGATCCCAAGGCAACATCAATGGATAGAAAAGTTGGTGGATGACTATTCCTATCAACTTAAGTTTATAGGAGCCTTGCTCTATATATATATATATATATATATATATATATATATATATATATATATATATATATATATATATAGATATATATAGTAAAGCTCCTATAAACTTAAGTGGATAGAAGCACTTGTCCACCAACTTTTTATCCACTAGATGTGCTTTGAGATTTGTGCTAGCATGTGATGCACATATCTCAAAAATATCATTCATGTTTTGTACAAATCTCAAAGCAAATCTAATGGATAAAAAGTTGATGGACAAATATATCTATCCACTTAAGTTTATAGGAGCTTTACTCTCTCTCTCTCTCTCTATATATATATATATATATATATATATATATATATATATATATATATATATATATATATATAGAGAGAGAGAGAGTAAAGCTCCTATAAACTTAAGTGGATAGAAGCACTTGTCCACCAACTTTTTATCCACTAGATGTGCTTTGAGATTTGTGCTAGCATGTGATGCACATATCTCAAAAATATCCTTCATGTTTTGTACAAATCTCAAAGCAAATCTAATGGATAAAAAGTTGATGGACAAATATATCTATCCACTTAAGTTTATAGGAGCCTTGCTCTATATATAGAGCAAGGCTCCTATAAACTTAAGTTGATAGGGAGGAGTGTCCACCAACTTTTATATCCATTGATCTTGCCTTGAGATCCGTGAAATCAAGATGCACACAAATCTCAAAGTGGGCTTTATATCTTTCACGGATCCCAAGGCAACATCAATGGATAGAAAAGTTGGTGGATGACTATTCCCTATCAACTTAAGTTTATAGGAGCCTTGCTCTATATATAGAGCAAGGCTCCTATAAACTTAAGTTGATAGGGAGGAGTGTCCACCAACTTTTATATCCATTGATCTTGCCTTGAGATCCGTGAAATCAAGATGCATACAAATCTCAAAGTGGGCTTTATATCTTTCACGGATCCCAAGGCAACATCAATGGATAGAAAAGTTGGTGGATGACTATTCCTATCAACTTAAGTTTATAGGAGCCTTGCTCTATATATATATATATTAGTTGACTACAATCCACTTAAGTGGATATAGCAACTTATCCTCCTAAGTTTTCTCCCCTTGGATTTCCCTTGGGATCCATGAAACATATGAGTTTAATTTTTTATTTGTTCCTACTACAAATCTCTAGAAGATGAGTGGCTAAAAGTTGAGTGGATGAATTGCTATATCCACTTAAGTGGATATAGCAAACCTCTATAATTATATATATATATATAGTGTGTGTGTGTATATGTATATATATATATATTAGTTGACTACAATCCACTTAAGTGGATATAGCAAACCTCTATAATTATATATATATATATATATATATATATATATATTAGTTGACTACAATCCACTTAAGTGGATATAGCAACTTATCCTCCTAAGTTTTCTCCCCTTGGATTTCCCTTGGGATCCATGAAACATATGAGTTTAATTTTTTATTTGTTCCTACTACAAATCTCTAGAGAAGATGAGTGGCTAAAAGTTGAGTGGATGAATTGCTATATCCACTTAAGTGGATTATAGCAAACCTCTATAATTATATATATATATATATATATAGTGTGTGTGTGTATATGTATATGTATATATATATATATATATATATGTGTGTGTGTGTATATGTGTGTGTGTGTGTGTATAGACACACACATACACACAAAATGAATTGATGCACAAACGCAGGATAGTCCAAATAATTCCTATAAATCATAAGGTAAAGTCATAAGTTGCTTTTCAAAACCATCCGAACAACTAACACTTTTTTGTCAATTGTGTATGTGTATGTATATATGTGTGTGTCTATGTGTGTGTGTGTATGTGCGCGTGTCTATCCTGACATATCTTTTCAATTTAAAGCTAAGTCCGGAATATCCCATTCATCAAGGTACAGCCAGATCAAACAGAGACTGGTTTTAAAGCAAACACCATGTGGAGAAGAAGCTAGGTGTGGCAGGTTCCAGCTTTAGATCCATATAGGTAACCAAAAGCATGATAACTTTTGACTGCCTTTAACAGCAAAAAAGAAATGATTGCAGCAAATTTCCAGTATGATAAATTCTTAGTTCTCTAGGCTCTAGGGAGGCCCCGTGCATGGGGTTCTATGCCTCTGTGTCCATGGGCAGCTGGAGAGTGATGTCAACCGATTGAATCCTTTATAGTTGTAGCCCCTCCCCTTTACTAATTAACAACAGTAGTCATCTTTATTGTGTGAATCCAGGATCATTTCAGTGCATCCTTAAGTCTTCAACAGTTGAACTACAGTCCTAGTATTCCGGTGAGCAGAAAACTAAAGTATACACTGCCTAAACTGATGTAAGAAAATTCAGGCTGTTGAATCATACAGCACTGTGCAGAAGACATAAAATTTCAGGGCTCTTGTTTGGTCAGCAGTTATAGATGGTTAACTTATCTACATTTTCCCACCGCTCCTGCAGCAGTGTTGAGCTTTTACTGGTAGTCTTACTGTTTGGGTCCATCCAGCATGATAGACCTCTTTCTTTATCTATCTATTGTCCCAAACTTTCAACACATCTATGAGGATTCCAGCAATGAAGACTGCCCTTACTAAAAAAGCAAAATCAGTCCACTTAAAATATATGAATTATGAGGTAACCACTTCAACCAAGGATAATGCTTTTGCAAAAGCGAACACACAAACAAGTTAGTCGTGGAGCACACTACAACATGACCAGATCGCCGCAAGCGTATTCAGATCATAGATGAACATGTAAGTTGCCCATGCAGGGAAAACTTGTATTTGCATGTAGCATACTAGTGAAGTGTGGAACAATATGAATTGAATGTATGTATAATTTGTTAAATGAAAATTATTATTCGAAAATGTACTCCTGATAAAATCAATAGATTGTAAATAAAGGGAAGCCTGGGAAGGTATGTGAACCAAAAAGGGTTAATGATAACTGATATAATATGATAAATCATTACCTTTTTGGACTTTCTATCTGTGTAGACCATATTTCTCAACGGAAGAAACAGTGTACCATAAAAATAAAGCCTACGCTGCTCATCCTGAAATTCAAATGACAAGCAAAAGTTAATATTAGAACAAGCCATAGGTGAGAAGAAACGGTTACCAAACGAAATAGATTCCGTTGCTTAGGATGTAAGAAAAATCAAAGACAAATGACTACATAACATGAAAATGTGGTTAAATGTTCTTGCACTTGCATCTAAAAGAATGACATGAAAACTCATAAATAGAAACAGTTAACCCGGTTTGGATTTGAAGGAACACAAGTTCATTTCATAGAACGATGATGATCCAGCAATGAATTACGAAGCCTGACGAGATGAATTTATTTTCCTAGAAAACATGTCATAACCACTAAGATGAGCTTCAGAAGCTAACAGATTAAACTTGCTAAAAGAATATCAACACACATTTCACAATCATGGTCACATGAAATTAATAGATCTTCATCCTTCCAAATGTAAACATGTGAAACAAGAGTACGAGTCCCAACAATTGGATCCATCAATTGATAATATTGACCCCTTGTGTACATGTTCAAGGTTCTACAAAATTCACGCAAAAAATGTTACGGAAAACTACAGCAACCAACTGTTTGAAAAGAAAACAGTGTTTTGAAGGGGTACATCTCAGTGTTTAGCCTACATCATCAACCATGCAATGATCTAGTTCGTAGCATATAAACTGTAAGACAAACTAAGATACTAACACAAAATATATGAACTCTTCAGGGCGTATGTGAGCTAGATAAAGTTTACATACTTAAAAGATAACTAATGCAATAGGACACTGTTATCATGGTTTAAATCTAATATGTTGTCTTGTATCTATAAAGTATAAATGTTATTACGTCCAATATGTCTCCAGGCATAAAACAGGCCTGTTGACGCTTAACTAGTTGAAGCACTTCAATTTTTTTGTTAACAAAGTAAGAAGTCCAACTTGCTTATGTGCATAAACCAGGCCGTATTGGACCACCATAAACAAACAAGTCAGATAGATTGTGTATCTAAGATTGTTATAACTTATATGACATCAGATTGAAAGTAGCATAGATAAATACAAATGATCCCAAGGACAGATTAATGCGGCACTAAAGTAATATGGAAATGCTGCATAAATATGTACACTGTAGAAAATATATGGTGTAGCTCTACTTATAGATACTCGCCTTAAAAAAACATATATATCAGGAAATATGACTCACGCTGAATTTTGAAGGGTCAATTAACCATAATAAATTCCATGCAGCCTCCATATAAGTAACACACAGCCTGCAACAAATTAGTTTCTGAGACATGTTTCAAAATTAAAATGTTTAAAAAGCAAACCAAAGACAGAAGGAGGCTGATAAGAAAGATATCTGAATTCTCCAATAAAATTTACAAGAATTACATAACAAATATGATAATTATTAAGTAACAAAACCTTTAAGAAATTAATAATTAAAATCATAAAAGTAGCTAATACAATCATATTGGGAGCCTAATATTCACGAATCAGACTCCCGGCAATGACCAAAGCTTTAGACAGTCTGCACAGATACTGCATCTGATAGATCAGCAGCAGTTATGTGAACTGCACGTTTCAATAGCTCTCCATTTTGAGTACGGAAAAAAAAGGAGTTTTGTTGCATAAATCACACCTGTCACATCCTTCAAAAACTTCAGGCTGCGGATTATCAGGCAAAGTGAAGACAATGAAGAATAACTGCAAATCACAGATGTAAGCCATTGCTTTAACTGGGTGATTGCCAGAAATCATAAGATCAACCTGTAAGGAATTGACAGAAAAAATAAATTAGCAAAAAACCTAGTTCTAGATATAACAGCATGTTTCTAATGCATATGTTTTGGGCTGCACACCATATGCTCACCAGATCTACCAAAAATCTACTCCACTCCCCACATAACACCCCCAAAAAAAAAAAGAAAAAAGAAAAACACACACACAACTACAAACACACGCAGATTGTGCGCATTTGAGTACACAATGAAACAATCAACAGCAATATGCAACTCAAAGAAGTTGTTCTGAGGGAGAAGCAATAGAAAAATAAAGAACATACTTCATGCCCAATGCGCTCTCTGCTAATTTTATCTGCAAGGGCAGCTTTCACCTCCTCATCAGAAGCAGCTTTCTTCAGTTCTTCATCCAACACAAAAGCAAATCTAGCACCTAAGACAGTAGATAAAAGGCAAAAAGATAAACTACTTAATTATATTTAGACTGCAATAAGAATTCGACACAAGGTATCTCCAGGTTGAAGTATTGATCTTTCTCAAATAAATAGGAAAATTCAGTAATAATTTAAATTGAGCATCCATTCAGTTGGCACCAGATAATGCTTCTCCACAGTCCACACATGCTTACAACACTACAGCTATATAAATACAAATTCAAGCCATCTCAATCGAGGGAAAGGAAGATGTATTGTACTTCATGTAACAGCGATCTAACCCAACATCACAGGTTTTTTATTTTAAATTAATTTTTTTAGGATCTATTCGTTCTGGAATATCATGTCTTTGATAATTTTATTCTTGGCATACCAGATAATTACTGTTACTGTCGGACTATATTTGATATAACGATGTGCTAATAGTGATGGTATATGAACTTTGTTTGACTTTTCTTGGCCGAGTGGCACGGGGGCAATAGAACATATACTTCCAGTACAGCCAGTTTTCAATCCAATGACCACCAAGTAAAATATCTAGAGTACAGCAAGGAGGGATTAATAGTGATCACTATTATATGTCCGCAAGCATGAAATACTGGGTTCTCATTCCATCATTAAGAAAGGATAGCAAAAAATTGTACCGAAGCGTATGGCTCGAAGAACTCGAAGAGGATCATCTAAAAACGTTGATTTTGGAGGTAAAGGAGTTACTATATATCCATTCTTCAGGTCTTGAAGACCTGCATAAAATGACAGCAGGTGAAACAAAAATAAACAAAAGCAGCAGTTTCATACTGAGCAATATCAGGAACAACCGAGGATGAAAGTTTTTTCTACCTCTTCCGGTAAAATCTTCCACTGAATTAGTGTTGATATTGTAAAATAAACTGTCAGAAAAATATTTAAAATGAATAAAGTGGCCAAATGGACCAACATTGATATTATAACTTATAAAGGCACATTACTTCAAAATATGAAATGTGATGTCAATGGAAATGAGTGAATAGCCATGCACATGCAGTTCTAGATAACAAATTATCAAAAAAATGTGCAACAATTGAAGTTCATCTTAAAAGGCGCACACTATTGAGAACATATTAAGGTTTTGTTAGAAACTACATATTTCCTCAAGCATAATGGTTGTAACCAATGGGAAACATCATACATACAAACTTGGAGACTTTTTCTTGAAAGACAACAATAATGTCCCTGATGTCATCCATTTTACATGAGGGACGAGTGACAAACTACTAGAAAACTTCAAGGAGGCAATTGTAAGATGCAATTATGTGGTAGTGTGGAATTTTGTGTCCAAACATTATCAGCAAAAAACTACGACAAGTTAGTACCTCAGATAGAATCTAGAAAAGCAAAGTTTGTGCATGTCAAATCAATTGGACATCATGTGAAAATTAAACTAACCCCAAATGTTGGTTCTGGTACACTACTTATTTCTATCAGTAATCTGCAAAACATATTTCATCAGTATGTCGAGTTAAGAAAGTGGTGATCTTTTTCTGTTAGTAGTGTATGTGATTGATTGTATTAGCAATTGTTTTGACATCTCACTTACAAATGACGGGAAAAAGAAAAAGAGTTTTTTCAAATCTTTGGGGGCACTTTACATGCAGCAGTAAAAAAATAAAATAAAAAATTATTTGTTGATGTCTGCTTCTATTATATAGTCTGAGTTATTGACAAAATTCAACAGAAAAAACCGACACAGATCTAGAAGAAAATTACAGTACAGAAATTAGCAATATTGACCCTTTTTTGCATATTTTGTTGTCTCTGTCTTGTACAAATTGTATGTGCAAATCTTCATTATCAGTATCATACGACTATTCAATCTTTTTCTTCTTGCTCCCGGTATCTCACGTGCATCCATTTTTCTCTTTGTCTTGCGAGTGATAGACAAAGTTAGAAATGATAACCTTTGATGATCTATAATAATTGGTCCTTCATATAGCACAACCAAAAAGTTAAGAAAATTTGCTAAATCTCTGTCCAAACTTTTACCACCAGATGTCAAGCCTTGATGATGTTGTCAGGTCAGGTTCTTCACCGAATGAAAATATAGAAAAGAGTGGGTCATGACATAAAACATCGTCACTGGACTGATAGATAGACCTAGCTGCTTTCTGATTCAGTTTAAGATATAATAAAGGGAGCGCACTGTTACCATATTCACATAAAAAAGTTAGAAATCTACAAGGAATACGTGTTGGGTTACCTATTGATAGTGAGGTCCCTGCGAAATGCATCTTCACATAAAAAAGTTAGAAATCAAGAAGGAATACATGTTGGGTTACCTATTGATAGTGAGGTCCCTGCGAAATGCATCTTCCTTGGCAGTTCCAAACTTCTGCAGGTACAAAAGTGGTTTCAAACAATGTTGCTTCAGAAGAAATACAAAATGCAATTATAGACAACTAATAAACCTTGTACTATGAAAGATAATACCGCTAGTTCTAGAGTTACTGAGCAGCTATCTTTTTAGAAAGTTATACAAATATTACTAGGGCAGTTCATTAAAAAACACACGTCCGATCAAGTAAACAAATGATGCTCTGACATTCGTGTCAAATGCTCTGAAGACAATTTGTATACAGAAAAACAAAGAATTAGTATCACTATATTAAGGAAAAGGAACAGGGAAGGGTGCTGGATAGGGGGAAGGAGCAGAAAGAAAATTTGGTAAAAAGCATACATTAGGAAAAAGTAGAAACAAGAAGCAGAAAGAATATTCCAGACAGCATACATAAAGCAAGAAATAAAAACAAATAGCGTCAATGGTTAGTTATAACAAAAGAGGGCCACGCATAGATTTTACAGAATTAGTAAATGAGAGAACTTGTACCATCGTGGGGATACGGCTGTTCTCTACATAAGTTTCAGATCTCAAGTTGACAAAATCAATCCAAGTATCATATATACGCATCCTTGCAGTTTCCAAGTGTTTAGATTGATCGGGATTGCTGCACAAATACCCACAGAATCACATAGATTTATAAAAAAAATATCATAAAATCCTCTATATTGTATGTATCCATCAGAACTGTATAAGAAACTCTAACCTGACAAACAGGTTTTTTGGTCTATTTATGTACACATCGCAAATACCCATACACGCTGAGAGTTAAATACATAAATGTGCATAAATTACTAGCCCTGGTTGCAATTTTGAAGCCCACTCAACATAATGTATCAGATGCCAGTTACTCAATATGAATCAACCACCCAGAACCACAACAACTAAAGTGAGAAACAATCAATATATGGATGGCATGAACATTTAGATCATACAGTCTGAGGGCATATATCCGCAAGGCAGCAGATGTTCAGTCAAATAATTTAAACTACACAATATGTACTTGACAACAAAACTAATATTGAGAAAATTAATAGAAACATATTAAGTCAAGAGTTAAACCAAATCATCAACGACAATGACCATTCAAAAATCAAAGTCCTAATACAACAAGTCCATATCTATTAGGTTTGAGATGAGCACTACATGGTGAGAAACTCTAGGTCATCTCATGGATAACTCACACCATTTACTTATTACACACATTCTAATTACTCTATGTATGAAAGATCCAGTGATATTTAAATTTTATTCATTTTCATAAATGGTTCCAAAGTCTGATAGCACTCTCGTATGAACTCCTAAATCAAGAGGTTACCTAATCTAAAAGAACGTTATTTCAGCCGCAGAAAAAAAGTCAGATTATTATGCATATGGATAAGATGTTATCAAACCTCTTGGCATTTCATCTTTTTAGGTTATTTCAGGTGCGTAGATCAATACGATGGTACAAATGATCCAGATAATTGTTTATTATGAAGTTCTCACGAACCAGTGAGAACCTTATTTTAAGAACTATTTTTTCTCATCCAGAGACCCCCTTCCCCCACCCATGTACGTATACTGTGTATGCATGTATATGAATGTATGTGTTTATGCATGTGTGCATGCATGTATTGACACATCTGTCAAACTTTCCATCTACCATCCATCTGCTATTTGGATCTGAAAGTCAGCAAATGCACCTCCATATATGGAGGTACATTTATAATATAAGATGCGACATTCAGAATAACCTCCATACATGTTATTCAGACATTGCACAAACATCCTTGTCTAAAGCTTTATGATCTCAGGATTTTTTAACTTGCATATACCCTTCATAACTCCTAATCTTTAGGCAAAATTTTTCTCACACATGGCATTTGTTCTACAGAAACCCCTGCTTACTCAAAATTTGCACATAGTTTTTTAAATATGTGCTTTACGATATCATTTTTTCATATGTACTCAATAAAAAAATCCTAATGGATACTTCTATTGGCATACTATTTTAGAAATAGTATATCCTAAAATAAACTTTTCCCGCACGATATTGTCTTATCTAAACAGTACAAAACATTCAATATGTCCCTTTCAGTATTGAGCTAACCCTTCCTACAGCATACAATCTTCTCGAAACATGAACACAAACTGCAAATATATAAACACTACAAAAGAACCAACAGGCATTACCTACTGAGTAGCCCTTACCTTAACACTGAAAAACAAAAAGATAAAAAAAAAGCAACAGCCCACTTACGATTGAATGACAGCAACACCCTGCTGTTCTTCGCCAGCGCACTGCAGGTACTCGTTTACTTTGTCACAAAACTCTCTACCCAACATGTTGTCCAGTGCAATATCAATATCGTAGCAATCTTTACCTAAAAGCTGTGTATTTAACCCAAAAAAAATCAGCAAAGAATAAAACCAATTGCTAATATTTCCCCAAAAAAAAATTCCCTGGTTTATCTTTAAAAATAATTCTTTAACCAAAGATACCCAACTGAATTTTTTTAAATCCCAACTATAGCAATTAGCATCTTAGACCCAGCTACTTATTTCTTCCCCAATCTCCGAAGGAATGTTCCCTTGCTTTGATCAACAATCAAAATTAGATGAGAAAATAAGGATTAAATTCGACCTTATCGCGAACCCAACCGCCGGCGACTCGAAGCTGAGTCTCCAACTCGAAGTGCTTCAAAACATCGAGCAAGCGCTTGAAGATCTTCTCCTCTTTCTCAGTGAGATCGATCTTCTCCTTCACCGTCACCGGACCCGCCATGACTATACTTGTCTCGCCGCCGACGCCGGCGCAGCAACTGAAGCGATGGAATCGAAACCCTAATCTGGGAAATTTGGGGCGGGATGAGATGAATTTGGGCGGGAGGAGGAGAGGAGGGGTAAATTTGAGGACTGGGGATCGTAGGAAACGGGAGGAGTTGAGGTTCAGGGACATGAAGAGAGGGTTTTATGGAGCGCTATTGTTTTTGGGCTCGTTTGTTAATATTTCCTTGTAAGTAAATTGTTGGGCCACTAGGGGTGGCAATCTTGACCCAAAACCAGTTATCCACCCATACTCACCTACTAAATAGTCCAACTAAACTCACCCATTTAACTAGATGGATCCTAAGTGGGTGCGTATTGTTTCCATTTAGGTTGTGTCTGTTTCGGAAAAAAAGTGAGAAAGGAATGAGATACTCCTGGCATTGTCAGGTATGGATTTTTTTTTCTAAAACTTCCTTATTCATGTGTTTGTTTCACAAACCAATTGTAGGAAAAATTTTCTTGAAAGTGTGGAAAACAAGGGTTTTTGCAAGGAAAATATTTCCTCTCAAAAAGTGAGGAAATGGAGTAGAAAAGTTGAAAATGTTAGTTTTAATATTAAAATAATGGATGATATGAGGAGTTGGTAAAATGTAATAATTAAATAATGAGGGATTTCTAATTTTGGCTTTTGAACCAAACAAAGAAATGACATGAAAATATTTCCTCCCAATATTTCCATGTTGAAACAAACAAAAAAAATTATTCCTAGAAACACATGGAAAGAGGTGAAAATAGGTTTTTTACTGCTAGAAAATATTTCCTACTCTTTTGGAAATGAAACAAACACACCTCAGCATAAATGGTTCATTACCGGAACCAACCGGAACCGCTCATGCCCTACCAATACGATCCGCCCGCACCCACGTATGTCTCTCTCCCCTCTTTCTCAAACGCGATTCTGGATCAGAAGTACAATCTCGAGCCCTAGTTCCTCTCTCTCCTCTCGAGCACTCGAGTTCTCCTCTCTCCATCGAGCCATAGTTCCTCCTCTCTCTCCGATCGAGCCCTAGTTCCTCTTGATCAACAGAAGAATCAGATCTTCAATTTGTGGAGGCAACGAATTAGGGTTTGATTGTAGTTCGAGTGTCTCTCCTGTTCAAATTCAGGCCTTCGATCGAGCAATTTCAGCATTCAGGTCTTCAATCGAGCTAATCACTGGATTTTGAGGTACATTCTTAACTAGGGTTTCTTGATCTTGACTTCTTTCAATTTTGGGGTTTTTTCATCCTGTCTCCTTTTAATTTTGGGATTTTCTTGAGTCTTTTTTTTTATGGGCATTCATGTTATGAATTGAGGAGCTTTGTAGTATGTTTTAGTCTTGAGATCATATTGGTATTGATAAATTTTGCTGAAATTTTGGTTTAATTTGAAAAGTTTGAATTTTTACTACATTTCATATTCCTATAAATTGAATTCTCACTTTGGATAGAATTAATGTGTACATCCGTAGTCAGTTTTTTATTATGCAGTATATGACTACTAGAGGTTATCTTCTTAACTCAGTTCTTGATTATGCACACAAAAAGAAGTCATGCTTATGTAGATCTCAAAACTCCTTTGTACATGACTAAATGGTAGCTCTGTCTACGTTGGCACTTGGCAGTGACCATTAAGGTTCTATGGCATAATTCCTTTTGAATTTTACAAAAAATAACAAATACGCAAACCTTTTGCAAGCATCAGAGTCGCTACGATGAAACTGTGAGTTTGCACAATTGTGTACTCTTTGAGATAATCATTAACATCTTCTTTACATGGAGATTTGAGAACAAATATCATATGGCGGCTAATCGGGGAGTATATGGATGACGGTTGCATTGATTTACAAAAGCTTAAACTCTAATTAAAGCGATATACCATATAGCAAGTCTTACTGTAGAAGTGTAGAATCTTTAATTTTGATACTTGACGAGTATTATTGACCACTTTGATTGGCTTATTAATTTCTAGTTCATCACATTTTGTATACAGATACTTTGCCTCCCATTCACTAGCAGATGCATCATGAACAATCATCTCTGTGACCCCAAAGAAGACAGAGTTTGTGTTTCTTTTTCAGAAAAATATAAATAAAAGTGAGAATTTTACCACCTCATCTTGTGTGGTGAAAGTTGATGAATACAAACCTGATTTTCTATTCAATTTTTGTTACCATATTCACCCTATTTGCACTCTTTTTATATTAGTGTCACGAGCATATTATCATACAATGTAACAGTGACACATATATCGGTCCATTCTGTAAGAGGTATATATCAGTCCACCCTATCTCCTTACAATGTCTAGAATTGAGATGTATATTCCACATGAAAGGCTCCAAAGTTGCTCGATTCATTTGCCTTATAATCCACAATACTAACCAAAAGCTTGTTTTCTCTTGAAGGTTGGCATGGAGTTCTTCTTGAAGATTCTTTCTTGTTTTTTGGTTTAGCCTTTTTGTGCTCACTAGCCAAATGTTTGCCGTTGTAATCAGAGATCGTGGAGATATCTTCAAATTCCAATTCCAAACTGTCATTTTGTCTTTTATAATATAAATGTTCTTTGGATTGGTCACTAATTATGCTATCATTTACTCGTAAATGCATTGTGCATTTTAATACTTCAAGTCATCACAGTGAAATCTACATGACAATTGCTTTCTTGGCGCATAAGCTCTACTTAATAAGTTGAGGGAGGATGAAGTTTCATAGTACATAACAAAGCTATTACATGACCAAAAGTTTATAGAAAACCCCTTGAAAATTTGCAAAAAACCCCCCTAAAAACTTGCAAAACCCCCCCAAAAGTTGACAAAAAACCACCCAAAAATTTGCAGAAAACCCCCTGAAAGTTTGCAGAAAACACCCCCGAAAGTTTGCAGAAAACCCCCTGAAACTTTGCAGAAAACCCCCTAAAACTTTGCAAAAAACCCCCTGAAACTTTGCAGAAAACCCCCTGAAACTTTACAGAAAACCCCCTAAAAGTTTGCAGAAAACCCACTGAAAGTTTCAGAAAACCCCTGAAAGTTTGCAGAAAACACCCCGAAAGTTTGCAGAAAACCCTAAAACTTGCAAAAACCCCAAAAGTTGACAAAAACCACCCAAAATTTGCAGAAAACCCCTGAAAGTTTGCAGAAAACCCCTGAAAGTTTGCAGAAAACACCCCGAAAGTTTGCAGAAAACCCTAAAAGTTTGCAGAAAACCCTAAAAGTTTGCAGAAAACCCTAAAACTTGCAAAAACCCCAAAAGTTGACAAAAACCACCCAAAATTTGCAGAAAACCCCTGAAAGTTTGCAGAAAACCCCTGAAACTTTGCAGAAAACCCTAAAACTTGCAAAAACCCCAAAAGTTGACAAAAACCACCCAAAATTTGCAGAAAACCCTAAAACTTTGCAAAAACCCCTGAAACTTTGCAGAAAACCCTAAAAGTTTGCAGAAAACCCCTGAAACTTTGCAGAAAACCCCTGAAACTTTACAGAAAACCCTAAAAGTTTGCAGAAAACCCTAAAAGTTTGCAGAAAACCCTAAAAGTTTGCAGAAAACCCTAAAAGTTTGCAGAAAACCCTAAAACTTTGCAAAAACCCTGAAATTTTGCAGAAAACCCCTGAAACTTTACAGAAAACCCTAAAAGTTTGCAGAAAACCCCTGAAACTTTACAGAAAACCCTAAAACTTTGCAAAAACCCTGAAATTTTGCAGAAAACCCCTGAAACTTTACAGAAAACCCTAAAACTTTGCAAAAACCCCTGAAAGTTTGCAGAAAACCCCCCTAAAAGTTTGCAGAAAACCCCTGAAAGTTAGCAGAAAAACCCCCTGAAAGTTTGCAGAAAACCCCCCTAAAAGTTTGCAGAAAACCCCTGAAAGTTTGCAGAAAACCCCTGAAAATTTACAGAAAATCCCCTAAAAGTTTGCAGAAAACCCCTGAAAGTTTGCAGAAAACCCTAAAACTTGCAAAAACCCCTGAAACTTTACAGAAAACCCTAAAAGTTTGCAGAAAACCCACTGAAAGTTTCAGAAAACCCCGAAAGTTTGCAGAAAACCCTAAAACTTGCAAAAACCCTGAAATTTTGCAGAAAACCCTAAAACTTGCAAAAACCCCAAAAGTTGACAAAAACCACCCAAAATTTGCAGAAAACCCTAAAACTTGCAAAAACCCTAAAACTTGCAAAAACCCCTGAAACTTTGCAGAAAACCCTAAAACTTGCAAAAACCCTGAAATTTTGCAGAAAACCCCTGAAACTTTACAGAAAACCCTAAAAGTTTGCAGAAAACCCTAAAAGTTTGCAGAAAACCCTAAAAGTTTGCAGAAAACCCTAAAAGTTTGCAGAAAACCCTAAAAGTTTGCAGAAAACCCCTGAAAGTTTGCAGAAAACCCTAAAACTTGCAAAAACCCTGAAATTTTGCAGAAAACCCCTGAAAGTTTGCAGAAAACCCCTGAAACTTTGCAGAAAACCCTAAAACTTGCAAAAACCCCTGAAACTTTGCAGAAAACCCCTGAAAGTTTGCAGAAAACCCCTGAAAGTTTGCAGAAAACCCTAAAACTTGCAAAAACCCCTGAAACTTTACAGAAAACCCTAAAACTTGCAAAAACCCCTGAAACTTTGCAGAAAACCCTAAAAGTTTGCAGAAAACCCTAAAACTTGCAAAAACCCCTGAAACTTTGCAGAAAACCCCTGAAACTTTGCAGAAAACCCCTGAAACTTTACAGAAAACCCTAAAAGTTTGCAGAAAACCCCTGAAACTTTGCAGAAAACCCTAAAAGTTTGCAGAAAACCCTAAAAGTTTGCAGAAAACCCCTGAAAGTTTGCAGAAAACCCCGAAAGTTTGCAGAAAACCCCTGAAACTTTGCAGAAAACCCCTGAAACTTTGCAGAAAACCCCTGAAACTTTACAGAAAACCCTAAAAGTTTGCAGAAAACCCCTGAAAGTTTGCAGAAAACCCCTGAAACTTTGCAGAAAACCCCTGAAACTTTGCAGAAAACCCTAAAAGTTTGCAGAAAACCCCTGAAACTTTGCAGAAAACCCCTGAAACTTTGCAGAAAACCCCTGAAACTTTGCAGAAAACCCCTGAAACTTTGCAGAAAACCCCTGAAAGTTTGCAGAAAACCCCTGAAACTTTGCAGAAAACCCCTGAAACTTTGCAGAAAACCCCTGAAACTTTACAGAAAACCCTAAAAGTTTGCAGAAAACCCCTGAAAGTTTGCAGAAAACCCCGAAAGTTTGCAGAAAACCCCTGAAACTTTGCAGAAAACCCCTGAAACTTTGCAGAAAACCCCTGAAACTTTGCAGAAAACCCCTGAAACTTTGCAGAAAACCCCTGAAACTTTGCAGAAAACCCCTGAAACTTTGCAGAAAACCCCTGAAACTTTGCAGAAAACCCCTGAAAGTTTGCAGAAAACCCCTGAAACTTTGCAGAAAACCCCTGAAACTTTGCAGAAAACCCCTGAAAGTTTGCAGAAAACCCTAAAAGTTTGCAGAAAACCCTAAAAGTTTGCAGAAAACCCTAAAAGTTTGCAGAAAACACCCCGAAAGTTTGCAGAAAACCCTAAAAGTTTGCAGAAAACCCCTGAAACTTTGCAGAAAACCCCTGAAACTTTGCAGAAAACCCCTGAAACTTTGCAGAAAACCCCTGAAACTTTGCAGAAAACCCCTGAAACTTTGCAGAAAACCCCTGAAACTTTGCAGAAAACCCCTGAAAGTTTGCAGAAAACCCCTGAAACTTTGCAGAAAACCCCTGAAACTTTGCAGAAAACCCCTGAAACTTTGCAGAAAACCCTAAAAGTTTGCAGAAAACCCTAAAAGTTTGCAGAAAACCCCTGAAACTTTGCAGAAAACCCCTGAAACTTTGCAGAAAACCCCTGAAAGTTTGCAGAAAACCCCTGAAACTTTGCAGAAAACCCCGAAAGTTTGCAGAAAACCCCTGAAACTTTGCAGAAAACCCCGAAAGTTTGCAGAAAACCCCTGAAACTTTGCAGAAAACCCCGAAAGTTTGCAGAAAACCCCTGAAACTTTGCAGAAAACCCCTGAAACTTTGCAGAAAACCCCGAAAGTTTGCAGAAAACCCCTGAAACTTTGCAGAAAACCCCTGAAACTTTGCAGAAAACCCCTGAAACTTTGCAGAAAACCCCTGAAACTTTGCAGAAAACCCCTGAAACTTTGCAGAAAACCCCTGAAACTTTGCAGAAAACCCCTGAAACTTTGCAGAAAACCCCTGAAACTTTGCAGAAAACCCCTGAAACTTTGCAGAAAACCCCTGAAACTTTGCAGAAAACCCCTGAAACTTTGCAGAAAACCCCGAAAGTTTGCAGAAAACCCCTGAAACTTTGCAGAAAACCCCTGAAACTTTGCAGAAAACCCCTGAAACTTTGCAGAAAACCCCTGAAACTTTGCAGAAAACCCCTGAAACTTTGCAGAAAACCCCTGAAACTTTGCAGAAAACCCCTGAAACTTTGCAGAAAACCCCTGAAACTTTGCAGAAAACCCCTGAAAGTTTGCAGAAAACCCTAAAAGTTTGCAGAAAACCCCTGAAAGTTTGCAGAAAACCCCTGAAAGTTTGCAGAAAACCCCCTAAAAGTTTGCAGAAAAACCCCCTAAAAGTTTGCAGAAAACCCTAAAAGTTTGCAGAAAACCCCTGAAAGTTTGCAGAAAACCCCTGAAAGTTTGCAGAAAACCCTAAAACTTGCAAAACCCCCAAAGTTGACAAAAACCACCCAAAATTTGCAGAAAACCCCAAGTTTGCGAAAGCCCACCTAATATAAGTTAATATTATTATATAATTAACACTATTATATTATATAAATGTATATTATACTATTATTATTATATTATTAATACAATTGTTTTTCTTGTGCTGCATACGGATGAGTCTTACATGTATAATAAGTAATATGGAGTGGGTAGCGGAACTAAACCCGCATCATTGTTTTGAAGGGTAGGAGTCTATTTTTTTATATCTAATGTTTGGTCTCAGAAGATTTCTTCTTTTGTCAAATGCATGTGCTTCTACATTGAATTGAACAAAATTTTCTTAACTATTATTTCTTCTTTCTATTTTCTATATGTACTCATTTTTATGGATATGAGCATTCAAATAGCTTATATCGATGACCTATAGCATATAGGTTATTAAAAATTAGATAATCTAAATTGGGGTTTTTCTTCAAATAGTTTGAAATTCAAAATAAGGGGTTGATGACTTTGATTTCAAAATTTAAATTCAGAGTTAGATAGTTTAACCACTAGCCTATCCCTTACAATATTCCTCTTTAGTTCTAATATTCTAAGATAAAAGAGAAAAGGAAAAATTCGACTTGCCGAATGAGCGCGTGGATATTTTTTATTTCAAATTTTTAATATTTAAAATTAGATAATTTAACCATCAATCTCGAGTTTGTAATATCTCTCCTTTCTTATAATATCAAATCTTTGTTATAAAAGTGGTTGGTATGTTAAAATATATTTTACGTTTTCTAAAAATACCCTCTAATACACATACATGCACATAAAAACACATACTGTGATGTTCTAAAAACACTTTTGGAGAAAAATACCATGATGTTTTGAAAACACCATACAAAAATCACCTAGATTGTTTTGGTGCTCCTGAAGTAATTGGTAAGGTAAATCTGGACAAGCTTTCTTCCATTTTCTTATTTGAGCAAGAAGAATTACGATTATTTTTCACAATGGCAATCTATGGTTTATTTGACCCTAAACCTTCGATTTCTGTTAGTTTAATTTTTGGAGTCCTATATGCTTTCAGATTGGGACCGATATTGAAGATTTTAAGTGCTCTTGGCTTATTGTACAAGCCCTTGAGCGTGCCAATGAAAACCAAATGAAACTTCTATCGGTGAGTATGGTTCCAGCCCACCATTTATAACTTTTTTGCTCTTGGAAGAACTATGATAAAAATTAGTTTTAAATGCACCTCCAGGAGAATTATGGGAAGTCAGATCCCGCTTGTGTTACAAAAGTGAAAGCCGTTTACAATGACCTGAATTTGCAGGTATGGTTAATATTCTACCTCATGTAGTGTCTACAGTGACTTGAGTCCTCTAATCTTGACCTATGCGATATGTTCCTTGTTGGATAGACTGTTTTAAGGGTATTGTTTCCGGCCATATATGCAATCACATTTTTTTTAATACAATCTAGTTTTTTCATATCCGTTTTATATCCGCTTATATATCCGGATGTATTTCCGTATCCGCATCTGATTTTAGCGGATATGGATATGAATTTTTCTTACTGAGGTATATCCGTATTCGTATCCGTATCCGAGATGGGTAAACGGATATGGATATGGTAAGTATCATATCCGAGCCGTATCCGGACCAAAGGACAGGACCTTACCATATTATTCAGATCGTGCTGTCCTTTGTTACCTATACACAACTGTCCTCATCTTCTTTGGTGGATTATGGTTACTGATGATATTGTCGCTTAGAGAGTCAAGTTATCGACCGATTATCGATGAATAGTCCATTTCGTGTTTGCTTTGGCATAATTGAAGGAACACATATACTTTCTGTATGAAATGATATTTATCTATACTTACCGTCCTTATTTTGCTTATTTAGTGATGAGTTGGTCACTGCTCTAGATTTATACAAAATAGTGTTAGCTTACCAAAGTGTCATGTCAGCAAACAGCGAAATGTTAGTTCACACATCAGTTTGTAAATCATGTCCGAAGATTCAGAACCAGAAAGGACAAT